>CM023458.1:11408752-11722088 GCA_013339765.2 Haemaphysalis longicornis
GGCATTCGGGCGTGCTTCCGAAGCCCCGCTTCCTAGTGATGTTGATATCTGTGAATGGCAATCCGGGTGTGCTCTCGTAGCCCTGGACGGAGGCGCGCGCGGATGGCGAGGCGCATAGGCGTATTGACCGCATTCGGGCGTGCTTCCGAAGCCCCGCGTGCTAGTGATAGTGATGTTGCTATATGTGCATGGCAATCCAGGTGTGCTCTCGTAGCCCTGGATGGAGGCGCGCGCGATGGCGAGCGCATAGGCGTATTGAACGCATTCGGGTGTGCTTCCGAAGCCCCGCTTGCTAGTGATGTTGATATATGTGCATGGCAATCCAGGTGTGCTCCCGTAGCCCTGGATGGAGGCGCGCGCGATGGCGAGCGCATAGGCGTATTGAACGCATTCGGGCGTGCTTCCGAAGCCCCGCTTGCTAGTGATGTTGACATATGTGCACGGCAATCCAGGTGTGCTCCCGTAGCCCTGGATGGAGGCACGCGCGATGGCGAGCGCATAGGCGTATTGAACGCATTCGGGCGTGCTTCCGAAGCCCCGCTTGCTAGTGATGTTGATATATGTGCATGGCAATCCAGGTGTGCTCCCGTAGCCCTGGATGGAGGCGCGCGCGCTGGCGAGCGCATAGGCGTATTGAATGCATTCGGGTGTGCTTCTGTAGCCCCGGGTGCTAGTGATTTTGATATGTATGCACGGCGACACGGGTGTGCTTCAGTAGCCCCGGAATGTGGCGCGCGCGCTGGCGAGCGCATAGGCGTATTGAATGCATTCGGGTGTGCTTCCGTAGCCCCGGATGCTAGTGAGTTTGATATGTATGCACGGCGACCCGGGTGTGCTCCAGTAGCCCCGGAATGTGGCGCGCGCGCTAGCGAGGCTGCGGCTGCGCGCGAGCGCTTGGGCGTATTGGGCGCCTCTCATGCCTGGCGAGCTGCATTGCAAGCCCCGGCCGATACTTTCATCGACGGTCCGAGAGCCGCAAGTGCCATGCTGCTCCCTGTTAGTACTGGGGGCCAGCCATGTATCCAGCCAGCCACAGGATTACCTGGGCTTCGGCAAACCGTACCCGTCGCCACTCTCGGGGCGCGCGGTAGCCCCGCGCCGTTTCACACCGGCTGTGTCGCCGCTGAAAGCCTTGGTCGCACCAGAGAGGCCAACGCGGAAGTAGACCCCGCTGTCGTCGCTTACGCGGAGGCAGCGGAGGCTCGGGAAGCGCCACTCGCCAACACCAGCGGGCTGGGCACACGAATTCTCCTCCGGCCGCCGGCCGCCGCGCCGCCGAACGACCCGCGAGTATTTTCTCGCCCCGACGCGGACCCCCCGCCGCGCACGCAGTCGTTCATAACGGAGATGCTTCCCCAGATGCAACCTCGTTGTTGCAGCAAGCTACTCGCTTGATAGAGTCCCTTTCAGGCGCTCTCCAGGTTTCCCTGGGGGCACCGAAGCTGTCAAGGCCGCTGGTGAGGCTGGAAGTGCCAATTTACCGCGGCTACGAGGATAACATCAGTGTGACCGACTTCATTGAGTCTCACGCGCACTACCAGACAGCCATGGGGCTCAGCGACAGCGATATGCTCGCTCGTGTCGTGCCAGTCGCGCTTACGGAGCGAGCAGCGCAGTAGTGGTACTGGCTTGCCGGTCACCGAGCCGCCACGTTCACTGCACGAATGCGGCAATCCGCCGCGAATTTCTTCCGGTGGATTACCATCGGAGGATGCGGCGTGAACTGGAGCTGCGCACACAGGCTCCCGAGGAATCCCTCCTAGAGTTTGTGCGGAGTATGGAGGAGCTATATCAAATCGGCGAACCGACAGCCCCGAACGATGAACGCGTCGATAGGGTTATCAGGCAGGCGCACCCCACTTTTACGGCGTACCTGCGCGGCGCTCGGTTCCGCGACCTGGAGGAGCTAGCGACCGCCCTCCTCCTCCGGCAAGCGAGGCTCTCGAGCCCCGCTGCGCGTGGAAGGGGTCTTCCTCTTTTCCTCGCCACCCGCCGCACGCCGCCCACGCAGTCGGGGCGGAAGAAAAAGGTCTGTGGGAAATTAGCGCACGCGCTTTGGACCCATACACCTATGGACGCCTCACGGCTAATGCCGGGAAATGGCCTCCAAACAATTCTGGAGCGAACAACCGCCCGAAACAACCCCCAGGTCCGGCGGCAGGCGAAGACGCGCCAAGGGATGCCAATCGCGGGAATACCCGTGGTGGGCTGCGCTGTTTTCGTTGCAGAAAAGAGGGCCACATGATGCGCAACTGCTCCCAGCCGCCGGCGCACTTGGGAAATGCTGGGGCCGGCCGAGCGGGAAGGCCCGTTCGGCCGAAGTAATTCTGGCCCCCTCCCTAGACTGCCCGGGTTGCCCCGTTGGCGAGCCTGCGCCGTTCATCACTGTCGTCATTGCGGGACGAGAATTCCCGGCTTTATTGGACACAGGAGCTAGGGCTTCTTTGTTCGGAGACGAAGTGTTGAACCTCTTCCAACAGCGTTCTGTTCGCCTCAGGGAGTGCCGAGCTGTGTTCAGCCTCGCCAGTGGTGCAGTGCGCGCCGGCGGCGCCCCAAGGTGGACAGTTCGATGGGACGGGCGGATGAGACGATGTCGTTTTATCCACCTCCCAAAGGCTGAGTGTCCCCGTGTTTTTGGGGCCCGGCGACTTTCTTCGGAAGTCCCGAATTACGATCGACATTGCGAGCGCCGGTTACAGGGCCGGACTTTTGTCCCCCCTTGTTCCCTTCGCTAGCCCGCCTTCGCCGGCTGTCGCTTGTGCGGGAGAAGCGTCGCCGCCGTGCGGAGTGCTGCGCACCGGGGAATACCCTGGGGCGGAGCAAAGTTGTTCGACCGCTTCTCGGTTGAAGAACAAGCCCGCGCGCGATGACGCGATCCATCCCTTGATCGCCGATGTGGCTGGTTGGGATCGGAAGGAGAAGGCCCGCATCTCGGACATTTTATTCCGGTTTGCGGAGCTTTTCACGGATCTGCCGGGTTGCACTGATCTCGTGTGACACAGGATCGAGACAGGAGATGCGCTTCCTTCGAAGTGCTACCCCAGGCCGACTAGCCTCGCTAAGCGGCGGGCTATTGACGGCGCGCTGGACAAGTTACTCGCGACAAATGTGGTGAGGCGCTCCGACAGCCCGTGGGCGTCTCCTGTAGTCCCGGTAGAGAAGAAAGACGGCAGTTTTCGCTTGTGCGTTGACTACCGTAGGCTGAATGCCCTCACCCGGAAAGATGCCTACCCGCTGCCTACGATCGAGTCGATAGTGGGGAACCTGGGGTCAGCTAGGTATTTCACCATTCTGGATGCCTCAAAGGGTTACTTGCAGGTGGAGATGAATTCGGATTATCAGGCTAAGACAGCGTTCACCTGCCACCGGGGTTTGTTTGAGTTTACACGTATGCCGTTTGGGCTGTGTAACGCACCTGCAACATTTCAGAGGCTGATGGACCGGGTTCTTGGGGAGTCAAGGTGGTCACATGCAATGTGCTACCTTGACGACATTGTAATATACTCGCGTTCACTGGAAGAGCACGCTAGTCACTTGGAAGATGTGCTCGGTAGGCTCAAGGCAGTGGGTATGACATTGAATCCGGCGAAAGCGCAGATAGCGCGAACTCAAGTGCAGCTTCTTGGGTCCACGCTGGGCGGTGGCTGCATCGAGCCAAACACGGAGAAACTCCAGGCTATCCTGGGCTTCCCTGCACCCACAGAAGTACGCGGCCTGCGCCGCTTTCTGGGAATGGCCAATTTTTATCGGTCATTCATTCCGTCCTCCGCAAAACTCCAGGCTCCCCTTACGCGGTGGTTGGGGAAATCTGTCGAGTGGCATTGGGGCCCTGAGCAAGAAGGTGCGTTTCATAGCCTGTCCCGTGCAATTGCCGAGACAGCGCAGCTGAGGTTGCCCGACCTGAACAGGGAGTTTGTCGTACAAACGGACGCAAGTGACCTGGGATTGGGGGCTGTCCTCCTTCAGGAATACGATGGCGTGCTGCACCCCCTGGCTTTTGCCAGCCGATCCCTTCTCCCCGCTGAGAAGAATTGCTCAGTGACAGAGAGGGAGTGCCTTGCTATCGTGTTTGCGCTGCGGAAATTCGACGTCTATTTGGACGGGACGAAATTCGTCGTGCAAACGGACCACAGCGCGCTCACTTGGCTGATGCGGCTCCGAGAACCCTCGGGGCGGTTGGCACGCTGGGCCCTCCTCATACAGCACTACGATTTTTCCGTGCAGTATCGGAAGGGAAGCAGTAATGTGGTCGCCGACGCGCTTTCACGCGCCCCGCTTTCGCTCCCGGCCAGCGCCGAGAGGGATGTTTCGCCTGCCAGCGCAGGCGAGGAGGCGGTTGCGGCGGAGCCCGCAGTCGGAAAGCCGTGCACAGCGATACGGGAGAACACAGCTGGCGCATTGTCACCACCCGTAGCAAGCGTGGCTGGGTCCTCTGTTGTTGAGGCCAGCGCATCTCGAGCGCCGAAGGGGAAACCCGTCTGTGTCCTCCCCCGCGCCGAGAAAGGAGAACGCGCTGCTGTTGCGCTGTGTACGGAAGCTGGACCCTCTCGAGGGAACGCCAGCAACGCTCGTGAGCCAAAACGGCCCCCCGAATTCGGGCAGTCCCAGGCCACGACGCCGGAGATTCAGGTCCGTGCCTGGTCTCCTTTCGGGATTATATTCAGCCGGGACGAGCTCATTCAGGATCAGCGAGACGATCCTTTTTGCCGAGACATTCTCGGACGCCTACGAGAGGCGGAGCGCCGTGACGTTGCTGGCTTTGCAACGCGCGCAGAGGGACCGGAGCCAGCTTGCATTGCTGGTAGTCCCGAGGATACGTACCTGCTGGATAACGACGAGCTCGTGCTGAAATACGTCGCCACTGACGACGAGTCTATCGACCCGTTCAAGGTGGTGATCCCGAAACGTCTGAGGTGCGCGCTTTTGCGGTACACTCACGACGAGCCACTGGCCGGACACCTGAGCGGCTAGAAGGTCTTTTCGAAGATCAGTCGCACTGTCACCTGGCCCGGCATGAGGCGGGACATTTTCCGCTATTGCCGGTCGTGTCATGCCTGTCAGTCTGTCAAATCGCGCGGTGGGCGCCCGCCAGGGCTGATGAGACTGATTGACAGCCAGCGGCCGTGGCAAATAGCCGCCTGCGACCTTATGGGGCCTTTCCCCAGAAGCAAGCACGGCTATCAGCACCTGTTGGAAGTGGTGGACCACTTTACGAAATGGGTGGAATTGTTTCCACTGCATAAGGTGACATCCCGGGCTGTGCTGGACAAGTTAATTGAGGTATTCACTCGCTTCGGCTTCCCGGAACGCCTCATCACGGACAATGCCTCCTATTTTACTGCCCGACTTTTCCGTGAAACATGCTCATCCTTGCGGATCGAGCATCGTCCCACGTCGCCCTACCACCCCCCGTCCAATTTGACAGAACGCTTCAATAGGAGTGTGAAGACAATGCTCAGGGCTTTTGCCACGAGCCAAAAGGACTTGGCCGACCACCTGAACGAGCTCGCGTTCGCTGTTCGGACAGCGGAGAGCCGTTCAACGGGATTCTCGCCCGCATTCCGCACTTTTGGGAGACACTTGGCCAACCCCCTGACCATTGTCACGCAACGCCAAGACTCGGACGAGAGCGCGCACCGGGATCGTTCCTCGTACGCGTCGCAACTCTGCGCCCGGCTCAATCTGGCCTTCGACAATGCGCGGAAGAGCCTCGGCGTAGCCCGAGCCCAACAAAAGGCTCAGTACGACAAGAGTCACCGTAACATTTGCTATCAGGCAGGTGACTTCGTGCTCAAACGCAGCCACGCTCTTAGCGATGCCAGCAAGGGGTTTTCCGCTGCATTGGCTCCTAAGTGGGCTGGGCCCTACCAAGTTGAGAGGCGACTCTCACCGCTCGTGTATGAGCTTAAGGATCCCCGAAAAGGGAAATCCAGTGGCCGCGTTCACATTGCCGACCTGAAAGCCTACCATTGTAGGCCGGCAGAGTTGAAGCCGGGGTCTGACGACCCTGCGCCAGGGCGAACGAGCACACCCGGCGTGTCGGGTCGCTTCCGGCCCCCGCATCGGTACGCCCTCCGCCGACGCCCACAGTTGGGAAGTCGGCCGGCTTAATACCGGGCTTTTCCCGGTTGAAAGCCCTGCACGCGCACATCAGCCTTCTCACAACAAGCTTTTCTCCGAGGCATTCCCGGGTGAGCCAGTGATCATGCCTCCAGCCCCTTCACGTGAGTGTAAAAGGTGCATGTTTCTCTTAGTGTAATGTATTTTGTCGCGTTTCGGCAAAGTGTGCATGTTCTTTTTAATTGTATTGTGTGTCGCATGACGTTGAGGAAGTAGTGGTTTGTTCATGATATGTATACAGTTGCGTTAAGAAATGCCTTATTTTTGTTGTTTAGCCAACCGCATTCGGTGGGAAGTATAATAGTGTGGTTCATTTTAAACTGCGTGCAAAAGAACGCGTCTCCTCGCATTTTCTCGGCCCCCGTGTTCGAGAGGCAAAAACTTCGCTTTTTGGGGTCCCAGCTGAGCCTGGCAGAGCCGCCCTTCTTTTTCTCGGAAGCTCCGAGGGGTGGTGTATTCGTTTTGTTGTTTTGGGTTGGTGTCGCCCGGCTTCCGTCGCTCGACGGTGCCTTCCTTGGAGGGTTGGAACGGGAGGGAGCATGGGGAGCCGTGGCGTGGACCGTTTGGCGGCGTTTTCTGCTTGCCGGCCGTGTATCTGGGGTCCCAGTAGTTTTTGTGTGAATGTGTTTATTTTGTGCATGGTATGAGTGAGCTTCTGTTGCAACTTTCGCGGTGCTACACGCGGGTGAGGACTTTCTGCGGAGAGATGCGCAGGGGACTGCTCTTGTCTTTTTCTCATTTTTTTCCTTGTCGTGTGTGCGGGGCCGACGAGTGTGGTGTGTGTGAGCACGCGGGCCAGCAGAGGACGATTTGTGCTTTGGTAGGTGCGTGTCTGTTCCCGTGCACCGTGCCGCTGTGCAAAACTGCGTGTGTGCACGTACGGGCCAGCTACAACGGATCCAGTGGTGCATCCCGCGGATGGTCCGTGTTTCGTCATCGGAGCCTGGCATTCGGGTCCGGGGGCGTTTCCGCGCATGGCGTCATCGGCGTCGCCCGGCTGCTGCCTCGCGGGCGCTGAGCGTCCAGCCCCGCTCGTCACCACCCTTACCGGGGCCTCATCAAGCTCCGCAAGCCCGCTTTCCGGCCAACGCCATCATGATCCTGCGACCGGGGACGGGCTGAAGCTCGTGCCTGCTCCCCTGGCTGGTCCCCTTTCCATCGGGGCCGATTCCGGCCCCCTGACCTCCGGTGCCCGCGCTGGGCGACTTGAAAGTTAAAAGTTTATTTGTAAAGCACATACAAATCTTTAAAGGGAAATCGGGAAAAAGTTGCTCTTGCAACTTGGGGCCCCAAAAAACCCTTTCAGCAGCGGGCAGTGGGCTAACACAATCTCTTAATATAAAGAGGAGAAAAAAAAGAAGAATAAAAAAAAAAGAATTAAAAAAAAAGAAACGTTGAAAATTGAAAGGCATAGAGACAGAAACCGGTATCATGCACGGGGAAAAAAAAAAATACGATAATACCTTCAAACTGCAGGCAGTCAAAAAAAAAAAAAACGCGACAGACACAACGGCAATACAGTCACCGACATCACTGTGTGTGGAGAGCAAGTAAAAATATTAAAACCGTACTGGCAATACTAATTGGCAATGGCAGAACTACAAGGCACAGGAAAAAAAAGCCGAAAAAGATAAGAAAATGTAGAGGGCAAGATTCACAGCGCTCAGACCATTCTAGGGAATAAAGCAATCGTGTAAGCTAGATAAAGAGGTGATATAACCGTTGGCAGCGGGGGTTTTTCAGAAGAGTAGGCAATGTGTGGCGAAGAATTTGCATACCGTAATTCGTTGGGAGCGAGGTACTTGCCAGTTTTCTGGTGACCTAGTGCTATAAATTGAACGCGTCGATTTAGGAAGGTATGTTACTAAACGGTTTTGGCCAGATGTTTGATCCTTTCTATATGCTAAGCTAATCGATAGTGGAATAAGTGATGAATTTTTAGAACATGTAGTTGTCGAAATAAGGGTTTTGGGGGCATGCGAATGGTGCGTTACAGTTTAAAAAGAATTATTTTCTTCTGTAAACGAAACAACTGATTTAAATTTGAAGCTGATGTCGTGCCCCAAACGAGATAGCAGTAGTTTAAATGACTAAAAAAATAAGGCATCGTAGTTTATCATTTTTCCCTTTTAAAGGGGAGGTATTTCACACAGAACAGCATTCCTACAACTTTAGAAAGTTTGCCCGCAAGAAAGTTTATGTGGTTAGTTCATGACGGCACTCATCAAAAATCACACCCAGTGTTTTGACTGAGCTTACAATTTCAATTTTGGAACCAGCTAGCATAATGTCTTTTCCAAGGTAATATTCTTGTTTTTTGCCTGAAACAGAAGGGCTTTCGTTTTATCGACTTTTTTTTTTAAATTTATCAGTGGTCCACGGTAAAGTTTTTCTAAAACAACATTCGCCGTAGTTGCAAGGCTGGCAGCACAGTTAGAGGTAAATAACAGAGTTGTATCGTGGGCATAAATCACATTTTTGGGTGTGGTGATCAACAAGCACTATATCATTGATATAGATATTAAAAAAGAGGACCCGTATGCTTCCCTGTGGAACACCAGCTTTCACTGGTAAACTTTGGGAAGCAGTTTTTATCACAACAAATTTGGGCTTCGATTTTCCAGATAGGATGTAATCAGGTCTAAGGCGACAGCACGGATTCCATAACGACCTAATTTTTGGGAGTAGGAGAGCATGATTAATGTGATCAAAAGCCTTGCTGAAGTCTATGAAAACACCAAGCGTGAGCGGGTGTTTCAAAATTTTTTAGGATAAATTCTTTTGTTCAAGAAGGGCGTGTTGTGTGGATGAGTTCTTTCGAAAGGCGTATTGGCATTCAGTAAGAAAACCTTTACTTTCAAAAAATCCGGAGAGACGTTTAAAATATATTTTTTCAAGACATTTGGAAAAGACTGGCAGTATTGATATAGGTCTATAATTTGTCTTTTTAGTTTTATCTCCTTTTTTGAAAATGGCAATAACTTTTGCTACCTGCATTTTTTGTGGGAAAACACCGGTGGAAAGACAGAGATTATAAATATGTGCTAGTACCGGAGCGATAATATCTATGCAATATTTTGCAGGTTTAATCTGCAGGCCATCCACGTCACACGCGCTGCTACTGCTCAGCTTAGAGAAAAGACAGATAACTTCGGATTCATTTGTGGGGCGCAAGTACATAGTTTCCGGGCAGCTAGTTAGGGAAAGACATGCATTAAGATTTACCGTTGAAGTTACGATTTTCGTGAAGTAATCATTAAATGCATTGGGTAAAGATTCACCCCGAACTTCTGTGCCGTTCTGGACGATGCGTTCGATGGTGTGGTTGTTTTGCGTTCGGTTTAGCAGTAAATTAATTTTTTTCCATAGCTTCCTGCCGTCGTTACTGCAAGTTGAAAATTGCTTTTCGTTGTAGCGAGCTTTTGCAGGGCGTAGCTCGTTTTTTAAAATTATTGCGGAAGCTCTTAAACGTTTTTAAGTCGGCTATTTCACGCGATTTGATAAACTTATTGTACAGATCTTTTTTAAATTCTAATTTTCCTGTATAGTAACTCAGTAATCCAGGGTTTTACAAATTTTAGCAGAGCGCTTTTGGTTAGAGCCAAGGGGAAAATGCTTTTTGTAGCAAGTACTAAAACGAAGAAGAAAAGTTTCATAGGCAATGTCGGTTCTTGCGTTGTGTAAACATCTCGCCAGTCAAGAAGGCCCAGTTCATCCCGAAAGCTCTCAAGACGAGAAGGTGTGATAAGTTGAGTCATGGGGATTTCATGGGCACGTGCTTTTGGAAGCTTCGTTTTAAAACTGAGAAAAATTGGCATGTGGTCACTGATGCTACGGGAAAAATACACCTGCCTTGACAGTGGAAGGGTCAACGTTTGTGATGAACAGGTCAAGGCAAGTTTCCGTAGTACAGGTATTCTGGTAGGCACTGCTATTGTATTCAAACAACCGTATGTACTCAGTAGAATTTTTAACTCACGCTTCATTTGACTATCAGCTAGCGTATCTATGTTAAAGTCACCTCCCCAGACATACTATACTTTAAATCAGACATTCGCAACATAAACTGCTCAAGGAACGAGAAAAATGCCTGAACATTTCCATTCGGTGGGCGATAAAAACAGAAAAGACAATGCGACCATAAAGGACAGATAATACTTCATAGTTGTCAGTTATATGGCAAAAGTCTTCAAGGCGGTTTACATGAATATTATCTTTTACAAGAAGACTGACACCACCCCCACGCGAGGCATTTTAGATCTGTGAAACAGTTATAGCTAGGTAGTTTCCACGGAATTGTGCAGGCATCATACCAAGTTTCTGACAACATAATGAAGTCATATTGAAAATCAAAGGAACCAAAAAATGAATCCAGTACCGAACTTATTTTTCGCCGACTGACAGTTCAATGAATGCATCGGGTAGCGTTTTTGTGCTCAGGACCAACATGCGTAGAATATTTGAACGGATCTACCCAACCTGCGCGTGCCATAATTTAGTGCTATCACTTCTTCCAACTTAGTTCATCATGGGTTCAGTCGCTCAAGGTCGGCCCGCTTTTTATCAGATGAGCACGATCGCCTTCCTCCTTTCTAACGAACACCTTTCCGTTTCGGTGCCAGGCAAATAGAAACTGGTTATCATGAGCCCAATTTTTTGCAGTTTTTAGCAGCGTCCTGTTGTGCGCAGTTAGGTTCTCAGACATATAAAGGCCGGTTTGGATTGTTGCCAAGAGCTTTCGTTTTTCCAGCCACAACTCTTTCACCGATTGACGTGCGAAACGAATGATGACTCCAGGAATCTTATCAGCCTTCCATGGTAGCCTGTGAAGCGCCGTAATGGTGCTCTCTGTTAAAGGCGGAAGTTCTAGTTTTGATGCAAGATGGTTCAGCCCTGTCATGAGGCACTCATCTTTTTTCTCTTTCAGTCCATGTATCTCAATGTTAAGTTTTCGCGTCTGGTATTCGAGGTCGTTCACAGCGGCAGATACCCTTAGGAGTTCAGCATCGGTTCGGGATTGTTCCAGCTTTAGCACTCTAGATTTGATGCTTTTAATCTCACTGCCGTGCTTCTCGTGCATCTCACTTCCAATGGCTCATCGACTCCAGCTCTTCTGCCCGTCCGCGAAGTCTGCTCGACGCAGTGGTGAGCCCGTTCCGGCATTGCCGCCCCCCTTTTCCAACTTCTTGAGCCCTTCAGTGGCATCGACGCGTTTTGCGACGCTCTGGGTGAGCAGGCATTGCTCCCCGAAGAAACGGCCACGCACGCTTGCTGAACCAGAACTTTTCGCCCCATTCGCTCCCCGAGCGCCGAACAATCCGGGAACCCCGTGAGAGACGCTCTCCGTCCCCATGTGGTTAACGTTATCGAGTTGCATTTATTTTTCCTCGTTGCAAATGTGCGCCAAGTTGTGTGTGTGTGCGTGGGTGTGAGTGTGTCTGTGCGTGGGTAGATAGGAATGAGTTTTGCAGACAGAATTAAAGTTCCACCTGTAAAATTAGTGTTCGGGGTATTCAAACTTGTGTAGTTTGCCTTCCTTGTAGTGTTTATTTTTCCTTGTAGTATTTCGCAGTTTTGACTTGCTTAGTTATTTTTGTGCAGCGAATTGTGCATGTACCCTTCTTTTTGTCAGTTTGACATGATTTAGTTTTTGTGGTAGTTTGTATTAGGCATGTCGTACTTTGCAGTTCTACCTGTGTTAGTCTCTTTTGTAACGTTCTTTTGTATAGTGTTATTTTTGCATATGGTGTTAAAGTGTTTAGTAGTAGTTGGTGGCTTAGTTCGGCGAAATGCATGAAGTGTATTGTTGAGGGCTGGAGGAGAGGCTGATGGGCACTACCCTTTTTACTTGCACGAAGATTGGTCTTTTGTTAGTAGTAGTCGGCCTGCTTCCAGATCGGCGAGGGCATTTAAGGAGGGGGGGGATGTGGGGATCCTAATTTGGGCTACTCCCAATTAAAGCCGATCCACACGACGGACCGAGTCCGCGGTCCGACCGGTCACGTGATGCCGCGTCACGGCCCGCCGCGGTCCGATGCAGCGCCGAGAGCATCCACACGGCGGACCGCCGTAGCAGACGACAGAGCGGTCCAACCAGCAACACTCTCCACCACAGTGCTCCAACCAGACGAACTCGCGAACCCATACGAACGGCTCGCGCCCGCGCCGCACATGTTTATGTGTATTTTGCGCTTGGTTTCGCGGTTCCGCGCGCATTTTGGAGCAGTCGAAATGGAAACAGCGCAAGCGTCGTTTGGCCGCTATGGCGTTAGCTTTGTACGTTGATGAAGAAGACTACCCTGCGCGAAAAGGTCGTGCTGGGTTTTAAAAATGGATGTGTCGAAAAGAGCTGGGACTGCGGAACCAAGTTGTGGCGTGCGGAATCCAGAGCAGAGCGCATCCACACGGCGGGCCGGCTGAGCGGACCGCGAATGGCCGACCGTCTGAACCGCAAGCTGGAAGGTTGAACACAGGCGCCGTTTGACCGCGACAACATGTTGTAACGCACAGGCCCGCACGAAACGTTTCATCCCCACAGTAACAGCCACCCGCGTGCCAGCCGGGGGGCGCCTCACGCAGCCGCCGGCGTCGTTCGCACGAAGGCGACACTACGAGCGGCGACGGCGGGGTGATGGGGCTGCCCGGGTCGTCACCGCTCGTTGGAACCGAACGCTTCCCTAAATTGAGGTCCACATGCCGGGAAAAAAAGTGATAATGATGGCTAGCATTGCACTAGTAAGAGTCGTAGGACTCGCTAGTAAAAGCGCGGATGAAGTATGCGTCGCGAAATAGCCCGCCGCCTATCCCAGCGGGGGTGATTGACAGGCTCCTTCGAGCGCTTCGAAACAGCCGCGCTGCCTGCGCCATTCTCTATTGGCGCAACTGGACCCGGCTCCGCCCACCGGCGCGGGAGCTGTCAGACCACGCTGATTGATGTCGCGGTCCGCCGTCGAGACCGCGGACCGAAAAACCTCGGCGAATATTTGGACCGCGAAGGCCGCGGTCCTGCGCGGTCCAACGGCGGTCCGCGCGAACTGGTGACGTCCTGTCACGTGATGCGCGGACCGGGTCCAAAAAATCGTTTTGGTCCGCCGTGTGGATCGGCCTTTACGCGAGCACGCTAGCCCGCGATCCCTCTCCCCGAGGGGCGAGGATAGCCCCTCGCGCCCTCTCCCTGCAAGGGGGTACGGGCTGACCAATGCGCGCCGGTCCGTGGGCCACGTGGGGCGTGACGTAGTGGCCCCGCCGAAGGGCTCGCGGCGGCGGGCGCGCGCTTCGGTCGGACCCGAGAGAGATTGGCTGGGTGCCGACTCCGACAGGTACTTCGTGCTTGCACGCTGCTCGCTCGCTTCGGCCTGAGCGACCGCCGTTTTATCACTTCCGTGAGGTCGGCGAACGTACCGGGAGTTGGATTTCTCAGTCAGTCTGGTGGTCGGTTCCGGTCATAGCCGTGCCCATCACCCGCAGCGCTTCGGTGGCTTACGCCACTGGACCAACAGCTGCCGATTACCCTCCCTGCGCGTCGGGCTCTGTGGCTTGAAGCGTACGGTCGGCGGGTACCCCCCCCTTCCCCCTCTCGGCCCCAGGGCTAGGAGTGTAATACCAGGGCTGGTTGCTGTACCGTGGATTACCCGGAATTAAACCAAGTTCTGAAGAGCTACTTCGTCTTCGCGGAGTGACTGCGCACGCATGGCGAGGGCCGCCGCGGCCGTTTACGGCTTGGCTTGCTCGAACCCGTGGTGGGCACCTTGGCAGGCTGCACTGCATTACAGAGGTGAGGCCCACAACAGTCAACCACTTTAAGCTTATCTATTGCAAAAGCCAAATCGTGTGTGAACTCTACAATCTGCGTTGAGCAAGGAAAATCCTGACAAAATCCGTGTTTGCTAGGAGGCTGGCGATTATGTTTAACCAAAATAGTCATATCCCTAGAGTAGCTAAGCTCACCTTCAAACATCGGAACTAAATTAACAGCTAGGCTTCGTCAGTGACAAGGCTCTGTTGTTATCGCAAATTTAAATTTTTTTTAAATAGGCAGCCGTAAAAACCTAGGAAGTCGTAAAATTCTATGAAGTAACATAGTGCAGGCATGAAGTTGATCCCACCAATGCACGAGCGAGCCTATTCTACGTTTATCACCAACAACATAGTGCAACATTGCTTGTCGCAGTTTAATTGTAAGCAGAATAACTTGCGCTTTTGCTCGCACTTGCCTTTCTTTGGTGGGGAGTCCTTGACATGGTGGCGGTTTAGCTCCTGCGTGGTGGCTGCTTGCTCGACGCCCTTGAAGGCCAGTTATTTTGGTGAACCATCTCCATCTCGGATCGGACATCTCTGCCGGGTCGATGTCTCCAATGCTCTCCATTTCTTGAGGGGGCGAATAGCCTCGAGCTGATGCGTCGACGAAGCCGGCGGCAGAGGCGTGGTAGCGGCGATGACTGGCGAGGCTTAGCTCACCCGTCGGTGTGGCACAGTCTTCTTGTGGCAATAAATGACATTTTGATGGCCTAAACGGTTCCCTGCTAATTTCCAGTGAGTCCTTGCACTTTGCCCGTTCACCGAGAACACTCATTACTGTTTGACAAACGATGTTTGTTCATTTAAAAGGTATAAACACGGAGCGGATGAAAAACGCGTCCCCGTCGTTCGGGTCTCTGACGGCTTTCTCTCTTCCCCAGTAAAAAACCGGTCGGTCTCCTTCCAAACACGTCTGTGCATGAATTCTCGGCGCCCAGGCGCGTGCAGTTGTTCGGTATTAGCCGTTTGCCGAATAAATGACGTATAACCAGATACCTATAGGCTGGTCTCCTCTTGAACAGCGGTTTCCAAATATTCTGTGGCCATTCGCTTGCCGTAATTCGGCCGAGGACAGCTAACCGAATGAAAAACGTATATTCTGGGGCCGTACGTCGGCCTGTATCCTTCATAACACTGGTTGCCCGAAGAAAACGAATATTCTACCGGTGGACGCGCGGTTCACATTTGAAACAACGAATGCACGGCAGCCGCGCTCCGGCCGGTCTCCTTTCGAACACCAACTGCCGCAAGAATACGCATATTCTGTGGCCGGTCGCTTGCCGTGCTTCGGCCGATTACCGCTTCCCGGAGAAAAGACGGATGCCCTAAGGCCGTACTTCGGCCGTTCTCTTTCTCAACATCGGCAGCCGTAAGAGAACTGAATATCTGGCAGCCGGTTTGCTGCCGTTGTGCGTCCGGACACGGGCGGACGGAAAAATACCGAAGCGCTGGTTGCCGAATGTTGGCCGTTCAAAAGCATGATCAGTGGCTGCCAGAACCTGGATGCTGGCCGGGCATGCCAGAAAGCGGCCATAGACGGGCCGGTCTTGGGGCACACTTTCTGTGCCGCCTGGGGCAATTTTAAAGACAGGCACGACGTCTGACGCAACAAATTATAGGGCTCTTTCTCTCCATTGCGCCCATTTCAAGCTGTTTGAGACAGCGCTTCACAAAGTCTTATCAAGTTCTGTACAAAATGTCCTTATACCTAACAAGCATGGTTTTATATCGGTAAGGTCGACAGCAACAAATCTCGCCTGCTTCATGGAGCAGGCCCCCGCAGCAGTTTCAGAGAGGGGCCAGTTGGACGTTGTATACTGCGACCTGAGCAAGGCATTCGATGTTGTCTGCCACTCGTTCTTACTTAATAAGCTTTTACTGTCTGGTATTGATACACCACTCGTGGCATTGTTGTGGAGTTATCTACACAATCGGTTTTGTTATGTGATTGTTAACGGCAAGAAGTCCGCTATGAACAGGACAAGTCGTGTGCCCCAAGGCTCTGTGTTGGGCACGCTGTTGTTTTCTAGTTTTATAAACGATGTGTCAGCTGCAATTAAGAAGTCTTCGTTCCTAATTTATGCTGACGACATCAAAATATTCAAACGTATTGAGTCCGCCGAGGACTGTGTTTCCCTCCACAAAGATGTGTCCTCGTTCTCTAAATAGTGTTCAGAGAATAGATTAAATCTTAATTCAAAGAAAACAAAGGTAATCTCTTATAGTCGAAAAACAAACATCCTTTACTTTCCTTACACCATTGACGGCGGCCCCCTGTCTAGAGTTGATGGTATCAGAGACCTTGGAGTGCTTTTTGACAGCGCCTTAACTTTCTCTCCCAATGTCGATCAACTTACTCGGTGGGCTCTTCGCTCTCTTGGTGCTGTATTCAGATTTTCATGAGACTTTCGGTCTCCTAATTCATTCCTGAAACTATGCAAAACACTTTGTATTCCTCAACTAGAATATGCCTCTCTCGTGTGGAATGGAACCTGTCATTCTAATAGCAAACGTATAGGGCGTGTTCAGACCAAATTTCTATCAATATACAGGCATCGTTTTTCCACTGGGCCTTCCCAGACTGCCTTGGCAGTATCCAGATCCCCATTACCTGTCTCTCTCATTTGTCGGCGAACCGGCTAGATCTTTTTTTCTATATAAACTGCTTCATGGCATTATCTCATGCCAGGAACTACTTGCACTAGTCAGCCTTCGTGTTTCGCTAAAGAACGACAAGGGTAACCCCCCCTTTCCATATTGCTACAGCACTCAACACCCATTCCCCCCTCCAAAGAATGCAGCGTGTATATAACTGTCACTCTGGGAAACTTGATATATTTCAACGTACCCATCGGGAGTTTTTGAGTGGGTTGTTAGCTGCGATACAATAACTACTCTTTTTTTCGGCAATTTTTTTGTCGTTTTTATGGGTGCAATGTATTCATAGTTCTTGTTTCTTGTTTGTAATTCCTGTATGTTCGTGACTTTGTGGCTGTAATTGCTTCATTGACTTGTCATATATTACGGTATGCTACTTGTCTTCCATCGCACACGATTTATTGTGCCGCGAGGAGCCACAGCGATGTGTCTTGTGCTTTTCATCTTCTGTTGCTGTGATTTCATAAATCAGTTCCTGAATTTTGTTTCATACATTCATGTTTAATTGAAACTTCGTGTTTTCGCGTATATCTGCGAATATGTTTTTATGTCTGCTTGCTTCACCCAACTGCTGTGACCATTGTTCCACATACTTTCGCCATTGACCCACCATTACAGTTTCTTAATCGTCTAATTCTGGTTGGAATACCTTTTTTATTATCCTTTGGGTTTATTTTTATTGCTTTTTTTTCGCTCGTCCTTCTCGTCGACTGTTTATATTGTGAGCTTCTGCTGTATCTTAGTGCCGCATTTTGTCTTCCTCAGTGCGCCAGAACCAAGGCCTCGGCTGTTCTTGGCACTCTAATAAACAATGATTGATTGATTGTTTATATTATTATTAATATTATTATTATTACTAGGCCCACTTACATTGCCGCGATTGAGGCTGATGCAACATACAATGCCAAAGCTTCCTGGGCCACGTCCGTTCACAAACCTCTGAAAATTCACCCAGAAACAGTAACCTCCTCAATGAGCGGGGATAGAGCACATCGGACGTTGCCAATGCCTTTTCGTAACAATTCCATTTCGCATACTGCAGGAAAAGTGCAGCTTGTCCACCTCAATTGTCTTTAGGTTGCTATAAATATTTAGCCGTGTTAGTTTCGGAAAACCTCGTTCCTCATGCTGTAAAACAATTTAAATGGGCATTTTGGGGCGCCTCAGACCGCGTTCCTCCTGCAGTACTGAAAGCGTTTGGTGATACCCTTGTTCCAGTCTTGACGTGCATATTTCAAACTTTTCTCAAGACTGGCAAGTTCCCCGCTCGTTGGAAGAATTCGAGCGTTGTCGAACGACATGTTCCTCTTTACGTGCCGGAAAAGTTGACCAGGAAACATGATAGTACCTTGTACGATCCCAAATGTGTGCGTGTTTTGTGCCCTATGTTCCGACTGCAATGCATGTACAATCGGTGCTCAGGTTACCTGGATATATTTAATGATTGCCCAACTCTGTTTCACAAACATGTCTGTGAGTTTCTATCGGCGTAATTTTCAACTTTACTTATTCTTTATTTGTCTTTCACTACCCCTGTTGTGATGAAATTGATTGACTCTCATTCAGTTGTCTTTGGCATAGGCGATCATTTCGTCCTTTTCTTTGTAATCACTTTTTAATTAACTCTTTTACTTCCGTCGGATGAGCCTCACTGCTAGGCATTACTTGTGTGTATGAATGGGTACTTGTAAGTGTGTGTCTGTGTGTGTGTTTATGTCAAAATGCGTAGTTTTCTTTGTGTATAAGCAGCGCCATTACCCTCATAGTTTTTTTTCTTTACAAGATATGTACATCGTGTTTCGCGCATTTTGGTTTCCGTGCGCCAGCACAGGGGCCCCGGCTGTTCCTGGGCACGCAAATAAATGATTTATTTATTTATTTATTTATTTATTTATTTATTTATTTATTGTGATTGATTGAGTGATTATCATTCTTATTATAGCTACTTAATGTGGGCTTTATGGTATGGCGTGTCGCATACAGCTTTTCGACTGAACGAGTCACCTATGGCCTATTCCGAGGCCTGGTAATGTGAAGTCAGGGCATCATTATCATCAGAGGCCCTTAAGGTAGGCTTAACTGCATGGCGTTCAGTATAAAGCTCTTTGGCCGAACGAATCACCCACAGCCTACCCATACCCCCGAGAACGTGAATTCAAGTCATCATCATCAGCGTTGTTATGTCGGATTTACTGTATGACATATAGCATACACACATTGCAGGTTCAAGTCAGTTATTTCAAGATTAGCTTGAAAAATGCGAGCATTTGAATCTCCGCACAGAAAGCTCAGACGATGTTTTCTCAGCACCAACAAATACAGTGCGTGTGCACGAACCTAATTTTGCGATAAATAGATATCGGGTACTCGTGAAAATATTAGCCAAGGAGAGCAAAGGTCTTCTATTAAATTGTTCGCGAAGAACATCCTTAATTTCCTACTGCGAATATCGGCAGCCCAAATTACTGGAAGAAAATAAATGCCTCAAGCGTTTCTCTTGGGTTCGCCACCAGGGGCCGACACGAGCAGTAGGGCTCCGTTTTGATCCCCGCAATGGATCCCCGAATCGGCGAATTTCGCTCACCATCAACAAAATTGCGACGACTAGCGAAAAGCGGAAGTCAAAAGCTACATTTTCGCACCAGGACCGACAACCAGACTTCAAAATTTGGTAAGATACGACCTCCTGAACTTCTCTAACCGCACCGCCGGCGCAACGCTTCCAGGGCAGGCGTAGCCGCTTTGCCATATCGTTCTATGAACACTGCCCTGCCGCCGACAGCCAACCCCGCTATCAACATGGAGATCGACCCGTGGGTGTAAGTGATTCGTAAGAAGAGAAAGTCCCCCGCTCGACTAGCACGAAGCAGACCGCCACGAGACACCAAGAGCTGGCGCCGCCTCCCTCTGCGGCCTTGAAGCCAGAGCAGCAATGAAGCCCATGGCTACCCCCCGGTAATTATACAGTCGTCTACATGCCCAGGGCATTCTTAAGTGTAGCCAAGGTAACCACCCATGATATGACTGTGTACCACTCGTTGGAAAGTGCGTAATTGAACTTGCCAGTTTCTACAATCGTATTACACTTGGGCTGCAAGCTACGCCGATTGTTGTCGTCGCAAGCACCGCAGGCCCGGAGCTCGCCATCAAGCTTAGCAACATCGACACACCGAAAGTGCTCCACTCGGTCTACGAGTTCTCCACCTACATGATGCCGCCACCAGACACGTCCCGCGGGGTGACTCACGGCTGGAGGCGCCAGTGACTGCAACAAGCAACCTCATTGAATGTCTGCAAGCCAACAAATTACTTCTACTCCATGCACGCATGGTGGGCCAAACTCAGTCGGCGCTGCTCACATTCAAGGCAAGCACGTACCCTTCTACGGGAACGTGGGAACCATGCCCTACCACCGCAGACCGTTTCGTTGCACAACGCAAGTGTGCCGCGTGTGCGGTGAAGTGGGGCACCGCATAGACGTTTGCCCACAACCTGAGAACACGCGGTGCCCCGGCTGCGGACAAACTGACCCAAAATCCGAACACGTGTGTAACTTTATGTGCCAGCTGCGTTCCCTACCTCACCCCACGGCGGGAAAGGACTGCCCACTGCACTTCATTCCAAATACGCCGGTGGGTGCACGGGCCGCCTCCACGACTGCCAACTGAGATGGTCTGCTGTTGCTGCTCCTTCTCTCGCTGCCCAAAGTCGCCCTAAACAAACCGTCATGCAGACCCCGCCCACCCCCCCCAACACAGTATCGCGCGAGATACAAACTGCCAAAACTGCCCCTCAACTGTCAATCAAGCACACTCCCCCACCCCTTATGGCACCATCGCCGGAGATACCCGCATTGATTTCACTTAATCAAACCCTTCAACAGCAGAACGCCCAATTGATAGCACGGTGAGACTTTTCGCGCCGCCGCACCGCCCTCGTCTACCCCCTGGCCTATGCAGGGCCCGCTAGAGGCCGCAGTGGAGGCTCAGTTTACCGCCAAAGTTATCGTCTACGTGGCGCCACAAATCGAGAAATCTTCACTGCGCACGTCCTAGTTAATCACCGACACGGACGGCAGAACAAATCTTCTAACTCCTTCCGACGAATATCGGCCTTAGAACAAGCACTCGACCGCGACCTTCCGCAAGCCAAGATAATGCAAAAGCTGCATAACCCACCACCTCCGCATTAGTGGTTCTCCACCCCTGGTCATCTACCAATGGAATTGCCGCAACTTCAAAGGGACAAAAATCAACAATCGATCTCTTAACAAGTACATCCCCCCCCCCGACATCGTTACTTTACAGGAAACCCATACCTACACCATTACTCTAAGGGGCTATGACACATTCATCAACCCCAACAGCAACCGCACAGCGGTTCTATTCCATCACAACCTTACTGCCCAAACGATCACGTTGAACTATCAGCTGGACTATATCTTCGCAGAAACACACCCAAGGTAAACCGGCCGGCCCAGCCTTTTTATCATGAATATCCATAGCCCAACGCAGCGACCTTTAACACCCTACTGAAAATATGGCAACGATATCCATACGACATGAATGATATCATAAACATTTCAACGACATGTCTTCGATATCGCAGAGATTTCAATACGATGTCGAAGAAGCTTTATGACATGTCATTGACATCGTAAGGATTTCAATGACTTATCGTTGTCCTCTGACATCGTAAAGGTCCGATGTCGCAATGACTTCAACGACATGTCTTTGACATCGGAAGGCCTTCTTCGACATGTCGATGTGCTACGATATCATAAAGGTCTGTTATCGCATAGAGCGGAACGACATGTCAAAAAGATCGACAACATCTTCATGATATGAAGATTTCAACGATGAGTCGTAGAATTTCTGCAGTATGTCTTCAAGGTAGTCTTACGACGTGTGACATATCGCACAAATTAGCCCATTGTGCCCTGTGGTTTCTGTAACATGTTGCAGACAACATATATTCTGCCTTGTCAGCACTGGAAAAAAGTACAAGGTACAGTACAAATAAAGTACAGTACAAACGCTGACACTTTGCACTCTCAAGTTTACTTATACAAAATTCAAATTCTTTAACCTGTTGTTCTGTAATGTTTCTACGGGTGCATAATTCAAACTCGGTCATTCAGTTAATTCATAAATTGCACTTGTCCACACTAGAAAATATCTGCTTCTTCATTACCACCTGCTAAAATATGTGTCCAAATATCACTAAACAGTTGAAAATTTAATTTAAAAATGTCAAGACCTCAAAAAAGAATGTTTTGCTACAAAACCCAAACGTTCGAAATAAAGCAAACGTTAGTGTAGAGCATTTTTGTTAGCCCTACTCAGTATTCAAAGACCGTATTAAGTTTGGTCATTTTCAAAACTGTCATTTTTGACGTGACCCAATTTGTTGAAAATGACCAATCTTGTTATATAGGCCCTGAAAGTTCTGGTCAGCAGTAGAAGATGAATTATCTCGTTGCGGACTTTTCACCTCTGTTTTCAGTTTGTTTTGTGTAGTTTAGCCTTCAAAATGCTGAAAAATGTCATTAAAATCCATGCCCAAAACCATAACGTGCACTTTTGTCTTTGCCAGAGTGATATTTATGATGATTTCTGCCCTTTCAACAAACTTCCAATGTCCTGTCAAGTTTGCAACAATGAAAATTTGACTATGTGCAAAGTAGGGTCATTGAATACAGCATTTTTTGCTATATTAACAAAAATTAAAGATACTGAGCGACCGCACTTTTTCATCTTCATGGATAACCTTGTTGGCTCTTCGCAATGCGGGTTTTGTAGTAAATTGCAGTGCTTAAGTTCCTATTGCCCTCTTTTTTTTTGTTCTTGGCCCATCTGTTCATCTGTGCTTGTCAGCAACTGGTACAGCCTGCTTGTAAATGGCACGGTACAACCTCCCCCCCCCCCCCCCCATTCTATTTTTTTCCTGTTGCATCTCTTAGTCATAGTCATTTTCATAGTTTTGTTCGCACAGAGCGTTTGTCAACCCGGTGGTGTGCATGGCTAGACAGAAAGGTGGATGTGTTTCTTAGTCACGTTCTCTTTTGCGGTATTGCTGTACCCGTTGACAACTGCATACAGATTTCTGGTGAATGGTGCCGTAGAATCCCCACACCTTTTTTTTTCTGTCGTATCTCTTGAAAGTAATTTCTGTGTACAATGTCTTTTATTTATTTATTTATTTATTTATTTACTTATTCCCAGAATACTGCAGGCCCTTTTAAAGGGCCCAGCAGGAGGGGCAAGAATATAATACTGCACACAGCTGTAAATCAGCAAGATCAAAAAAAAGATACATCAGATGCAAAAGATACAAAAAGATACATGGGTCATGGTTCAATACGATCAAGTGTTGGATCAATATGATCATGGATCAATACGATTTTGAGAGTGTTGCTGTGCTTGCTGCCCACCGTGTTAGCCTTGCTTCAAAATTTCGGTGCTTTTGACATCTTTTTGTTTCTTAGTCAATATTGTGTGTGTGTTAGGTTTTAATTCATGCCCTCTCCCTCTGCTTCTTCAATCTGTTACCTATACCCCCCTACATACACACCAGCAGGCATTTTTATGTCTGCCCAAGGGTTGAACTGGTACTCGCACTATTTGGTCGACTGTGTTCAGCCAACCATTCAATAACCCTAAACTGGACTGGGCGATCTAAACACACAGCTCTTCAACCCTGTTGCAAAGTGAACTGACAGCATTATTAGGTGACATTTAAATATGACACGTAAAAACACAGTGATTTCTACTAATAGCATTTCGATAAACTGCACCAGTCACACCGGGGCGCACCAGTGCGCCTCTTCATCCTTGATCAACTGCGCTGGTGTGCACCATCTGTCCTCCATAAACCGGGCCACACCGTCGCGGGGCAGTTTTTGGCTGCCCCGCCACACACTGAGGGAGTCGACGGGGCTCCGGGGTGCAATCACAAGATACATTGCGAACAACGCTGGAGAAGCGGCTTCCTCCACCGTCTGCTGCAGCGACGGCGGTGATGGCGCATCGGTGCACTTGTGTGAAGGTGGACAGAGCTGTATGTTGTTGCTGACAAGGATGACTTGCTTGCGAAATCATTGGGCAATAATGCGACGGGCTCCGCACGGAGGCAACAATGGCCAGAGATTGTAAATGAAGACATGAACTTCGTCTACTGCAAAGAAGGCTGCATGAATTGCCAGCCAGTTGGAGATTTGCATCCGCTTCGTTCGATTGAATTTTCATGAACAGTCACTGCGGTGCCTGGACCATCAAGCGGAAGGGTGGACAGAAACAGGCACTCGTATCATGGCTTTAACGATGAGAATCAGCTTGTACAGGGGGGATTAAAAGAAATGCGAACAACGGAGCGCACAGCCTCCGACGCATATCGCACCGTCTGGCTGCACCGTCAGTAAACTGCGCGCATGCGTAGTTGTTTGGGAGCGTTTGAGAGTGTGTCCTACATTTATGGGGGATGCTTGATCAAGAAGCGACGCCGGTCATTTATTTGAGGGGCCTTTTCACGCTGTGTCGCCACTGAGCAGGATGATCGTTGAATGGCATCTGCTATATGCAATCAGCTTGCTGCGGGCTTGGCTAGCGAATGTAGTAGATAACAGTATGCCCAGTGGCCACAGATCATAAAAAGATGCCTAAAAATAAATGACCCGCGTCCCTTCTTGATCAAGCTTTTCCCCCAAACAGTAGGCCACAGTCTCAAACGCCCCAAAAGAACTACGCATGCGCGCAGTTTACTGACAGTGCAGCCAGACGGTGCGGCATGCTTCGGAGGCTGTGTGCTCCGTTGTTCGTATTTCTTTTAATCCCCCCTGTATGTAGCTGTTTAGTTGAAGTGGTGAAAGTGCCTTGTTGCGCATGTGTGACGGATATGAGTTTAATGTACACATAATCATTGCCCTTCAATAAATATCATTTTTTAGTAGCGCTGTGTCACGTTATGCTGCTGTATTGCCACTTGTGAACATTTTTATGCTTGCTTTCTTAGCTTAAGAGATGGTGCTTGGGTAGAATTGCTCAGTTTGTCATCGATCAACGCTCCATCCCGGGGTGCACATTGTCACCTGGCACTGTGCGTTGCACCGGTTTTGGGGGCACCCCCGGTGCGTGCTTATTGAGGACGTTATATGTTAACCGACCAAAACTAAAAAGCACCATTTATCATTTTCAGTGAAATTGACACCCCTTGTTCCTTCAGGGAATGTTTGTAAGGATCTTACTGGAAGATGCACAAGTTGAGCACAAACAAGGGTTCATCCAGAATTTCGCTTTTGGGGGTTGTCCAAATTCTCCTCATGGGGTGTTGGGGGGATTTTGAGTGGGGAGGGGGCATTGAAGAAATCCCTGTTTAAACTTTACAATGCTCCAATAGGAATTAGAGTATTTGAAAACAGCTGCTGATGGGACATGCTTAATCCATAAAAGCACATAACAAGCTGGGGCGTCAGCATTTTTTTTTTCAGTTTAACGTACCATGTACAGCCAAACTGTTCACTGTGCAGTATTTGTTTCTGTATAACAGCACGTTGCGCCGTACCCTCCAAAACAGTGCATGACAGACGCTAGACGTACACATTTGTGCCCTAGTTGCCTGTCCACACTGTATTTTTCCTTTTTTAAGTAACAGTCAGAAGCCCTACCAAACAACGATGTCAAGACATGCTTTGGCTCACACCAAGGCAAGCACAGTTTATTGCTGCAGCCTTGGTTGCTTTTCTTTAGCGACAAACTCAATCGGCTGTGCAGATGTATTTTAGGGCGTGTAGGCAGGGTTTCCCATCTTCTATTTTCACACGGGCCGCTGGGAGCGGCCTGTAATATTCTTTTCGCTCGTCGCTACCGCACACTGTACCTGTTTGCTGTACCCATCACGGTTTTCGCGTCGTTCGTCGCTTCGGTTGCTTTCTATGTTGCGCCTTCAGCTATGCCCACGTACTCTAACTACTTCAGAGGTTTTCGCTGCTGTCAGCAGTCGTTTTACACAACAGGTTTGCTGTCATTAATTGTCGTATTAGCGTGATGTGGCTTGTCTGCAAGATCGGTGCGTGACAAACAAGCGTTACCAAACTAGCGGCGTATTTCACTTCATTCGTGGCTACCGTCGCTTGCATGGAAGAGATCGGGGATGATCTGGATAGCTTTGTTGGGTCAAATAAGGGAGCTTTGGCTATATTGCTTGTAACACTAGCGTAGTTGGCCTTGTCAGCAAGATCGGTGCGAGAGAAGCAAGCGCTATAACTGCCGAAATGTCTAAACTACGGTCAAAACAAGACACAAGCAACAATCTCCATTGACACTTTAGTAATTATACTACATTCTTAGCCCGCCAAAACCTCTGACTAGGATATAGCAGTGGTAGAATGCTCGACTAGCGTTTTGATAGTCGCAAGTTCGAATCTCGGCGGAGTTTTTTTTTTTTTTTTGTCCGTGAGGAATTTAATAGCTTTTTTTTTTACAAGGGTAAGCGCTTGTTTCCTGCTTCCAATCACGGCAACGTTGGCGATTTGTTCCGTCTCTTTCTCTAAAAAAGGAAAAGAAACCGCTGATAATTGACCGGAATAAAGGCCGTCAAAACTATCGAAACTACTGTAACATCAATGTAAATGTGTCAGAGTTTTTCATTACTATGTACTTCTGCGTATGAAAACCTCAATTTGAAGATATAAACTTGTTATAGCTTTCAGAAACGAAAAGATTATTACCAATATTTTCGTACTAACACGACTTTCGTCAAACATAGTGGTGCTGCTTTTGCAGCCTGGCAACTATGTCTCACATTGTGTGTGCGTTTGTGAGGATCCCGCGTTTGTGCTGTGCTATTTGCATCAGTTTTATCTGCAGATTTCCAGCTGAAATCAAACTTATAGAAGTTTTATTGCGCGATGTCAGTCCTTACAACCTACGCATGTGTTGAAAACATGGGCACTGGAAGAACGATCATCGCCGCCCGCCTCAAAAGACTGCGCGTCAAAAGTGGATGGCATTGCTTCCGAACAAAGTGTATTGGTGTTCGCAAAGTGAAGACGACAGTGAAGAAGGATTTTACGTAGGAAACATCGTTCCTGCTAGGGTAAGTAGGCATGTTTTATAAATCTGTACTTGTTTGAAACGGGTTCTGGTGTTTATGGGTCAGCGGTTCACTAAACCCCCATCTCATTTTCTCTTAAATCCTAGGGGACTTGCGTACTTTCTGGGCGACCTGGATTTACCTGTCCACGGTTTCCGCGGCAGTCAGCATCAAATTACGCGTAAGCTAGACCTTAACTACGACGCTCGCGCTGTAGTAGAGGGCTGCTAATTATTTGACATCATCACATCACGCGAGGTTCTTTAACACCTATGCGTTTTTGCGTTATGTGTCTACAAAATCTGCCTTCGCGACTGCAGATCCCGTCGAAATTTCGCGTGAGTGGCACAACGCTGTGATCAGTACACATTCGTGAATGCCTGCGGTATACGATGAAGTAACGTGGACAGGACATGCCCTGGAAGTAGTGTACACGCGCAAAAACGGGCACTTGATTCCGTAGCAGCAGCTCGCGGAAACTGTGGGGCTCGATATCAGAGGCATCTGCATTGTTGTAAATTAGTGATGAAAGTTAAGCAAGGTGTCAACATCCTAATATCCCGAAATTGAAGACCATACAGAGACTAACAAGGAAACTGTAGGCCCGCACTCTCAACTCGATTTATATTGGAGAATCGAACTTGCAAAGACAAGCTAGGCAATGCAATAGAGGATCCTCAACAAGCACACACTAGTCCCTATTGAAAGCTATGGACCCAGATAAGCTGCTAGCATGCGTTCAATGCAAATTAGCGTAGCGGTAAGCTTTGGATATATCATGAATACACCAATCGCATTACTGGCGTGTCTAATAAACACATCCTTAATGTGACCTAAATTTCACTTTGGATGTTGCTGGAATGTTCTTATTATTGCCTTGATGGTGAATGTCCTTAAGCGATTACAAATCCGCGTGATGTAAGCATTTGATCTTTGCGTGGCCTTCTCTTGTATTTCAACTACTGTCTGTGCACTCACAGATCGTGTACCTTCAGGTGTTTCTGCTGGCTGTCCTGGGTCGGCTGCCTGTCAGTCCAGTTCCCAAGGCTTTGCCAGGGCCTCCCCTGGCCAACCAACACTCCACCTGCTGGACGTAAGCTGCGGCCGGCCTTCCCTTGGTGCTCCGTATGTTTCGCCACCAGGAAAAGCCATTCCTTTGTCTGTCACCTGGCACCAAGTCACTCAGCACACCCCTTCAAACGCACGTCATTTCCTCGGCCCCAGGCACTGCTGCCATTCAGCGCACCCATCGATTATGTACTTGCAGGTTAGTTATTGCACGTTGTGCAAACTTCCATTGTCATGATGTATACCTGTTAGCAGTGTTCTAGCCTCTGGTTATTGGAAACATTTTCGTGAAGCAGTGCTGTGCATTTTAAGCATGTTATTGGTTAGTGGGGATATTCAAGAGAATCTGGAGGCGCAGGAAGAGAAACCGAACTTTGTTTTAAAGGGTTCATTCGCATGGAATCAAGCCAGGCAATCCTTTTAAAATGTTTCTATACATATGCAGCGGGTGTGGATAGGACCTATCGGTAATCCACATACTCATTCAATGCAAGGCACTTGACATAACACAATGCAAACACTTCCAACAACTATACACACGACATATTCCACAACACCCGTCATACTTCTTAGGAGACAAGCCCATGTTTTCACTCAAACGTGTTTTCGAGTTTCTTACCGACGTAAAATTTTTACATTTCATTTCTTATCATGCATCTTGACAACCTGGCCCTTTACACCAGTCATCTTAATTATGTTGTGTCTTACTTTGTTTATTTTTACTGAAATGTTTTACTTTTACTTTCATGTCGCTCTCATAACACGACTTTTGTTTGGCGCTCTTTGCCCTTAGTTTGCCTTGCGCCATTAAAACCTAAACACCATCATCATCATAAAATCTTTCTATAAGGATTGAAGAACTAACCATACAAACTGACGTGGAACTACTTTCTATTTTAGGTAAGCTTAAAATTCCACCTACTTCAGATCCTGCTGGTATTATTTACAGTGTACTGAAAAGTACAATCCACTGTAGAATTCTGATGGCGCTATTTTCAGTCTCTCGACAGGCACTATTCTCAGTGATGGGTGGATAGCCGAGGTAGTACAAACCTTTCCATCTGGGTACCGTGCTTCACCATTAAACTACAGGCCAATTTCCTTAACAAGCACCACATGCAAGGTTGTGGAACATTTCATTCTCTCTCAAGTCACGAAGTACTTATAAAATTACATCACCATATTTGATATCAGCATGGGGTTAAGAGTAACTCACAAGGGTTACTCTCGTAAAGCGCAACTTTCTGGGATTCTTCAGGGTCTACATTCATCCATTGACGCAGGTTTACACACTCCTGCAGTTTATCTGAATTTTTCTAACGCATTTGATCGCATTAACACCGAAAACTACTTCTCAGACTTCATCCTAATGTCCTCATTTGGATCACGGATTTTCTTCGGGTTCCAAATGTAGCGATTTTACGTGCTGTTCGCTGAAGGAACAGCATCCCGCAAAAAATGGTTTAAAAGTGTTAAGTATTAGCTAAGTTATTGTTCAATAAAAAGGGTTGGCAATAAGGCCTGGAGCTTTCACCCTGTCCTCGCACCTCTTAATCGGTGTGAATGCTATGACATCACTGACATGCACAAGACCACCTAGAGACCTTACAGTTTCGAGGTACACACAGCCATTGACTCTGCTTGTCACGCTTTTCTTTTTTTGCAGGCGACGTGTATGCTCTGCCCCTGCGGCGCTGCGCTGAGCTGAGTGGGGGAGTAAGCGGGCGGGCCGCTCGCACTGCCGTGGTTGCGTTGGTACGTCAGTTGTAGAATGGGGGAAATGAGTGTTTGACGGCCAGACAGGGGGGTCCCAAACACAACATGTTCGCTGGTGACTGTAATTGAAGATTTCCATCTACGATTGGCGGTTCGCTAGCATTTCTTGCAGGTGGCGCTGTTGCAGCGAGCAGGTCCTTCTAACTTGCGCAGAAAAGGCTTAGCATCGCCGCAGTGATTCAGTCACCACTTTACGAAGCTGAGCTGATGACGATTACCAGCGCAATCTTTCACTGCACTATTTCCCCCTTTCATGCACACTCTAAGAGCTAAAGGAGTCCCACCAATTCCCAAAGGGAATAGAAACCCTTGTCCCATGTACGATTCCCTTTTCCAGCATCAGGCAACTCCCTTTTTAGCAGAATAGCCTTACCCTTCACAAGGGAGTCGCAGGCCTCTCGCGGAGAGGGGGTCGAGGTATTCTCACAGGAGTTGCGGGAACCGCGTCCGGCAATTCCCTCACCACGGATCGAATAATTCCTCCAGTCAGGGAGTTATACAATTCTTTACCAGAATCTTGCTATACCTCTGCCACCCCTCAGAATTACCTTATTCCACCAAACAGCATTTTGCAATACTTCACCAGGAAGGGTTGGCGTACTCTTTTCAGAATCATTGTATTCTTTCAACCAGAGTCCCATAATGCCTCCTCAAGGAGGGCTAGCTTACTCTTTGTCAGAACTAATGTATTCCTTTGAAGCAGGATCTATGCACTACCTGCGAGTTGCCGAACTCTACTATTCAGAGGCAGCACGATGTTACCTTTAACAAGACTACACTTTAACATCCACAACAGCATTAGTGTCAGCCCTCTTTACTTCATGCTTACAAACTGAAATACAGTAAAATTACTTCACAAGTAAACATAGCAAGGCGTCTTTACAAAAAAAGCTGTCGTATGTGCTTAGCAAAAAAAAAAAAGACAAATCGTTTTCACACTGCATTTCATGCTTTATTTTGACATCCTCACACACGTCGCTCCACCTGTATTGCAGTTGCTGCTTTTATGACCGAAACCATCTGCTCTGTCGGTGGTAGGCCGAGCATCATCTCAAAAAGTAGACAGGTCCGCTTTGTCTTTGGGGCATACTGGATGTTGAAGGTCCAGTAGACCGCCAAAAGCAAAGCGAACCTGTCCACTATGTCCATAGCCGTCAGCTGGAGCTCTTCGAAGTGCACGGTCACGGCTCCAGATTTCTCCGCAGTTTGGCCCGAGAACAAGATCCTGGGGTAAAGGGAAGTCTCTCCTGGCTCCTGCATAAAAAGCACACAAATGCAAGTACCAGAAGAAACACAAGTAACAGTATTTTGCTCTTCCTTCCTCAGTGGACAAACCACTCTACAAAGCGATTCTCAGGAAAACGAATCGCTAGTTAGTAGTCTATACACTTAAAGCTAACAATTTAGTGACTACGCTAACGATTCATCAATGTGACATTCACAATTGTCTACTGATGAGGCAAAATGCTCCCTTTAGCAAATTTGAATTGCTGTGATGGTGATTGCTGAGCCTGATTCACAAGTACTACACTGGATTTCACTTACTCAACATACAGAAGAAAAATATGCATACCAGCTTTGAGAGCAAGGCCTCTGGCTTTTCTTTCACCAGCAGTGCAACTGAAAAGCCATCTGAGAAGAACGAGAGCACGGATTAATTTAAAGCATCGGGGTCCTGATCCCCTATTCAAATTTTAAACCAACAAGGTCCTCCTCCTCTTTTTTTCCAACCAACCACTTTCAGAAAAAGCAGCCAGACCAACAAGAGAACCTGCAACCTCAGGCCAACCTGCAAGTACTTGGTGTTATCAAAAAGGATGGCTTGAAGACAAGCAATATTACAGCAAAACTGTCAGCCTCTCATTATTGGAATTAATCATGGGATCAGTGAACAGTAACAAGGCCGAATCATGGAGAGTAACAAGAGGCAAGCAGAAAATAAATGCCGCACAGCCGCATTCCTACTCCCCATCAATCTTGAAGTTGCACATCGAATCTTACTCGTTACCAAATAAGTTTTTTAAAAAAATACTGCAGTGTTTGGCAGTTTGAAAAAGCTACAGCATTAATGCACTGCAGTGGAAGCGACACATTTTTAATCAAGCAGAAAGTTGGTTACGCAGTTATGTTATGTCTCTAATGACATTTATAATAAAACACAACTAAGGTCAGTCGATGCTAGAAAGCAAAAGTGTATGCAAATGACACCATGAAGGCTAAAAGACACATTTTTATTTGCCAGATGACTATGGCAAAGTGACCAAAGATGAAGTGTTTATTACTTACAGCTGTCGGCCGCATCAGGCATCTTTGCTCTCTTTCTGCTTCCGAACGCCAGGCGATCACAATATGTTGTTGAACAGCACTATTGTAGAATAGCCCTGGAAACATCCACGGGAAACACCTTTACGTCGTAGCGCCTGTAATAAGTAAAAACAAGTTCACTATAATGCTAAATGCACGCTGCTTACTAAATACAGCACCTAGCACCGGTTTTACCACATGTCCGCGTGAAAATATTCAGCCTAAAGTTCTAGCTTGTCAACACTCGCTATGAAACAAAACGTACTGCAGTATTCATTTTTCAATACTACGTTTTACGGTAGCCGTTACTTGGCTCTTTCTTGAGAAAACAGTACGGAATTTCACCGAAAATGGGCTTCACTCTTATTGCAGTCGCGCAAGGTAATAAGAAAAAAGTCCAATAGACAAAGCAACACGCCAGCGGTTCCGTGAAATTTTGTTGTGGCTACTGTAGCCATATAAACAATTAATCGCGATGAAATGCCCTGCCGTCAACGTTTAATTAGCGTTAAGTATTGTTTTCTAACAACACGGGACCAGAGGCTACAAGGCAACGCACTACACAATGGGTTCGGAACGCACAAACGTTCACGTTCTTTTTTTTTGCAAGACATCTATGCCAACTTGGAGGTTGAATTGAAACCTTGTGACCTTTGACTGCGTTATATTTTAAGGGGTAACCAAATAAAGCGACGCTACCAACCTAACTGATTGGGTAATACTGGTTACGGTGTTGCTGTCGCCGTCACTCACTTCTGCCTCGTCAGACGCGCCAGATGGGAACGGAACCGACGGATAAGCCCGGCGGCAGTGTAATTACCTTGTCGCTCGACAATATATTTACGTTGCTCAAGAAGATAATGAAACGAAAGCCTAATTTATAGCTAGCGCTGGACACATGTACGATTAGTACACGCGATTCGCATGCGACTGATCGTTACGATTGATCGTTAGGGCCTGTTTTGGGTCGTTCGCTGGTCCGAGGAGGCTCACGACGTGCGACTGGCAAGCCAGATGCAGTCGTGCCATCATTGCGATCGAGAGTCCGCTGAGCCCCAACCGCCCGCAACAGACATTTGATCGCCGCTATCTGTGCAACTGCGGATGACAATCCGTAACACAACTTTTCACCACACTATCATCCTTTTTCTCGCATGTGAAACTTTATTTGGGCTATAACGGCCGTTTGAGCGATCGGTGACCAAGACATCTGCGTAGCCTGTTTAGATGCTTCCGCGCAGGTATCGCCATCTCTCCACCGCTCGGCGCACCGCGCGCCGCGGCATCCACGGCCGGTCAGCGCAGGCTTGCATAGCGGCAGATATCTGATCGCCGCTTTTAAAATAAGCCCTGACAACAATCCCTAGCACAATTTTTCACCACATTAACACCTACTTTTTCGCATGTGGAACTTCTTCTTAGCGAACAGATTGATTCGGCAGAGCAGCGACAAGCGGTTGCTACCGTGGTCTGCGCCGGTTCGAGCCGCTGAGTGTGTCGAGCTGGCAGGCGCGGCCGGCGTGAGCGCGGACTGTTCCGGAAGGCAGAAAACGCTTCAAGATTGCTTGCTTTATCAATTTCTTGCGAAAAAACGCGCGGAATCTACAAATTCAGCTCAGCGATCGTCGTAGTTGACCATAAAGCAAAAACAGTGGGCGGAGCGACGCCGACGACACATCGCATGCGCGCATCGGGCCATGTGTCTCAAATTCACGCGTACGGCTACTCGTGGCGACAGTCGTAACGATCAGTCGCATGCGAATCGCGTGTACCAATCGTACATGTGTCCAGTGCCTAAAGAAGCCAGCTTAATAAATCCGCAACTCTTATACTGCACACGAGTCTTGTTTCAACGCATGCTGAACGTCGTGAACCTGCGATGGGAGCACGGCCGCTTGTTCGAAAAACACAAAGCCGGAAAAAGGATAGCTAGAACTGGTGTCACACAAATGAAAGCACATGTATGTGACCACTTAATTCTTCGCAAGAACCAACAAGGCTAAGCAGCACTCACGAGCGCCAGTTGTTATAAATAAAGCTGAAGTTTTGGCGGGAACGAGCGCGAGCTCTCCCGTACTGCGCAAGAAAAACTGAAATGGTGACTTACGTTTTCAGCGGCGGCCGCAGCAGCCAAACGATGTTATTCCACCAGTCAGGTATACTTCAAACACAGCCACCGACACCAAAACGCACCTCACAGACACGTACAGGAGTACTACGGCGGTTTCAATGCCACAAAAGAGACGGAGACGTCGGAGAGGCGTCCGTCCGCCAGCCCCGCCGCGATGAAAAGACCGCGCAAAGGTACAACGCTCAAGTAGTCCGACGGACACCGTTGCGTTAGAACACACAAATGACCCATTCCTAGAGGACGTGTAACACTACCTCGCACGCTCTTTTGAATACGCTGCACTTTATTTTAAGTACGCTTTGTTTCATGGCCCGGTGCTGTGGCTGTTTAGGTAACTACTTTTTCATACGATTTCAAAGAGTTCGCGTCCGCCATAGAGGTGTCTGCCTTTTTGCACACCTGAGAGCGTGCAGCTGAAGTTGATAGAGTCGATATACTGTTCTATTCTCTCTCGCGGAGGATATACGAACTCCATCGATGCGAGGGCAGAGTCGGTACGCTGTTCTATTCTCTCCCGCGAAAGGGGTACAACCGCCGCTTAGCTCCATCAAGAGCGGGGAGAGTTCGCCAGCAGTTTTATTCTGGTTTCCTAGTAGAGTGAACACGCCATCTAACGCCACGCGTGGTGCGGACGGTGTCAAACGACCCTGGCAGGAATATGAACGCTGTTTGATTCTTCAACTACTCCCCACATTTCTTAGAGTGCATTTGTAAGCTGATTTCCAGCAATAGTCCCCCTCTGGCGGGCAGGGACAAGTTTTAACTGCTGCGGTTCATGCCATATCGCGTATACACTGCACAGCGGGGTCCTTGTCGACCGTGCAGGCAGATGCTTGCCGCGGTCACGCTTGTAGCGGCGATTCCACCTGCAGAGACTCTCCGTGTTTTTCGGTGTTATTCATACTTTGCAAACAATGCACTATATCCACAAACTCAGCTAAGCTCGTGTAACGGATGGCGACGATCGACATTTGTTTTTCCAAAGATAGCTGTGCTGTAGTGCCGTTCGGCAGAACCGCTGAACCATGCACCGGCATTTCCACCGCAGCTGGGAACGCTGATTAACTGCAGATTTCAGGAAACCCGCCAAAAGCAATGTAGTGTTCAGCACCAGCTTTGCCATGAAGGTTGCGTCAGAGTCGCAAAGTTACGTCAGAGTGTGTGAGAATGGCGACAAGGATTGACAGGTAAACAAGGAAAGAAGCGAAGACCTTTCTTGCACTTTTGTGCAGCATTCGCTTTACGCAGAGGTATTATATTTGGTATACGTTGTCGTGAACATGTTGTCTAGCAATTTTGTATTTGAAACCACTACCTTCGGAAGCCTATTTAATGCCCCTTCAGTTAACGTCTGCTAATACCTCTACTTATTTTGCCCCCATTAATTTGGTGTCGTCCAAGGCAGTGTGCTTGGTCCTCTACGTTTTAAATCTATTTTTATCATCTACCATGTTGCATATCTTCCCGTGCACATCTCTTCACAGACGATGTTGCAGTTTATCACATAATCTCTTTCGACAACCACCATCAATGCTTTCAAACTGATTAAAGCACTTCTCTGGGCTAGTTGTTCATATCACGCTTGGGTTAGATTAATGCGCTGCTTAGGCTTACGATACAAGGAGGGAGACAAAGAAACACACAACGCAAATGGGTAAGTGCAAACAAGCAACTATTTGTTCTTTGGAACGCCTCCAACAGCTTTAAAGAAAAGAGAAGAAACAAACACTAAAAAAAGGGTGGGGGGGGGGAAGGGGGAGATTTAAGGCGAGAAATGAAACAACGAAATACAGAAATTTTGACTCTGAACTATTCAAGTTGAATGCGCAGAAGCCTAATCATCAGAATTTTCTGCGCACACCCGGATTTACAGGGGCCAGGGTGCACCTTTTAAAAGGACAGTTTTGTAACAACCTTAAAGGGGTCCTGAAATGCCTTCCGCCGATGCATGGATGTACATATAACCAAATAAAGGAATGTATTAGCAATCTCCTCCTACAAGAATTTTGTTAAAGCGATGAGTATTAGCTGAGAAATCGTAAATCAAAAACCGCGAATTATCGTCACGCCGTATTTCCTCCTCCTTTCAACTGTTTCTTCGCTGTTGGCCTCCCCTCCCATGATGCTCCGCTCCTCAGCGGTGACGTACTTCCGCTATTGCGCTCCCACAGACTGCCGTCTGCTACGGGCCAGCTCTTTCGGCTTTTTCATCTCTGTAGACACCATGGACACAGGCTGGAAAAGCGAACGAATGACCTGGCCGCATGTGTGCGGCCTGGCCTTGCCCTTTCGCGGTGTACGTAGCTGCAGTTCGTATCGGCGGCGAACTCGCAGCCGCGTGGGGAGAATCGTGCGCTCGTTCCCTTTGGTGCACCGCGCACTGTTTATCCAAAAAGCGCGGTCTCAGATGTGGCCCCGCTGGTGCCGGGTGTTATTTTGCGGTGGTTGTAATTCCTACTACCGGCGGCATGTGAAAAAAGACATTTTCAACCGACACAGAACCCGTGCACCAAACGCGCCGGATCGGATCGCTTTATCAGCGGCGATGAACGTGAAGGCGAAGAGCAAACCAACGCTGCACTCGATCAGCGAGAACCCGTGTTCTGACAAGCTGCACCCATGTGTTGCATTCAACACTGACGGGAAAGCGTTTGTTTGCACTTGTTTGGATAGTCGTAAAATGTCCAAACACTCCGGCACTCCGCTAGCAGATCAGCCGGCGAGACATTTTGGAAAACATCTGACAGATGGCGCCGTATGCATTAGAGTGTCGCTACGCAAAACTGATGAGACGCTCTACTAAAACTCCCATCGCGGTGTCACGTAGCGGGACGCAAAAATTTAGCGTTTAGCGTATGCAAAGGCCACAAACGCTGTACTAAAACTCTATTAGCAGCAAAATAGCGTGCGTATGTGAAACCGCTTGCGTTTACAAAGCTGCACGCCGAGCGCGTACGTTTCAAACCTAGTGACATCGTTTAAATACACTGGCAAGCACAGTGTAACGTAGTCAGATATCAACCGTATGCTCAGGCGACAAGCAAGAGCTTGTTTTATGTGGGGCGGAGATTGCGCATAAAGGCCCGTTCGCACTTGCGACGAAAGCGAGTGAGAGCGGCAGGAATTCCGTCGCTTTGTTGCGCGACGATCGTTTTTGTCGAATGGTCGGGACAAATTTTGGTTGCGCGACAGAATTCCCGTCGCTTTCGCTCGCTTTCGTCGCAAGCGGGAATGGAAAGTTCTGCCGCTGCCGTCTGCTACGCAGCTCGGAGGTAACCGCGCGATCTGCTCGGGCCGGATGAACGCGCACACTCCCGCACGGCAGCGCCCCAAGCGGCAGACGGCCGCGTACATCGCTCCCGGCGCCCGCCTGGAGCCCGCCCTCGGCACACTAGCCAGTATATTTCAGGCACTATAATGGAGGAAAGATTTTTTGCTTCCGATGAACCTAGTTCTTTGCCCCTGTGTTTTTAAATACGTGAAGTGGTTAGCACGTCGTCCTCACGCAGCTCTGTATCGTCGTAGCATCGCTGATTGTCCGAACGAAGCTTGCAGCTAAGCCAATGCAACGACCGAAGCTGTGTGTGTGTGTGTGCATCGCCTCCTGTGTGTTGTGGACGCGTTCGTTTCGCGATGAAATGCGACATTGTACTTCTGCGGGTGGATAGTGCTTCCCATGGTCTGGATTATCTTTCTCGAACGACGTACCACTCAACCTCGCATGGGGTATGTGCAGTGTGCCTGGCTAAAAGCCTTCTCGCTTGCGCGCCAGAGTTGTGACTTGCTGCTCGTCCCCGCAAACCGGGTGTGAGGTGAGTGCGGAATTTACGACGGGCAGGAGGAGGCAACTCATCGTCTGTCAATCGCGCTTCAGACTTGCAACGCATGTTGTGACGTTGCGTTCGTTCGAAACGCATCTCTGGATTATTTTGAAGTTGAATAAAATGTACGCGTCAAACCCGGGCATTCGGCTCAGGGCGTTCTCTGCGATTGCACCAAAGAAGTGCCACGGGACTTTCTTTATGGTACGTACTCACGTAAGATAAAATCCACGTCGTGTTATGGCCGTGTTGCATTCAATACAAACGGTTAAGCGTTTGTTTACACTTGTTTCGTTTGTCGTAAAATGTCAAAGCACTCCGGCACTCCGCTGGCAGATCAGCCGGCGAGCCGACGCTGAGCAGACGACTCATCTCTTTGCCGGAAGTGCGTGAAAAAGCCGCCCAATAGCAGGATGTCTAGCTCGTGACGAACATCTGGGAATCGATGATGTAGACATGTGAAGATGGCGGCGTCCAAAAACACGAAGGGAAGGGTGAGAAAAAAGCGACAAACTTTGCAACAAAAGTGTGAGCTTTCCGCTGCGCGTAAAAGAGTAATACTTGGCACAGGTGACGTTGGCGACCCAATCTAGCGATTGCGCTAGTTCATTTAGTGTGCTCAAAATGCCTTTCAGGGCCCCTTTAAGACTATGACGCGTGCTCACGTATTCTCCGAATGTGCCTGATCGGATGAAACAGGACTTCACAATTTTCCTTTTCTGCAGCTTGGGTGATCTGAACAAAACCTCGGTCTGCCCAAATAAAGCCTTCTATCCACACACTTTGCAGTGTGCGGCCAAGTTTCCCTGGCCCGCTCGTCCGCTCACCTGTGTAGCGGGTGCTCCCTGAGCCTGGTGTTTACGCACCTGCCTGGGTGTCCCATCCAGCTTCTTTTGCAGTTCAAGGGGATGCGGTAGACAGCGCCGACCGAGCATTCAACAAATTTTGTTTTCTGCTTTGTGTCAAACTGATATTTTCACGCCGTGTTTCCATCCTGATTAACCCTCTTACAAAGCCCTTTAATTTGATGGGGGCTGAGAAAACGACTCCAGCTTCTCGCTTCGCTTTTAGCTTCTTTATCTTGTGTATGTACAGGCTAACTTTCTTTCTCTGCTGTTCTTTGTGCCCTTGCTTGGCTTTACCCCCTTTAGCACTTCTAGGCAGTGGACACACAGAACTTGCGTGGAAACCCACTAGACCTTAAGCGTGCCCACTGTTACAGTTACAGGACTTTTTTTAGGGCTTGGAGGAAACAGCCTGCAGCAATGCTTCTCTGTACTAGCTTCGGATGTCCAGAGTTAAAGGGAAGCGTAGGTACCCCCCCCCTCCCCCCGCTTCGATAAGACCCGCACGTGTTGGATGCTCCAAAATGGATTTGAATGTCTAAATACCGCAGCCTATCGCTGTCAGGTGTCTCATGTTTGAACTGTAACCCCTCAAATGCAGTGTGAAAGTGCTCAAGTATGGCAAAAAGCTAGTAAAGAGAAGCATTGTTGCAGGCTGTTTCCTCCAAGCCCTAAAAAAAGTCCTGTAACTAACAGTGGGCACGCTTAAGGTCTAGTGGGTTTCCCACGCAAGTTCTTGTGTCCACTGCCTAGAAGTGCTAAAGGTGGTAAAGCCAAGCAAGGGCCCAAAGAACAGCAGAGAAAGAAGTTAGCCTGTACATACACAAGATAAAGAAGCTAAAAGCGAAGCGAGAAGCTGGAGTCGTTTTCTCAGCCCCCAATCAAATTAAAGGGCTTTGTAAGAGGGTTAATCAGGATGGAAACACGGCGTGAAAATATCAGTTTGACACAAAGCAGAAAACAAAATTTGTGAATGCTCGGTCGGCGCTGTCTACCGCATCCCCTTGAACTGCAAAAGAAGCTGGATGGGACACCCAGGCAGGTGCGTAAACACCAGGCTCAGGAGCACCCGCTTCACAGGTGAGCGGACGAGCGGCCTGGAAACTTGGCCGCACACTGCAAAGTGTGTGGATAGAAGGCTTTATTTGGGCAGACCGAGGTTTTGTTCAGATCACCCAAGCTGCAGAAAAGGAAAATTGTGAAGTCCTGTTTCATGGGATCAGGCACATTCGGAGAATACGTGAGCACGCGTCATAGTCTTAAGGTTGTTGCAAAACTGTCCTTTTAAAAGATGCACCCTGGCCCCTGTAATCCGGGATGTGCGCAGAAAATTCTGATGATTAGGCTTCTGCGCATTCAACTTGAATAGTTCAGAGTCAAAATTTCTGTATTTCGTTGTTTCATTTCTCGCCTTAAATCTCCCCCTGCCCCCCCCCCTTTCGCCCTTTTTTTTAGTGTTTGTTTCTTCTCTTTTCTGTAAAGCTGTCGGAGGCGTTCCAAAGAATAAATAGTTGTTTGTTTGCACTTACCCATTTGCGTTGTGTGTTTCTTCGTGGTAAGAGCATTGCGTAATTGTTGCTCACAGAAGAGCTGCACATTTGAGGCTAGAGGTGATGCATGAAGCATAACATTTAGCTCCATATGAACAACTCTTTCCACAATTTGATAAGGAGCTCCTTTTGTTGCCTTCACCATTTTTGTATTCTTCTATTTCCCGTCTCAAAGGGAAAGACGGAGAAAGCCGATAACGGTCCTAAATTTTCCACACAGTTTTCGAGATGCAACAACTGGTGCACGTTACAGGTCATAAAACATTCTCCTTCGGCTCTTGCCACGAACACTTGAAGCAGGTGTCCTAGAACAACAATACATTTAGCTATCGATTGTAAGCTTTAACACGATCCAAATTTTCATGAGAAGGAGTGTCATATGCGATGCAATTCGTTTATTTTTGAGAGCTGTGACGAATTCCCCGCAATAGATGCTTATTTTAAATGCAAAGTTATTTGATGTCTTCGAGACTGCAATGGTTTGTTTCAGCCACCATCTAGTGTCATCAAATACTCGTTCAACTTATTCCAGCGAGAAGTCGGTGCAGACATTAGGCTCATATATCGGGCCCTTGCCTCTGATTCATGTTGGTTTTGCCCCCCATTATTTCACTGTTGCTGTTTTCATGAATTGCGTTATGGCCAGAGGGGCAGAGCTGGCCCAATAATACTAAGGAGATGAGAGGTGGTTATCAAATGCTCCATCAGCGTTTCACTGTTTGTCATTCAAGCACTGCAGGAAAGCCCAAGTGGAGAGACCTCGCTCGTAATTTTCAAATGTTTTTTTCGAACAAAATGGAAATTTTGGTGAGTTGGTAAAAATTCATGATGAAATGTAACAGCGCAATAAACAACACGGGACACAGAAGCGCCCGTATTGTGAATTTTCTTCTGTGTCCCTCACCGTTTATTGCGCTGTTACATTTCACCAGGTCTTATTCGGTTTGAGTTGAAATTAAATATTGCATTATTTGATTCATTATATTGTAGTTGCGAATTCTTGCACATTATTAAAGATCAGGGATAGGGGCAAAATAAACAATATTGCGAATGCACTGTTCTCACAACATAGCATCCACATAAACTCGTGAGGCAAGTGCCATGTCCAAGTGGTGGTCCGTGCTCAATATAAGATGTGCTGGTATAGGCTTGCGCCTCGGACCTTAGCATCAGCCTGCAGCCATGTTGTGAGCTCAAGCTCATGAAGCTTAAGGGAAACATGGCTTTTATTAGGTGCCCCTCCCCACACCTTTCTCCACTGCGCTAGCACAATAATAAGGGACACATCTCCACATGTGACGAATCTTGCATTTAAGTGTGGGCCAACGATGTTTGGTGGGTCATAGCATTGTGAGCAAGCACAGCTTCTGCAGTTGTGAAGAGTAGCCTCATTTGACCATGGAAAGTCTTCACAGGTGGTACAACTAACTGAGCATGTATGTAATATCGCTTGATTAATGGGTCAGACACACCCAAAAGGTTCACGTGCACCCTCTAAACACATGTTCTCTGCTCCCTCTCTTTTTCCATTTTGTGCAGGTGCCCATGGTTACTTCATGAAACACCGGAACAGTGAAGCTACCACGGAGAAGCGGCTGAAAGCATTTAACGGATATGTGGCCAACCTGCTGCGGGACATGAAATAAAAGGGAAAAGGCAGCGGCTTCCAAGTATTCTTTTGCGTATTCTACTGTGCAAGGATCTAAGTACATTCACAGCACAATATCAACACCTGCGCATTTAACGCTTGTTTACACGCACACATCGAATACATATTGTCGCTCACCCCACCCAGCAAAATCTGTACGATAAACTCGAACGACATCGCTTGCAACGATCCGACTTGTATGATCCAACGTATACGATGAGCTACTGCGATGAGCTACTACGATGTGCTACTACGGTATCTCAATGATATCGTTGAAGCCTACGATATCATTCACCTTACGATCCCATAATCTCGTATACGAGTTATCGTTCGTATATCGTTTGATTTTTTTCAGTAGGGCAGCCATAGAAAACCTACTCAAACAAGCAGTGAAGTGTGCTGGTAACAACTCACTGCTCCTACTAGGAGACTTCAATGCCCCGCATATAACATAGGGATACTCTGATGCTTACAAAAAAGCCACAGCTCTCCTACGTGCTACGCAGCTCTACAGATTTATGCTATACAGCGACTTAACCGTACCGACGCGCATGGGCACTAGCGTAGCGAGGGATACCATTCCCGACCTTACTTTTGCCCGAAGCACGTCCCAGCTAACCTGAGAGACCCTGCCTGATACTATCGGCAGCGATCACTCCATCATCAAACTCACGCTCTGACATCCAGTAGGCCAGCGCCGCATCGGAACTGCCAAACTTACCAACTGGCCTAACTTGCGGCAGGACCCAACAACCCTACAATGACCAACACAGATCATTGAATTGAGGTCGCAGCGCATATACGACGTACAGCATGCCCACACTAAGCATATAGTCCTTAACTCTGATACCCCAACCATTGATAACCACCTCTACCAGCTCTGGGCTGCCAGAAGAGGCCTGCTGAACAGTTGGCGGCGCCAAAAGCACAACCGGTCTCTGCACAATCGGCTTAAAGCAAAGCTTTAAACGTGCCCACAACAATTGCCCATGCGACGTCACTTGAATTTACGCACGTGGCTCTACAAATAATTAAACCAGAGATTCTGGCAGCCTTTACCTAAAATTCATGGGGGTGGCGTCCCGAACGCAGCAGCGGCGTCGGCCACGGCCGGGCTAGAGCGGCCGACGCCGTCGCTGTACCCCGGCCGTACGTCGGCACAAAGAAAACGAAATTGAACGTCTTTCAAAGGGTGAAACAGCGGAACCTAGCCATCCTGATGTGTCAGCTGGGGGTACACCACCGCGCGACAAAAGCGCCGACACCGAAACAATTTGGCATGTGAGCTTAGCGCTTACCATTTATACCGATTTCAACGAATTAGTTTCGTAAGTTTCAGAATGGCGAGAAAGCTGAGGAGACCTTTAAAATCGCTATTTATCAGAACCGGTTGCTACTTTCGCATTTTGTAATGCCTTTTAAAACACAGCCGAGTTGGTATTCACCAATTTAGAAAATGAAGTCCCATTCGTGGCAAGCAGTGCGCAAAAGGTAGGGTTTCTCTAGCGGACAGATGTCTGCATGTGGTTTGTACATTTTCTTTTCCCGCCCTGCAAACCAATCCTTAATGTACGTTTGCCGTACATCCACTTAATTCCGTCGGGGGAGGGTTACCCTGGAGGTGCTACAGAACAAGTTAAGCCGTGCGCCAAAACAGGCTCAACACAACCGTCGCTAAAAGAGACGACGAAACCGTACCGCCGACGCCGACGCCGGCGAGCAGGCACTTCCGCGCTGGAAACTTTTGGTAAATTCGCCGCGCCATCTACATTGCGCTCCATGAGTGAAACCCTCCACTGCCCCCCCCCCCCCCTCACCTCCCCTCCACCGCCTCTGCCGCGTTGGGAGTTTCTTGTCCCGCACGCCACGAAAGAACCGTTGGCTGGTAGAGCTAGAAAGCGTTGTTTTAAAATTCATGGGTGCTTGTTTTTTTTTGCGATGCAATTTGAAATACTATCAAGTGCACAAAACCGTCGCGTGCTGTTTCCCGCGCTACTATAGCTCCTGGCTGCATTGAAGAAGCCAACCCGCAACAGCAACGAAAGCTTCCACTATATTGGTTCCACGTTCCGCTCAGAACGCTCTTGGAGTAGAGCAACGTGGTTCAACGTCATATAAGTAGGGCAACATCGTTGTAGTAGGGTGCCTCAATTCACGCGCGTATTCAATGTACTTCAGCGCTGTCCTCGGGGAGCCCGACTTGGCGAATTGGAGCGCGGTAAATATAAATTGTCTTGAGCAAACCTCTAGCGTGTTCATCTAGGCTGTTCTCTAGAGGAACGAGACGGGAGAGGAACAAACATCTAGGGTGTTCATCTAGGGTGTTCTCTAGAGGAACTAGACGGTAGAGGAACAGCATGAGAGGTGAGCCCGAAAGAGAAGGCAGGAGCACCAGTCGACTGTCGTATTTCGTCGACATTTGCAACGAAACCAGCAGACAGGCGGCAATTTTTTATTGTGGTCAAGTATCACTCCCTTAAAATTATTACGTGAATGCCCAGAATGAAAAACATGACGCGGGCGCCACTGCGTGTCTGGAATTCCCCAATGCATTGAAATAAAAAAATTCGTTCAAGGGAAGAGCCATCCAGGTTCTTGAGAAACCATACGCGCGAAGTCCGCGAATCGTCTGTACTTATAAAGAGAAAAGCCCGGCCGACCGACCGACAGGCCGACTGATTCGCCAACGCCCTGCCAAAACTGCTACATTTAGAGACGTGGCATTTCGGGAATGCGTTCGTGTCATGACGTAGGGGCTCACTATTATGAGGTTTAATGCGGGGACGCTACACAGGCGACCAGGCGCCCCGTAGTGGAGCGCTCGGGATTTATTTTGACCACCTGGGGTTCAATAACGTGCGCTGAAATCCGAAACACACAGGCGTTCGTGCTTTTCGCCTCCATAATGAAAGCCGCCGCCGCAGCAGGGAGTCGAACCCGCGTCCTTGTGCTCAGCAGCACAACGCCATTGCCACTGAGCCACCGCGTCGGGTGATGGGGCTAAATAAGGCGCGATATTTTGAATGTGTACATTTAAACATAAAAAAGGAGAAACTGTGTTTTGTTAAATTCCTATTTATCTCCCTCACCCGTACACATATCCACGTGCTTTTTGGTGATACGTGTAGCCGTTACGAATATCTAAAAAGCAGTTTCGGTGTGTTGCCCTAACGAACATTATTGGGCTGATTTTGCACCATGGCACAAAATGGGCGTTCTGAAAAAATCTCCAAGAAATGCTTCACTGATTTGTTTATCCTAATGGTATTTGCTAACAAATGTTATTAATAAAAATACGCAAAACTAATTTTAATGATTTCGGCCTGCGACGCCGGTAAAAAGGGAAGAAGAAGAAGAATCACCTTTATTTAGGAAGAAGCCTGAGGTCCTGCTGGGGGATAGGAGGAAAAGGAAAGGGGAAGAACCGTATTACAATAAATGCTCACATGACCTTGTAATCGTTTAGAGTTTCTGTTCCGATTAGCTGCAGTCACGGTTTCAGTGTTCACCTAGGCGCTGGTCGATGGTATGTGGAGCACTGTCAGGAACGTTCACACGAGCACAGTCACGTGCACGAACATTTGAAGAAGGGGTGGGAGTCAGTCAGCCACTATACAACTCTGTACAAGTGCCGTCAGAAATAACCGGATCACGGGAGCTGTCGCTGAACCGCATAGGAGCGTCGTGAAGCTGCACTGGCGGGTAGGGTAGCTAAAAGAGCGAAACACGCATGCGTGGCTGCGGACGCCGATAGCACCTTTATACTTCTCAACCCACTTCGTTTAACGCCGCTTCGAGCGTTGTTCGCTGCATACTGGTCTTGGCGATGGCGCTGATAGGAGATCCACCTCAAAATATTAAGAAAGAAAAATTGCCACTGCAGATCCCTTCGACTGCGACGCTTCTCTAGCAGCTCGCGTGCGCTGAAAGTGTGAGCGACGCTGCCAGATACCTCCTCTGCGCTCAGCGCCATCCTTGAGACCAGTATGGGGTGAATAATGCTCAAAGCCGCGTTAAAAGAAGGAGGTTGAGAAGTATACATGGGCTATCACCGTCGGTAGGCGCGCATGTGTGTTCTGCTCCTTTCCTTTACCGGCGGTGTAGCTACAGGGCGCTCCTACGCGGTTCGGCCACAGCTGCCGTGCTCCAATTACTTCTGACGGCACCTGTACAGACCACTTTGTACAGCAAAGTTTCCCACCCTTTCAAGGGTGCGTGGATCGCCTCTAATAAGCTGCAAGTGGGGAAAAATTTTTAACCGACACGCCTGACAAGCGGAAAGGGCCTAAAGAGGTGATATCAACGGCTAGCCAAAGTGCTGATTCCAACCGTTTCAAATATCATGGCCACATTCTGAATTATCATAGTGTAGGAGCTTAATATTGCGGAAATTTAAAAAAAAATACTTTTAAGAAGGGAATGAAAAGCGCTGAAATAGTTCTTTCACTTTTTATCGCAGGACAGTTCAGATAATAAACTGGTTTGTGATGATATAGGCAAGTTATACAGGTTTCGAAACACTGTTTTAGAAGATTTTTTTGCAACACCCACCTAATAGGGACAATCATGGTTTTAAGAAAATTACGTTTTGACAAATTACTCCAAGCCTAAATAGCACGCTGATATATCCAATTTGTTTTTGGTTGTGAAACGTGCCCACACAAATGTCCGGAAACGGATTATAGGATTTTGGCCAAACACGCGTATAAATACGCCAGTTCAATTTTTAAATTTACACCTTTCTGGACGTGGAGTTAAGTTCACTTTTCCGAGTTCGCATAGCTCTCGCCACCTGTTGGGAGTTTCTGCAACCACTCGCCTTCCCGTGCGAGCCCATATTTATAATGAAGATTTAACTGATGAATTCCTTTCATTCCTTTTGAGATAACACTTCCCATGGGCAAGCAGTCGTTTGACCGCAACTATTTGGTGCCGTCAATTTCGGGAGAATTCCAATAAAACTCGAGTTCCCGCCTTTTCCCATTACTACACGCCTCCGCTAGGAGCCAAGATCTTTACATCAAGTGGTAGTGCCTTATTATGTACTACTCACCGTGAAGTACCTAATTATGATAACCAAGAAGTGAACAGGTGTTATGGCCATTAGTGTCATTAGCATAGTGGCCCACCCGGGCATGGTAGTATCTTATATTTAAAATTCATAACTGCGTCCAGAGGGTAAAGGAAAGCATTGCGTGTTTACGTTTAGCTGCCGTAAATTGCTTCCAATTATTTTCCAAAGAGTGTCCAATTGCGTGACCAAGTGCAAATGAGACTCCACAAGGCTTCCCTGGTTTGGTTTCCTTCTGTGTGTGGAGGCATTGGGGAGTGAGAGACTGGTACCGGCGACTACTGATGTGACGCGCGACCCCTGCTTGACCCCGTGTGGTCGCCGATGGAGCGCATTTGACGACGGGATGTGGGCGATCTTTTCTCCTAGCAACCCACCGAGGTGTCTGAATGGCAAAGGCATTGTGCTGCTAAGCCCAAGGACGCGGGTTCAAATCGTGGGCGCACCGGCCGTCTTTCTGATGGAGACAAAAAGCGAAAACTCCCGGTGTTCGAGATTTCCGTGGACTTTAAAGATGCCCAGGTGTTCAGAATTAATCCGGAGCCCTACACTACGGCGCGTGAAAACGCCTCTGCAGCATGGGTGGGTTAAACATCGTAAAATCAATTTCTCCTAGCACAACGTCACACAAGGGTTATAAAGGAGGTGTACGCATGAATGACGCCTCCCCCTCCACTTCTCCTCCTCCACTCTCTCTCTCTTTCTGATTTGTCACTCCACAAAAAAAAAAAGGTAGAACGGAGGTGCATTGCCTTCTCAGATGCACTTTCCCAAGTGTATCATTTATTTCTTGTGGACACTCCTAAGCGCGCAGGGCGCATTCTAGCGCTCCTCCTCTCCACTCTCGCACCATTAAAAGCGTGCTGACATGTTCAATGCTTGTGACACCGATGAAAACTTCCCCTCAACCCATACTGCCAGCGACGGCTTTGTTAAAACGTGCGAATGACAGTGCTTTTTATTAGGTATTTGTGGGCGGGTAGTGAGTTTCTACTTTTCTAAAGGCATCCTTCACTGCCCATGCCAGATATCGTCCTTCATCTGTGACTTCAAACGGTTAACAATAGCTATGTGCCAAATCTGAATCAAATAACCCTAACTAATAAGCCTTACCCTGCCTTTGTACGGTTTTTCGGACGTCCGCTCCGCGTGCGGAGATGGCTAAACTACAAGCACAAACTACGAGCGGTGCTCATGTACTGCCATAATTAAGGTAAGAAAGTACGGCAACATAACCTATAAACCATCCCCGTCACGCATATATATGTGCAATCCATGTAACTTAATAGTATCCAGACGGCGCCGGTTAAGCACAGGATGTTGCGATCCGTTGCCGACACCTGACAAACACAAATGTTCTTCTTCTGAGACAGCACTCGTGAGTCTAGTCAAGGGGGAAATAATATGGCACGTGTGTTTATTAAACGTACCGTCCTGCATCAGCGTATAAAGCGGGAACAAGAGACTCGGGCTCTAGATGCTACAGAAGAATTACCTCTCTCTGTTTCTTCAAACTAATATAGAATTGAGTATTCTCTTTTGTATCATCGTTTGAAATTGGAAGGCTACGACATCGTTCTACAATGTGCATGTTTTGAGACACCACTGGCGACAATAAATGACACATCGGTGGTTGAAAAATTGGGGTGTAACTATAGCTTAAGCAAAGGAACCTACAAGCAGCTCAGTGGGATTTATTTGGAGACTTGTTTCATATTTATGAATATTTCACCAAAAAAGAGCTTCAGGAACAACCGTAGAAAAATGAGAAAACGTCTCTGTACGATTTGTCAAAAAAAAAAAAAACAATAAATCGTCAGCGCTGCTGAAAAAAAAAGATATCAAGATACGACGAAACACGCGGAGAACTTTCTTTGTATGTCATCGAAAGAGTGTAGAGAATTTCTTCGAAATATGTCGGCAATATGTCTAATTCGCAAGTACGTCACTCCCGGTACCGGCAGCTTTTGAATAAACCAAAAAGTAGAATAAAACGATAGAAAGAATTATAGGGCCAACGACATTTTTGCAGACACATTGGACACGTCGAAAACCCCTCATAGAGATTTGTGAGATTTTTGAAACTAAAATCATTGAGTTTGAAACATTGAAACCATGTTTATGGCGTCTTTTGCAATAGTACTGTTGTTTTGCACGCGAGGATTTCTGGTATATTTTAAGATATATGCGGGTGTACTGACAACAACGAAGTTTTCAGTGTCGCAACCCACTGTCTCAAATAAATTACAGATAACCGCGTTCACAGTGACTCCTAAATGAATTTTTCGTCAGTGCCGCGTCATTTCTCTGTTGTCCTACTTCGTCTATGCGTAATTTTTCGCGCTTTGGCCGTCAGTTATGGAATACTATGTTTCCCAGATATCCGCCTTATTTACAACAATATTAATTATTTAGGTACAGAATCTGTTCACGACTCGCCTCTGCGAGCATTTGTAGGCTGCAGTGCTCATAAATTCTTTGTGAACCGTTTCAAGTGTTTCGTGTGCTATACTATTAAGGGCAGAGCTCTTCAGGGGCTCGCCTTGGCGTCATAGCTTGCTTGCTAGACCCAACTAGAGCCACACGGCGTTCCGCCGTAGCGGCTACCGTTGCAGCATCCCATAGAGGCTTCGAAAGCCTAGCGGTTTATATAGTCATAACCGTTCGAAACTCGTGAAACGCTGGCGCCTGTTATACATCTCCCCGTTGTTTAGCGCAAAGAAAACTGCAGGTATACTTGAGGCAAAATATACGTAATGAACCGGGAGCGCCCGCATTCATTTAGTTAAGAACGCTCGTTGGGTTGATTTTCACGATAGTAGGCGAAAAAAAAAATGTCAGTGGAACGCGGGCACGATCGAGAGGAAAAGAAAGCACAAAAAGAACAGAACTCCCGCTGGCGCAGTTTCAGGAAGAGAGTGCGCGAGCACTGCGAAGGCGGAACTTTGAAATACGTTGGACAAACCTCCGTTGAATTCATCAGGAGAGGAATAGGACAGGGTGGCGAAGAGCGTGAGGGGTTAAGAGGAGCGGATAACGGCGCCACAGCTCATCATGTGGAATCAATGCTTGGCACTTCTGACCGCTTTCACATTGAGTGGATCGCCTTTATTTTTATTAGATTTGTGGCATCTCTAATGCGATACCACAATCGCCCACGCGATATGTTACCTAAAGGAGGGCACCCGACTTGCTGGGGTGATCTTAGCATCCGAATTCACCGTATCCGTATCGATGCGTGACACATGCGGAAGACAGTTTGGATAAAGCAAGTGAAGTATTGGTAGTACTAGCGACTAAGTTATGATGACTTTGCACGATGGATGAGATGGCTAGTGAGATGACCAGGGGAAAGATTTCAACCGCTCGACTCTTTCACCTCTTTAAGTGTCCTGACGTTCGTGCATGAGCCATTCTGGGCAGACGTAACATTCTTCCTGCTGCTATCACTGGTTAAAAATTCAAGAACACGTAAGCCTCGAAGATGCTCTATAGCGGTGAAAGGTGCCCACATTTCCCTGTGCAACTACACCGGTTGAAGTTATTGTGGCTCGGCATCACATGTATTCTCTAACGCAGCTATTGTCGACGGACCAAAAAATTGAACTGCCGAAAACCATACAGTCTGCGCTCAAAGGCTTTGTGTACTGAACTGAATTAACGCAAACACTGAACACGTAAAGCATGCAAACAATACGGTGTGAGTGCAACACCGATCCAAAACGAATAACGATGAAATAATACTCAGAATACAAATGAAGATGAAGCTTGCACCTGCATATTTAGTCATAACTTTAAAGGGGCCACGAAGACAAAATTTTTTCCCTTGGGGAAACCCTCGCATCTAAGCATTCCAGCACAAACGAAATTTGCTTCTGTGTACACCTTTCAGGGTGGGCATACCCACCCGTTAATTGGGGCTAAAACTTAAGTGGCCACCCTAAGGGGGGCAGAAAACAGTGGACACAAAAGTGGAATATTGAAGCGTGGCGAATTTAAAATTAAAAATGCTTTTTTGTAGCCAGTAAGCAGGATGGTCAGAAAAGTTAGCCAACAGTTTTTTTTTAATTAGGCGCTTAAACTTAACTGAAGATCGAACTCGAAGTTTTAAGGTTATGCGGGACCAGTGGACCACGAATGAGGTGGGAAATTTTTTTGAAGCGGGTGGAGAATAGGCGAAAAAAATAATGGCCCCTTTTCAGTTTTGGGTGGGGTATCGCAGGCAGTTTGGGAACCCTTGAAAATTAGAAAAAAAGGAGGGCTTTACGCCCGTCCCCATTGGTCGAATTGTGTAAAAAGCATCTGTACTCCGGGGTATCGATGCGCGAAGAATTCCTGCGAGATTACGAATGCTACACAGTTTAAGTCTAACTTCCAAGCTCCCCCCCTTACTGCACCCGTTTAAATTATTCGGTGTTTAGTTTGACAGCGGGATATCAATAGGCAAACTATTCTGGCACCCCCTCTCACTTGGCTGGCCTTCACGTTGCAAATAATTAAAAAATCGGGAAAAACCGCTTTTTTCGAAACAATTAACAAAAGGAAAGGGGCTTTGCGCCGGGATTGTATTTACTTGTAATTTTCTGCGAATTTTTATTTCCCGGAAACATGATGCGCTAGAAGAATTCTGCGAAATGGCTGGAGTACAAACCGTTCTCTAAAATTTTCAAAACAAGGGGGAACCCTTTTTACTGCAACCAATAAAAGTTTAAAAATTATTCCCAAGAGAACTAAGACCACGGTTTATTTAATAGTCACTGGCCACAATTCTAACGTTCAAAACCGTGGGCCGTCAACTCACTGTAGAGGTTGCCTTCTGGTTTTTAAAAACCCCAAACCGAAACAGATGCGAAGTTTAACTTTTTACTAAATTTTTTTAGGTTTTTATTTAAACAAACATATTAAAAGGCCATACACGGGCCGACCTATTTTCACCCGAATAGAATTTACCCTCGTTCCCCCAAATTGTTCTAAGTTTTTTGTTTTGTTTTTCCTTCCCCCTCTACGCAGTTGAAAGTTACATAATTTTGGTGCTGTTTATACAAACCGTCTACTGAGGAATACAGTTTTAAAAAGTTCAACGAAGGCCAACCCTTAATTTTTGCTTCCCCAAATTTAAACCAGCTTTTACGAGGCATTGATTTTTCCAAACGCTTCTTTAAAACCCGCCCTTTTATTCCGACCAACTTAGCTTTCATTTCATTGCTTTAATTCGTTCGCCGTGGACCATCAATTGGCAGTTTTCAAGGTACGGAGGGACATTGATTTTTTCAATAACGGGATCATTTGGGTTTATCAGAACCCCATTTTCCCCAACAGTTTATGTGAAGTTGACCTTTGGTTCCAGCAACTTGCGCATTTGTACCCTTAACGCATCCCTATTCGGTGACCCCCTACCGACCGCCAAACCATTGTTTATTTTCCCCGAACGAGCAGCGCTCGCCACCGTCGGGGCCCCCCAGCGGGAGAATTCTAAGTTTTTATCCCGTTTTGTCCCTTCCCCATCTACCGCATTAGCGCAATTAGCATAATCGTGCTTGCGATATTTCTGAATTGCCATGCTCAAATTACTGTTTAGGCCTCAATACAGTTTGTAACACGCGGGTTTCGGGGAAGTCGAAGGCCAGCAGCGGGGCCCTTCCCAAGGGTTCCCCTTCCCGGGTTCTCATTGCAGAGCTATAACCCAACGGCATTTTAAATGTTGGTTATAATCGGCTAACCGCCGAAACCGACCAACTTAGCTTTCAAACTTTTGCTTTGCATTCAGGTTAGCGTGTAAGGGCCCCTCATTGTTTGCAGAAATTAAGGTCACCACGGGCATTGCTTATCTCATTATAGTAATTGTTCCCAAAGCAAGGTTTCCTACTTTCCCGAGGCCGAATTTTGGCCAGAAGCCCAAGTTGACCTTTGGACCCGGGGACACACCTCTTTGGCGACCCCCCTCAAGTTGCATCGGGGTTGAAAAACGCCAGGCCCCTCCGGCGTGCGCAACAACGGGCCCGGGGTTTTAAGGGGTTTTTGAGTGAGGGAACGAGCAGCGGGTGCCTTTTCTGCGCCTGGCGGAAAAGGCCACCGGACGGAGCCCCCGCAGTCCCTGCATTAGGCGCTGGGTCGTCTAGGGCCAACGTTACTAGTGGTCTAGGGCAACGTGACTTGTCTAGCGCCCGGCGAGGAGGAACGGTGCGTTCGTCATGAATGATTGCCGCGTCCACCCCGTTCACCCGGCTTCCTTCTGCGAGCGCTGCACTGAACCGAACGGCTTTGAAACGTGGTCGGCAATATAGCTAAATCAAAGGCTAACCAAGCGAAACCAAGACTCAACCAGACCAAGTCAAGCTTTTGCTTTGCATATACAAGGTTAGCTGGGCTAAGCCACTGGCATTGTTTCGCATGAAAATGTGAGGCTGTGCAACTACGGGCAGGGTCTCGGTGATCTCATTATAATAATTGAATTCCCCCTGTTCACATGGTTTCTTGCTCATGTGCCTCTGAGGAAACCTTGAATTCAAGGAAACTACACTGAAGCCAGTTCATTCCGGGTTAAAGATCGGGACGCAATAAACCTAACTTTCCGGTTCGAGGCCCCGTGCTGACAAGTATTGCTATGGCTTACGAACAGCGCTCAAACCACCTCTTTATCATGGTTCTTGTAGCATATGCATATGCAATGCGGGCAGGGTGATCTAGTTAATGTGGTGATTTTTAAAAGAGTGATGGAACCGCAACAACGGATGCCATTTTTACTGACGCCTGGATTACAAGGAAAGGGAAACAATATTTTTTTTGCGCCATTTTGCCCCAAGGCATCTGAGGAATTGGAAAAATAAATAAATAGAAAAACAATATTGCAGGGAAATTATCGGTTGTCTACCCAGCAGTAATTGGTATCGGGTAAAATACTTATATAAAAATAAAGAAAGGTGGTTAACACTAATTCCTACATTAAAAGTGTCTATTTAAATATTTCCCTGAAATAACGATCTTAACTATCCGTATGTAAATAAATGTGGTTCTACCATCTATCGGGTACCTCAGCATAGGTGGGAGATACCAAGAATATGTTGTTCCGAAAGTTGATAGCTAGCTAAACATTGTAGCGCGCAATGTCGACGCCGACTACAGAAGGAAAAGCACACAAAGGCCGAGAAGTGGCCTTTTCTGTGTTGCGGATTGTGTACTGATTATTATGTAGTCTACGCCAGTACCTCGCCTGACTATGTAGAGTTCAGAAGAACTCTGTCCAATTCGCTGCGGCAGAGGAGCATACGTGCACGGTGTATTTAAACGAAATATCCTTGATGAGTTGCCGATTGCAAATCACTAATGCATTTTTGTTCCCGGCACCTCCTGCAGCAGGATTTTCCTTGGAGTGTTCCGGATTGGTCTTGGCCTGGTAGCCGTGTCTTCGGCCTACATGTAGCAAGACTCTCCAGATGCGCCTGAAAGGAATGCAACAAAAATCTAGAAGTTTAATTTGCTGACTTACAAAAACCGGTGAAGTGTGTCCACATCCACTGCTGTAATATATTGCACTATGTCTGGGTGGCGTCGGTTAGGCATATGTAAACAAATATGCAGCCTGGATGCTATGAGGACTGCAAAAAGGACCAACTCCAGCGTGGCACCAATAGCTTGTTCGAAAGGGGAAGCGCGTATATAAGTGCTACAACCATCCACGCCAATGCTAACATAAGTTACGAGCACTGCATGCCTGCGAGCTTGTTCGTCGCAATTAACTGCTTATGCTTACATGGGTTATAGGGACCCTGAATTCGAAATGCAAGTCGCTCTAGATCCATAGATTGGGGTTCTGAGAACGCAAATGGTTTGGTCTTACTCGTAGTTGTTTTTTAAACAAGGTAGAAAATTGCTAAAACGTGATGACAGGTACCGCCGCCACTGGCTATAAGGCGCAACTTGCACCGGAAGTGGTTAAAACTGCGTGACACATAATTGAACAGTTTGCCTCCACATGTTTATACACACTGAACTGGAATTTTTTGCAGTGTCAGTTTTGAGGGACGAAAAACAAAAAGAAAGAAACAATAAAAGCGGAGCCCAGCCAATAGATGACTCGGTGACCCAAAACGCCAGGTTTGTTTGGTTTCCGCGCAATACCAGGCGCAATATACGGCCAGAAAATTGTGGGACCGTTGTATAGTACCGCGTACAGAGCCACATTTATTGTGTCCCTCTGGGTGCTTCTGCGTTCTTAAAAACACGGGAGCGTTTTTTTTTTTTGTTAAAGTCAGATTTTCTAGTGGATAAAGCCAGATATTCTATTCCACGCTTTTTGGGGTTCACTTACAAGCTCGCCGTCCCTCTCTTAGACGCAGCTACTGCTGAGGCACGTACTGTCACCCAGCGGCACGTAATATGACATTGTCACGGACACTGTAGTCAACCCCCAATGCGCCGTGGCCCACCAGCAACGGCTCTGACGACGAGGAGGAAAATTTGGGGGGAGGGGCGTAGCCTGCGCGAGCTTTGTTATGGCCGCTGTGTAAATAATGTAAATAGATCGCTTCACCCTATTCTCATCGTTCGTCGTGTTTCTGGTCAAGCCATCGCATCCTGAACAATCTACAAGCCCACCCGAACTCCGCATAGTCTGGACCCCAGGCCACGCATCCCTCGAGGGGAATGAAGCAGCACATGCCGCTGCCCGTCAGCATACCTTCCGGGCCTTCCCCTCGTTGGCAGACAAATCGATGACCTCCATCGATGACATTCCAAGAAGATACACGGATGTCCTCGCCCATTACCGACTGCAGCGCCGCATTTACCCCCACCACACCCCAACATGACCAAAAGGATGCCATTACCCTCAGACAGCTGCAATCTAACACCTACCCCCACTGAACTACTTCCATGCCATCTACCCAACAACATACACTCTCACCTGCCAACCTGCCCCACACCCATTCCTCTCCACCAAAATGGGTTTTGGGAGTGCCCGACAAGCCACATTTTCTCTCCCCAACAAACACGGAACTTGGAGCAGTGGAGAGGACCAGCTTTTTGGGCACCAGCTCGCCGTCCCCTCAAGCACACTGCAACGTACTGTAAAGGCACGTTGCCCGGGGGCCGGGCAATCAGGGGGAACAAGGCTCTACACGGGGGAATAAGGGCGAGCCTCGCGACTTTGTTATGGCGCTTTTAAAAAGTAAATAGTCCTTACCCCATCCTCGTCGTTTTATCTCTGTCCTGCCGCCACGTAACATTTGGTGGAGTGTGCGGGTCGACCATCTTCAGCCTGGCCTCCTCTTCACGCCGTAGCGGCGTGGACGCGATCGTCGCTGGTGCGTGGCCATTTCGGTAGGCCTAGCATCGCCGCGACCACAGATCGACCACGTCCCCCGCCTCGCGCCCCGAGCTTGTGAGACGCCGATGAAGACCTGCCGAGATCAGCCGTGACGAGACGAACCGACGATGTGTCCCCAGGCCTCTCGTCCGACGTGGCTCTGACAACCTACGACGCTTCGCCGCCGCTGAAGACACCCCTGTTGCGGGGCCATGCATCACCAAGCACGTTATCGTCATCCGTGGCTGCAACAGATTCCTGAATGTAAATTGCCGTCGCATTGTCCATTCGCATCACAATTGTCACCTCGCACCGGCTTCGACCTCGCCCTCGACCGGGGGGTGGAGTGATGTAACGGGACGGTGTGGTCAATCCCCATGGCGCCATGGCCTACCGTCAATGACACTGATGACGAGGAGGAAGATGGGGAGGGGCGCAGCCTGCGCGAGCTCTGTAATGCTCTGTAGTGGCCGCTATGTAAATAATGTAAATAGATCGCTTCACCCCATCTGATCGTTCGTCTCAAGTCTGTCCTGCCACCACGTAACAATATCATGCCGTATTCATGCAAACATCGTAGGGCAATCACCACCCAAGGGAGATAAGCCTGTTGCAGTGGTCAAATCAAGGGGAAGCCAGCCAAGGGCGCAGGTTGTACAACTATAGGTGCTGTGCATAATATAAAGGTAGAATTATCTTTCGACGTTTACCACTGGGATAATGACGCAATTAGCGCAAGTTGGTGGTCGTCTAGAGCAAACTCTCTCCACAGGTATACCTCGGTTTCAGCTACGATTTTCAATACTCTCTAGGTTAGAGGTAATCTCTCCACTAAATAATTATTTCTCTATCTCTCAAGTTGCTCACACGCAACGCTCTCCGGCACCTACTGTCTGCTACATGCCCGTACTTGTAAGAAGCTACACTCACAGTTGTGTACTTACGTCTAAACATCATAAAAAAGAGCCTCGCCGAATTTCTCTAAACATCCATTTCAGGTCTCTTAGCCCTTTTGTAAATACAACTCAACTTCCTATTCCGGCGAGCCCCCTTTTACTTAGTGGGGTGCACTGTCGGCTATATTACTGTCATTAATATGTGTGGTTGCTTTAATTATTGATAGGTAAAAAACACAGTTTCCCTTTTACCATTGTACGAAATGTAGTTTTATGTCGGATATTGACTAAATTGTTCGTAGATACGGTATTCAACATGTAATACTACCCGTGCTTCTCAAACGCTTTCGCAGCTACCAAACAGTACTCACGGGCTGCATACAGCTTCGCAATAGTCGGATACTGATAAAATTTCCGAACACCACCCTCCTTGGCGGAACCGCCACGCGCCAAGCCTGCAGTTTCTTGCACTTCTACTTCTCCATTCTAATACGCAGCACTTCTACTACCCATCCGACGGGGCTCGGAGCAGACAACACCCTAGGCCACCCTATATAAGCGTGCGTGAATGCCCGAAAATCGCGACTGTACGTACGACCACAGCACACCGAGTACCCATGAACTAGGCATGAGCGTTTCCAATTTAGTAGTCTGCCACGGCCGTAAACTGCACGACATAAGATGAGAGTTCAGATTATGGTGTTTCTATACAATGCTTCATTTACCAAACAAGAGCGCAAATACAACTGAAGAAAGAGCACTGGCACAAACCACACGCGATATTGGTTATTTGCCGCCTTTGTGCGTGCATGTTTTCTGGGGTGTTTAGTAATATATTATCAAAAGGGTGATCCTAGCTTGACCATGTACCGTATGTAAGTGTCCTCGTGGACATTGTCAAGGCGGCACTGAGTTGAGGGCGGGTTAAACGCAACAAGAAAGGAAACTGAGTCACACGACGCTGTGTTTTGGGAGATCAATAGCAAGTGACCGGCCCTGAATTCGCTGGACCTTTATGCCGCAGCGCTTTTGCGTCCTTGTTGCAAGCGTGGTGGTTTGGTTTCATTCCAGGTCCACGCTGGTTTGGTAAAGCTATGACATTTGACACACACGCTTGTATCACGTTTTGTTATTGCGTAATATATACGTAATTGATTTCTAAAGGTATAATGAAACAGTGTTGTTAACACACTTTATACAAGATAAAATTCTTTTAACCAGCGGAGTTGTTCAAAATTTCTTCTGCCCGTGCGCATCGTTACCCGAAAATTCCGCTGTGCGAAGTGGAGAGGGGAAATTTAAGGCCAAGAAGAGTGACATAAAGCGGCGAGGAGGCAATGAGACCTCGAGCAAGTGCTGGGAGTCCGCGCCTTAAGAAAAAAAAAATGGCCGCGTATCTGCTCCTTTCGTTGCAAATGCCGTCAAAAGACGATAGTCTTTGTCGACATTTGCAAAGGAAACGCCCCCTTTTGCTTTCCCGCTCACCTGTCATTATGTTCATGTACCGTCGCGCTCATCCCAAGGTAAACACACTAAAATTTGCGCAAGGCGATTTCAATTTACCCCGTTTCACTGCTACAGGCTGGGTTCCTCGATGAAAGCGCTGCAGTACGGCGGAGACGCGCGTGAATGGAGGCGGCCGGGTTCTAAATGTGGCCGTGATCCACGTGCGTTCCAAGCAGAACGTGGAACCTAGCTAGTGGAACCTTCATGCTGTTGCCGCGTGATTTTCATATGCCGCCAGGAGCGGAAGCGAGGATCGAAGCATGAATTTTTTAATAAACGAACAGTGTAAATATCCCTTGTGTACTAATTTCCTGTCCTATATTTGCGTAATGTCTTGTTCTTGCTCAACAAAGTTGACAAGTATGAACATGTAAACCGGGCGTAGACGTTTACATTTGGCTGTGTGTATATAAGAATATTGCGCAGTAAGCATTTTACTTTGGCCGGGTGGCTGAATCGAGTTACAGATAGACAGACGGACAGACAGACATACAGACAGACCAAAATTTCTGGGTTTAAGGAGCCCAAGAAAGACTATTGTCTTTAAAAAAGTTTCCCATTTTTGGAATCCAATATGGGTCCCTCGCGTTACTGAACCGACGTCTATACAATTGCGCTATTATCGCATTAGGGGCGCCCAGCATTTTTTTTTTTTTTTTGGTTCGGCAGCGCCCGCGTGGGTTTTGGTCTTTGGCTGTTTTGAAGTGGCTTTCGCTTCGGAATTAGCAAATTTGCATTTTTGACTTGAGGAGTGTGGATGCTGAACTTTGATTTAACTCTGTTTGCACGGAGAAAGCTTCGCTTGTTAACCTATTTGTGGTTACAAAAATTACAAACAGCGTATTAGAACCAGACTTGGAGAATATCATTGGATTTTATTACGAAAGAAATAAAGTTAATAAAGAAAACGAAAAGTTACTGTCACTTTGTAAAGAAAGTGGCCAGTTTCGCTGCGTGAGGGTTCTCGAATCACGCCAACTGATCACCAGCACACTGCACAATACGTTCACATACATACAACTGCACTCCGTGATTCTTTTTTGAATAGCAGCTGCAAACGCCTCGGGTTTTTTGGGCAAATTGCGAGATGACACGTGTGATGAAGTCTTTGCAATGGCTCACACAATGAGTCTTCTCAATCTGAAGGTTTTGTATTGGGTGGTGCCGAATTTCGCAATTTCGAAGGAAATAATCTACAAGGGGATCGGTCAAAGCGGGAGGATGTTACACTCTCCCTACTAGGTGTAGCGGTGAAGATTTTTTGCTAGATATAGCTGCACATTTGTCCGAAAACTGAAGGCTCGCGGAGGACTATAAAAAGTTTAGGACAACCTTTCAGAATTGTTCGCTACTCAATAGCCAGCAAGGCAGTTTGTTTTGCTGCCGTCACATGACCGGAAATGTTAGTCAGTTGTCGAAAGTGCTATGTTGACTGCTGTCCTGAAGGGCGTTCCATACGGATACGCACGACCTGCATGAGTGTGCTAATTATTTAAGTAGCGTGGAAACAGATAACTTTAAAAACTTTCCTAAAGGACGGGACAAAGGAGAGAATGTTCTCTCCTCTTTGTCCTTCAGGGGAAAGTTATTTTAGTTATGGGCCAACCAAACTGCGTAGCTTTTTTGTAGTGCATCAAAACCACCGGATTTCCAAGGGGGGGGGGGGAGTTTCCCCCCTTTGCCCCCTTTCCGGACGCCCATTTATATACGTACAAACCAAAAGCTATTCATTTCAAGCCATGAGCAGTGAGATTTCCAAAGACTTGAATCTGTTTTTAGGAAGTTTTATGGCAAATTGTAAGGCGCAAAATGAATATACCATTTTTAAAAACTTTTCTTACAACGTTTTGAAAATTAGTTTGTGTTCTTAAGCGTTAAAGGTTAGAATCACGCACTAGTGAGTCTGGACATTGGGATGGGATGCACGGTTTGGAAGGAAGAATACATCAGTTAGTCCAACTGACGTATGTTCACACACTCGCAATTGCTCACGAACGCATACACACATATACACACGAATTCGCACACACATTTACACACGCATCCACACACACGCACTCGCTCTTACACACACACACACTCAATCACGTGTACACACACTGAAGCACGCGCACCCACACACTAGGACATACTCACACGGGCACGTGTGCACCTTCGCGGGCGTGAGAATATTCATTACTGACTCCACATTTACACCCCCAAACTAAATACTTTAGTCACACGGGCACTTTAAAACGCGTATTGAAGCGAAGCGCGATTGACTTTTCGAGCGCGCTCGACGCCCTCCCCCTGCAACACAACACGTTTGAATCCCGATTTAGAAGTTGCAATGGTTGCACTCACGTAATCTAGACAGCGTCAAAAAAGTACCTCGAAGCAGACGTCTGGTAACTTTGCGTGGTCGTAGGTATACGTAACTATTTAAACATTACCGCACGCTTATTTGGCTCAAGTTATTTGATACAAATTGTGGCGTTAGTTTAAGTTGTAAGCTTCTGTGCCATTAGTCAGCGGGACGGGAATGTCACCGCTTTCGTCCAATCGCGCTTGGAAACCTCAGTCGCGATTGGGAACCCACGATTGAATTTGAGCGGGATCGGGATCGATCGCGATTGAAACTGCCGTGCAGCAGCGCCCAATCGGATTTGACCCTCGATCCGGATCGACTAAATGAGCGATTCAAAATGCCCGTGCGACAGGGGTGTGAGAAACATTACGTGCTGTCCACGTTTCTTGTACGTACGGACTTAGAGTAAAGCAGAGTAAGCGCTAACTAGAAACGCTGCGCAATCCGCCAGCGCCAAACAGTGTAGCTACAAGTAAAGCAAGAATAAAACACAAACCAGTTCGGGCTCCGGCTCCATGAGCCGTGTAACCGGATCGTACCTAAAAAAAACCCGGTAACACTCAGGATGTTGTGTCTTCGTTGCAAGTGTTTAGCACAACGGTTCTACATACAATTTTTGTTTTTGTGACGACATACACAGCGGAAATGTTGCAAGACTTGTTTGCGCTAACCTCACCTGTCTGCATCGCCGTATAAAACCCTGGGTGCCGGTCTTTTGAAAGCGATAGTGACAGCGTCGGCATCTTCGAGTTCGAGGAGAATTATCTGCCATCTGTTTCTGGAAGCTCCTTGAAGTGAGTATTTTATTTAGTACCCCACATTTGTGGTTGTAAAAAGGCGACATTTTGTGACAATGTGCATGCTCTGTGGTTCCCTTGGGGCACTAATTGACATTCGTCCTGTCATGACAACTTCAGTTCAAAATGTGGGTGGACATTTGAAAAACGAAAATAGCCAGGAGCCAAACAGGCAACATTTACGTAATCTCTCACTATTTTTATCAATATCTTTTCCAATGAACTTCTTCCTAATGTCTGCAAATTGAAGGACCTTTTCGTAGAATTTTTCTGTACAATTTATAAAAAAATGATTGTCCAAGGCATGGCAGCAAACAAGAAACAACAGCGCCAGGATATTGCGAATCCGACTTAATGGAATTTCTTTGTGCTACCTTGTAAGAGGGAAGGGAAAGTCATTTAAAATCAGCAGGCTTCGTGACTAGTTCACCAATACATCGCACTGAGTCCCGGAAAATTTGAATAAGCAAAATCAAATAAAGAAACCCATGCAAGGAAAGAGAGGGCGAACGATATGATTTGCCACGCGATTGAGAACGTTAAAAACTCCTCAAGATACTTGCGACATTCTTAAAGAAATACGTATAAATTTGAACCGTCTAAGAAACATCCGTGGCGACTTCTTGAGTAATACCTTTTGTCTCGTGGCGACCATTTTGGTGTACGCTAAGACATGTGGGTGTACAGAGAAAAAGGAAGTTTTCTGTGTCTGTTGAAATATACTAAAACAAGTTAAAGAGCCACGTTCGCGGTTCCTTCAAAAGGAACGTTAACTCTTGGAAGTCATAAAATACTATTATAATGAATGCGCAGCATTTATTGTTTGACTATTCTGTACGATAATTTGCAAGCTTAAAATAGAGATAAGTGATATATTAACCGCATATAAGCGCTTGATGTTGTGTTTTTATATGCGTCGCACCTTTCATGCGAATCCACAAAAATGGGCAAAATTCGGCAGCCGGTAAAATTACCTTCGGCAACCTTGCGATTCGGCAATCGACAAAGTTACTTTCCTAGCCATGGTATCTAAACATTCTAATCAGACATTATCGCTGCCAATAATTCCTGGCCATGAAGGAAAATAGAAAGAAAAATGCAACGAAAATTTCTCTATTTCTAGTGCCCAATTATACTGATTTTTGAACATTGCTCATGGGTGGCACCAGGTCTGCTAACAAATTGAGATAGACACCTAAGACTGCTCATGCACTGCGAAGCGCCAACATTGTGTTTTTTAAAGAAATGCGATAATAGTAGCATTGACTGTTCAAAGAACTATAACTTATATTTCATTGTAGTTCCACGGAATGGACACAGCCCTAGTGAAAGCATTGCACTTTACACAATCACCATGTGCTGTCGTAGCTACCGGCAGTGGACACACCATCAATAATAGTTTTTTATTAAATCAGCCTCTTGAACCTTTGCATTTTTGGGGCAGTTCCTATCCTCTTCGGTAAACAAATAAGAATTTGGCGAATTTCCTCTTTTTCTAGCCTAAACGCGCTTTCTATCCTGTGTAATTAGACATCGGAGATTTTTCTCTTACCTATCTGTACCGCCTAAGTTTTCTAAATCCAAATCCACAAGCGTTCCATCGGTCCACGGTTTCGTCACCTGCTCGCGTGATCGATAACGCGCTTATCTCGGTTGTACCGTTAGACTGTTTTTAGGGCATGAATGCTTAAAGATGGGACGAAACTAACAATTGCATAAAAAGCCCCCTTAAAGGCGGGCAAAGGATTGTCAATGTTTGCATGAGCCACTTTGTGCAATTCGTTCAACGTTACAAAACCATGGTAGGGCTGGATGTACTGCCTTCTCCACGATGGCGAGAGCAGCAAATACTCAGGGCGTGTGCTGTGCCGTGCGCTGTGAATGGTGTGCCTCGATAAGAAGGTAGTTCCCCCTTATTACATCGTTGAAACAAAACCCCATTGCCGTAAGCGAGTAACACGCCCTGAATGCGGGACAATGTAGAAGGCGACGTTTTAACATGAAATTTAATGCCTCGTCTGATTCCTGGACCACTGCTTTAAAAACAAAGATTACATACCTTCTGTTTGCCTGTACAGTTTTCGCAGACATGGCCTAGTTAGTTAAAAGCTCACATTTTGGTCCAAGCAATCTTACCCGCTCGTGGTAATGTAAATATGCACAAATACAGGACTCTGATTTGGAAAAGTGCAATATGAATGGGCGACACCCTAATATGCTCCTAATATTGCTAGGTAATCGTGTCCGAACTGTATAAACTGCACAGACAAGGAAAGAAGAATCTTTTTTCAGCAATATTTCTCAAAATCATTTTGGACCACAAGCCCATATGATTCTAAACCGGCGGCAAGAAGAGACGCAACGGAAAGGATGTATTTAGGCAGTTGGCTTTTTTCTGGGTTGCCGACCAAAATATAGTCTGTTTCCACCAAGAGTGGCTGTTTCGCTATTTTAGCGGGAGGTTAAGGAGCTGCGATGTTCATTCAATGCTCCAACTGCGGCCACGGTATTACAAAATGAAGAATGTCATCGTTGAGTCAAAGTAGTGCTCTCATGTCTGCCAACACCAAGCACTCCTATAGACGTCCAAAACATTGCTTCCCTGCCACAGTTGAACCACTGCTTCTTGTGAAGTTGATTCCGTTCCTGTTATTCACGCAGATCCATTCAATCGAGTTTTCAGGCTTGGTTTTAAAACAAATTTATTCAACAGCTGCCTCAATCGCGATCGTATCTTGCAAAACAAGATAATAATATTTAAGTAGGACGATAAGTGCCCGAGTTGAGAAATTGTGATATTTATTGTTGATATTTGTTTTATATATTATTTATTGGACTTTATTATTGATATTTATTCTGTTCTGTTGAGTGGCAAGTGTTTTTCCTTCGACTCACTTAAACGAGGGAGAAACATACAGCTCTCTGGTAAGATTGGGCACCTCATCTTATTAATCAAAAACTGCCCGAAAGCTTGGCATTGTAGTGTTTAGCGTGCTTGGCTTTGTTGTGTTTGATTCCCTGCGGGCCCGGCTGACGCCGTGTGTCATGCAATCACATAGAAATATATACTGACTACACCTCAAGTGATCTGTTCATCTTACCTGAGACAAAAACCATGAATGCGATCTTTCAATATAAATATACGTAACAGAGTGCGCGGTGGCAGACGGAAGGGAAATGCGTTAAAAAGGCAATGTTTACAGATATCAAAAATAACTCATTGCGAGACACGTAGTGCAGATGACGGTTTTCAATGTCAGTTAAGACAATGGAAGGTCACTAACTCAGCGATTGCCATGCGTCCTTGTGTGAAACGTTTTTCTTAGCTCTCTAAACGTTTTTCCGGATGCCTCGTTGAAACTGACGTAGCACAAAAGATGGGTGGACACTCACACGTGGTGCAGTGGTCCGATAAGTTGGAGCTCTGCTTGGACCTGGCAGAGTTTTCATCTTCCTGCAAGCGTACGATTAGGTATCTCACAGTTTGGCCAATATAGGTAGGGCAACACGACAGCAGTATAATAGACACAATACACATTCCACAAACCGAAAGGGATGTATGTATGAGAAATGGCAATATTGTAAGTACAAGTCTAAACAAAACCTATTTCAATGATTCCTGAAGAGTGAGATTTCCCGAAAAGCTGTGAATCTAATTTTCAGAACTTTTCTGACAATTTCACAGATGCAACAAGTACGCGGCTACGTTACAACCTTAAAAATATCGTCAACGTTGCGAAATAAGCTTCAGTGCTTACGCCTTGAAGTTAAAAAAATCGTTTCGTAGAGAGTTTGACATTGGCAAGGAGTGTACAGAGAAAATTTAAGTCTCCGTGTGCTTACAACTTTGGCTGCGTAAAGAACCACTCAGTCAGTAACATAACGTCTGATCGTTTTAGCGCACGCACACATGCACCCACACGTACGCACATAATGCAATGAGCACACCGACAGAGTGAGACGCAAAGAGATGTGGGTTTGCGCCTTCAATCGGTTAAGAATATTGAGTACGGACTACTATCCGTAAGCCTGACTAAGACACCGTACGTGCCATCACTGTTAGTCCCCCTAAGACGGCATGTGAAGCCGTGCAGCAGCGAATGCGAAACATCCTGCTGGGCTTGGCGCCCGCACTAGTGTAGCTACAAAGTAACGCAAGAAGGACACATAAACGATCCGAGTTCAAATCATGCGAGCCATGTAACCTAAGCGTACCAGAAACATCACCTGGAACACTGAGGATGTTGACTCCTCGTTGCCAGTGTGCAGAACAAGGGCTCTGTAAACGCTTTGTTTTTGAGTTGATATAGCTGGATTTCAACCTGGTGGAAACATTACAAGGCTTGTTTGCAGTAAAATAGCCCTTCCGTATCTATGTATGAAACCCGTGGTGCCGCTGTTTTCGAAGCGGGCACGAGTGCATCGGTATCAGAGAAATCGAGGAGGATTAACCACCATCTGTTTCTGGAACTCTTTTGTTTAAAATACCCCCGTTCTGGGTGAGAAAATGGGGAAAGTCTGGGAAAATTCTAATGTTTTTATATAACGTTAGGGCAATAATCGACAGTGTTCGTGTTACGAAAACGTAGCATTAAACTGCTGCTGCAAACTTAGAAAACGAAGCTTTCAAAGCGCTGAACCGGCCGTAGTTACATTACACTTCTTCTTTTTTTTCATGAACGCTTTCGCAAAACCACTTTTTAGCAATGCACGCGGTTGTATAAACTGCATAGGAGAGTTTTCGGTACAATTTACAAAAAAAATGATCGACGACCGCATAAGAGAAAACTAGATACAGTAGCACAAGATGACAAATCCGGCTTAGTAGAATTTCCTTCATACCGCGCTGTACGGATGGTCAAGTTGTTTGAAACATGCCGGCTGTAGTTTCAGAAGACCTTTTCGGCAATGTATGCTGTAGAAGGAACATTTGGGAGAATACTTTTGTTCTAGTTAGAAAACTTTTTTCACGAAGTCAAAGGAAAAACAAGCATCAATGGCGCAACGATGGCACAAAGCATACATAGTAGACTTGTTTTCCTCCTTGTATGACAGAGAACAAGTTGTATAAACCGCGCCGGCTGTTTCCACAAAGGCACTTTACAGCAATTTATGCTGTGGAACAATCTCCTTGAGAACTTTTTTGCACGATTTCGAAGAAATGTTTGACGAGGGCATTAGAGCAAACAAGATACAATAGGCAAAGATAAGACGAATCATCCATGAAAGAACTTCCTTCGTACTGCTTTGAAAGAGGGAAGACCTCTTCTCGAACCTGCAGGCTGGTGTTCATAGGTAGTTCGCCAATACGTCGCACCAGGGCACTACACCTTTTGAATTTATAAAAAACAGCGAATTAACCCATGAGATAAAATAAGGGGCAACCGATATTCCTTGCTACGCGATTAGAGTCGTTATAAACCGTACACTGTGGCTGGTGAAATTTCGAAAGCAATACCTGCGACTTTGTGACATCCGTAAAAGGTATGTGATGATTTATCGAATGCAACTCTTGGTCTCTTGACGAGGATTTTGCTATCCACTGAGATATGCGGGTTCCCGAAACAAAAAGAAAAGATTTCGGAGTGACATCACACTGACTTAAATAAGTTAGAGTCGCGTTCGTGGATACCTTAAAGAAAGGGGTATTCGGCGCTTTCGCCATTAAAACGCTATCAAAACTGAATGCGGGACATTTTTTGTATGGCCCAGCCTGGAAACCATTCGTACGCTTAAAATAGATAAGTCCTATATTAACCGGTTTTAATCGTTGCCTGTATACATATTCACATTGAATTTGCGGTCCCTTTAAACCGACGCCATAACGGGCCAGCGACAACACCACTCCACTGACCCTGGTGATTTAGGCATTTCAATCTGGTACATTAGTATCAGTGATTGATGACTATGGGTAAATGCAAAGGGAATGCAAATGAAATTCTGCTAGTGTTACTTGTGTCCAAAGTATGTGCGATTTTGAGCATTGATGGAGGTGGCACGTGGTTGCTAAGTATTCGCAGAGATGGCCCGGAGCTGCTTATGTATTCTAAAAAAAAGAAAAGCTTTAGTAGTATGATTTTAAAAAATGCGAAGTTAAAGAATCACCAGCTTATGCCAATCATTCTTTTAGGGTGAAAGTGGATTGAGTAGACACAACACTAACAAAATTAGTGCCATTTTACACAATGATTGTTCACACCATGTGCACAATGCAAGGTACACAACTCCAACGAAAACATTCGCTCCTCTTGCAATATCACAGTCTTGATTGCTATCCCTTTGAATCCCTTTCATCGTCCCCTTGTAAACATACGAGAGAAATCAATCACCTTTGTACCCCTATATAAACGCTGTTAGCGTAAACGTGCTTTCTCATCTCTATGATCACCGTGCAGACATTTTTTTTTCCTATAGGTAGCAGTACGTCTCTCTAACTGATATGTTTCTCTATTGAAGTTTCTCTGGATACATTTTTTTCAAGCTGCGCTCAAGATTGACCAACGCACTATTGCGGTGTACCGTTGGACTGTTATCAGACACAAATGCGTATCGGAAAGAAGAAGCTTTGAAACTGCGGGAAACCTAATGACTGGGGAGGGAGCTGTTGATTGTCAGTCTTTGCACGAGCCACGGCGTGTAATTCGTCTTTCGTTACAACACTAGGGTAGGACATGAATGCACTGCACATTGCACGACCGCACCTGCAGAAATTACCCCCGGAGTGTGCGGTATTTGTGTTTGGTTCCCAAGGAAGGAACAAGTACTAAAAATAGCTCGCCGTGCATCTATCAGACACGCAAAGCTCCCTCATTAACGAAGTTGAAACCCTCGTGAGCCGCAGGTGAAGTAAACACCATTAGAGCGGGCGACGGTCCACGGCGACTTTAAAACTTTGAACTCAATGTTACATCTGGTTCGCGGACAGCTGTTTTAAAAATGATACCTTCTAATACCTTCCGCAATTGCTCAGTTGCTGAGGCGCTGTGCTGCTGAGCTCAGCGAGGTGGGTTTAATCCCGTCCGTGGCTGTTGCTTTTCTGGCGGAGGCGAAAAGCGAAAACGCCGTGTGTCGTAATTTCGGCACGTTAAATATCCCCATGTGGTCAATATTAATTTAAATAGCCCTAGACTACCACAACTCATAGGCAGGGTTTAGCTTCGCTGTGTTAAACCCCACAATCATCGAATAAAGCATACATCCTATTCCGCCAGTAGTTTTTTCAGAAACGTCACGTATTTTTTGAAAAGCGTATGTTTTCAGTACCTGGTATGTGATACGCACAAGTACCAGAGTCTGAGTTGAAGCAGTGCAGTGAGAGTGGCTCAGACTTTATGTGCTCTCCATTATTTTTATGTAGTCCGTACCACACGGTACAAATTGCATACACTATAAAACTAATGTTTTTATGCAGAACCATGTCTCGCAACAAATTTGCACCTGAGCTGGCACAATTCCAAACTGCAGCCATGAAATACGAATGATGTAGTCATACAGTTTGCTTTTTTCAGAGTAGCACTCAGAAACTAGTGATGTTCCACCAAATGCTGCTAACTGGTTATTTCATCGGTAGGTTAAGGAATTATCACTTTCAATCAAAGCTTCAACTACGTTCGCTGCATTCAAACACTTAAGAATGCCATCATTAAGTCAAAGTACTGCTCTCAGCAGTATTATGCCTAAAAATGAATTTCCCATTACGGTAGGGAAACTGCTTCCTGTATGATTCTTTCCGTTCGTATTATTCATGCAGATAATTCAATATCAAGCGGTCTTCGCTTTTGGAGGATATGTCGCCTCTGTTTTGTGAAGCACATCGAGTGGTACCTTTTTTAGTTTAAAGACGCGGTTACCGTCGATTGCGAATTCTCGCAACGGCGCGATGCAAGTGTGGGTGGGGAAATATTCTCGGCCCTCCGTGGAGAAATGGGAACCTTGAGGCCAATCAAGGGGTCAGAAGTAATAATAACGTAACGTGACGTTCTGTGTACAACGGTTGTAGTGTTCAAAGTTAGAGAGCGAAGTTTAAATTGTTCTGTGTGTCTCGGTTCTCTCACTGGCTTGTACAGGTAGGTGAGGGGACGCTGGAATATTGTTGCTACTCAACGTGGTTCCAGAATGCGGGAACTAGCTAACACTGCAGGACTTTTGTGGGCACGGGGCGCTATTTTAAGCGCCCTTGGTTTGGCTTGTGACACAACCGCTTGAGGTTTAATAGTCACCGCAGAAATCGCTGCTATTTGGTGGTTTCCGTCCGTGTTGCACATATGGTTATGAGTTTAAGCTTCAGAGTGCGGAAGGTCACCACGTCATCACTTGTGTGCGCAGCTACGATTGGTTGTTATTTGGACCTATGAGCGGTCTGACCTATGAGCGGCTTAGTACGGGTTGATTGGTAGACCCTTCTCACTCTCTGTTGTAACGTGTTTTTCGGATGGGAACTTTTGGAACAAAGTGCAGGTGTTTCATTTTTTGGGACAGAAAGTGACCCGCTAGACGTTTTCTCTTATTTATGGTGAGTTTTAAATAATTCGTGTATATAAACTATACTACGCATAAGTATGTTATGTGTGTATCGCCACGTTTTTATTTGAGTTTTACGGCCGTCTCTAGTACGTGCCATCAAACATGAACCAGTGATCTCTTATCTCTTGGATCATCGGCTGGCCAATCCCTAGGGTCTTTTTCCGACCTTTGTCTCTGTCCCACTCTTGGAAGAGGTCTGCTTCTTGCCATTAGAAATCATCGCTACAGCGTGTAAACTGTTTACAGCTAATGTATCTCGAACAAAAAATTTTGACTCATGACAACACTACTGAAGCCAACCTATTGTCCCTCCATTTCGGGAAAGAGTAGGACACCAACTAGGATTAACTCTAATTTTGCGGTTTTAGCCACCTAATCTGACAAATATAACCTTATCTCATGAACCACTCACCAATTACCTGTGTTTTAATTTTTATGTAATACATGCATAATGGAGACATTGGGATAAATTTAATGTTATGGTAATAGAAAAATGATATGGGAAACTCGGATGTCGTTTCTGCATTTTTAACGTCGGTTTGACAGAGCCATGTGTCGAATATTGCACATAACCTTTCATACGAATAATTACCAAGTTTATTAGTGATTAGTTAAACGAGTCTGAACAGTAGTGTTTACAAGAAGGAAGAGAAGGCGGGGAACAGAACTAGCACGTAAAACATTGTAAATTTGAATTTTTCAATGAGGCACCGATTTCAAAAACTTATGTTGAGATGGGTAGGTGTTTTAGCATTTATCACGTGCCTCTGGACAGGTTAAAGATTGTGTTCATCAAAGACTAAGTACCCCTGTAGTCTACGACAGCTTCTGCAGTTAGCTTGAGTAGTTTATGTCCAATTTAGCAGCGCTAGGTCAAATTTGAAACGGCGGACGAGCATACGCGCGCGGTGACTTAAAACAAATATACCCTTGATAAGGCACCGCGTAATGCTTTATGCCCTAAACAATGCCTGAGAAGGGTATATAAATAACGCACTTTTATTTCTAGTACCTCCTGAGCCATGATTTTCCTTGGAGTGTTCCTGAGTGGTCTCGGGCTTGGCAGCAGTGTCTTCGGCCTACATCCACGAGGACTGTCCAGGTGCGGCTAATGTAGCTGCCACAAAAATATAATGGTTTAAGCCAGTGCATTTACAAAGAAAACCAAAGTGCGACCATGGCCAGAGCCGCTTACATGGTATTAAAGCTGGGAGGCTTACGTTAACATATATAAACAAAAACTTAGCCCTGCTGCATAAAGGACCACTGAAAAGAACAATTAGAGCGCTAAAGCCCACAGCTCATTCGGAAAGGGTAGCGAGCAGAGCCCTGCAAGCATACAAAACTTAGCGTCGCTGATAGCTGGTTCTCACACTTTCTTGAGTTTACGGTCCACTCGCAGTTTGAGGCGTAGTATTTTCAAAACTTAGTGGTAGCTCTCCCGTGGATCCTTCCTGTGCCCCCATCGTTGCTTTTAGTTTGTCCCTGATTTCCGAGCAATCGCACTAAGTGATAAAACGATTTCTAAGACTACAAAATGAGCAGCCACTATCTCGCACATTTCCTGTGACAAGGGAAACTACGCCGAAGACGAGAAAAACTACCGCAAGTTTGTATTTTTTTTCTGACGTCACCGATACTGACTCATTGTGAGATCCGCTGCTGCCTGTGAAGCGTATGATTATTAAACAAGACCGTGTGATCGTTTTCGGGCCTTTTTTTCCATCGGATTGCAGCGGTTTCATGTTATCATAAAATTAACGCTCTCGCACTACTTTTGCACTTGCACTAGTCTTGCCCTAGTCTACGGTCAACACTGGGTTGCCGTCCAAAAAGTGTTTTTTGGATGTAGAGCCCTCTCTTGCTGTTGTTGTTTTGTTGTACCTTTGTACTGTTCCAGTGTCAACCATGCATTACCGCGTAAACTTGAGAAGTATTTCTGAATGTGTTTTTTGTTTGTTTGTCGCTGTTCTACTACCCCCTATGTGTTGCAGTGTAAAAAAGGTGTTTTCTTAATGACGCGCTCATTTTTTTTTCTTTTTTTGTGGACGCCTGCAAATACAACGGAAACAATTTTCGCTTTATTTTTTAGCTCTTTGTGCGACGCTGTGTGCCTTCTGAATAATTTCGGCATTTTCTGAAGGGACAAAGCACATTTAAGCTAGCCAACATAGCTTTCATCCCCTCTTTTCCTAAATCATTTTGGATGGAAAATGACGGCAATAATAATATTATTTTTATTATTCATACTCTGTGTGATACCCCATCTTAATTACGAATCGTGCGATGTCGGTGTAAAGCTGGGGCAATTAGAGAGGTTCGATAATAATGGGACCTTGCAATGCTTTTTTCGCCTTTATATCGTAAACGCTCTCAGAACGGAGTCGACAAACACGCTCAGTACATATAATACGGAACTCACATGGTCCCCCACTCAAAATTTCTGTTGTATGCCCATCACATAACTTAGAAACTTCTCAAAAGGATTTTCCCTCTTCCGGGGTCTTGGGGTTTTTCGAGCGCTCCAATTGCGTCATAAGAGCGGTGTAGCGGCTGTTGGCCGGTCTCTTTCAGTTGCAGCAATGAAGCACATTCAATAACCACTTTAAAAAAATGTCGCAAAGTCAAACCAGGAACTGAAGGCGAATCCGATGCACAAGCAAATCACGCAGAGCCGCTACGGGCCGGCGATCACTATCTTTCGATCTGCTTCCAGACGCGCAGGAAAAAGTGAAAGCGCTTATAAGCAGTGTTCAGGGGTCTCTTTAAGTATGTTTTTTTATGAAAGCAACGCCGCCTAGCACGGAGTAATTTTTAGCGAGAAATTGAAGTTCATTCCGTTCTATAAAAGAATAGTGTGTTATAATATTCATGGTCGTGGTAAGCGTCATCTGCGCAGCGACTGGATGCTCTCATAGCAGTGACCTATTCTTCCGGCGTAATCTGCTTCCGCAACTTTCTGCTACGCTTCCTGAATGCCACATTGCTTTAATGACTACAACGCGGATTTGAAAACAAATGCTCACCTAATTGAAGGCTGCGTGATTAGTTAGCGCGCAGATGTCCTCGACGGTGTCGGTGCACGCTGCCAGCTTCCTCAACCAATTCTTGGCTGCCTTGTGCGCTTACCATTTTGCTTGTCCAATGATCCAGTTTCACCTTTCATACAGCGCGTTGTTTTCTCGGGTAACTATCAACCGAAACAGATTTTAAAACATGGGTGTAGTTCCCCTCCTTCGTTATTATTTCAAAGCACTCACTTAAGAAAACTAAACCACGATTCAATGAAAATTATTTCACGCTGCATAGAGCAGCTGGTATCAAGCATCATCAGGTTTTTTTATTCACCAAAAGGTGGCAGTTTACAAGCGTAGCGCAATTTGAAAAGTAAAAATCAATACACAGCTTGTCCTTCATCAACCGTTCGTCAATTACTGTGTGGTGATAATGCGGCAGGATACAATTTAGGTATCCGAAAATATGACGCCAGTAAATTTTTTATTAATATGCTTCTTGATTGGGCGCAATATTTTACGGGCACAGCACATGGAATTTGTTCATTTCCGCAGTGCTCACTTGCAGCCATTCCGCCAAACATATTGCCAGGGTATTTGGCAAGGAGGTGGGAAATACGACAGCCACACACGTGACGACAATTGGCAGGCGAAATGGCGCTAGTGCTGAGAACAAATAGCAAAGTATATAAGCTGCATCAATCCATCGACTAAAATAAGTGATGAAGGATGCTTTTGTCGCCATTTTTCGACGCTAATATTTGCCCTGTTTCTTCTCTTTTCAGAGCATTGGCTTGTAACCGATTCAGCCCTTGAAGATGCCCTGTTTGAAATTGCTGCCGACTTTCCGCCTGATCATGTCATTGAACGTGGCTGGAGTTTTCAATCAGTATCCAAAGGCGATACGGTTCTGCGAACCAAATCTTACTCCAAACCAACCATTATTGGCCCCATTCAACGCTACTGCAGAAGAGCGTGTCCAGCTGTTGCAGCTACGTTCAAAGGTTCATGGGATGTTATTACGTGGAAAGCGTACGGCGAAAATTTAAACGCTACTATTGATTTGAGCGTTGAGGATGTGGACATTCACTATTGAATTCAAGCTGCACGCAACTCCCGAAAACGGGACCTTTGCTTTAAGGCCAGTGTCTGCTATTCCCATCTGGCGCGGAGAGCACAGTATTGATATAACAAGCGATCTCCCTCGTGTTTATGAATTTATAATTGAATACGCCGCCGAATTCCTGTTTTCAGTTTTTGCAAACAATCTATTCACTGACTTTATGAAATACCACGCCCTGCAGGTGCTGCGTGTTGCAACTGAAAATGCCGAGCCTTTCGTCATTTAATATGTTCTCACGTAGTATTGTTTACGGTTATAATTATTGTATGCTACAAATGTTCTGTTTTTCTTTTTGTTGCGTTAAAACATTGTGTTAAATTCATTCAAGGGGTCAATGAAATGATAAAACCAGTTGAATAAACCCCCTGTGGATTGTTATCTGTTTCCCCTGTTTTGTATTCTCATGCCTAATGAAAGACTGTCAATGTCGTCTGATAACCTCACGAGTCGCATAGTCGCTACATGTAACAGTTAATCCAATCGTCGCATTATTTTTTTTTCGGTGGGTTTCTATCACACTACACTGCACTAAACTACAGCTTTTTCCCCACCTTTCGCTCTTTCTCTGTATCTCTCTGTATCTCTTTCTCTGTATCTTATAACAAGTGTATTAGGGTCGGAATAAGAAGCCTAGGTTTGAATTGATATCAGGACCGGGAAGCTGGGCGGGTGGCGCCACCACTCGGCGCACCCCTCGTTAGAGGAATGAGCCGGTGCATTGAACTGCACAGCCTTCCGTTGTTTTGGCTGTGTTTGCTTCGCACTTAAAATTTATTGTTGGTGTTGTGAGAGGATATGTGCGGTGAAACGGAGTCTAGACAGCTGTGTTGGTTTCTTAGATGCAATAACGGCTACGTAAACTTCTCGGACGCTTTTATAGTTGGGTACGGGCTACAATGGCATGAGCCCTTTTTGCATCTACCTACGCTTGGCTCCATCCGAATCCCTACTTCGCCGACTGCAGAGCAATACCTTCCCTCACCCAGTACGCCTCCATCGCATGTTTCCCACGCAATTCCCGGCCACATGCAAGTTCTGCTTACAACCCGGTACTCTTCCCCACATCATATTAGAGTGCAAGCACAACCCCAACCTCCCCCCTCTTCCATCCCCCCTCCCACCCCTGAGCTGTGGGAGAACCTTGTGACCAGCAGCGATCTGGACGTCCAGACACGTTTGGCCTCCAGGGCGAAGGCTGCCGGCTCATCGCATGGCTTCCTGGAATAAGGAACTACTCCCACTTCACCGGCTCAATAAAATGTTTCTCACTCACTCACTCCGAACTGAGTACGAATAAGCCTACTATTGGTAGTATTCTTTATATCTTAAATGAATTAACGGCTGCGTAAACATATTGGACGCTTCTGAGGTGGCTAATGAGCCCCATTGACATAAGCGCCTTTTGCAGCGCTCTGCACCTGACTCCGCTCGACGTGAGTAGGAATAAAACTATTGATATCAGTATTCAGTTGTACTGCATTACAGTATCGTCACTGGTTTCAATGACCACCGTTTCCCCGCTAGTCTTAACGGTGGGATACCTCGACACCTGTGCTTTGAAGAGAAAACCACTTATGTATGAGATCGATAATGTGACCGTGGAAACGTCACGGCAGTTTACGCTTTTTTTCTGTAAACGTGACCCTTCGTGCCTTTGGTATTTGTGAGTGGACAGCATGCGAGGCTGAGAGCCGAACCGAAACTCCCACGTTTGTAGTGGTCATTGTGTCAAGAGCCAAAGTTATTAAACCACTCAGCAGCCCAAGCTACAATCCGTACCCCTTCAACCCTCCCTATTTTACCACCTGAGTGGAATAAAGGCTTGCACTTACAGTTAAAAAATGTGGCCGAGTGTTGACGCCAGCCTGCGTTTTTAATGCTTGAAGTATTCTTTGCCAGGTAGCCAAAAAAATCGTTAAATGCCTTGTGAAGAAACCAAAACGGGCGGCTAGTTGCCTCAATTAGGGGTGTATCAGCCATTGTCCTCCTGCACAGACGCATTTCTGACGCGCTAAAACCAGTTAGGATTTGGAGAGGGGTGCATGGACGTGCAAAATTGAACGGCAAGATCATTCAGCCCTCCGTCTATAACGACGACGATGGTTGAACGTCAAGCTTTGTGCGTGCGAAATAGAATAGGTAAGGGGGAAAGTCAAAGACGCTTCGATCAAAAGACCAAACGGCGTGCTGCTCAAATTCAAAGCTTAACTATTCAAACTTTAAATCCAGAAGGCAAACAAGGAAACCCACAGAAGAAAGCTTTGCGATAAACCATCATCGTCGTTAGACGGAAGAGTGCATGATTTTTCAAGCGTAGGTGCAGCTTGTAAAGCTCGACCGCAGCATTCAGTTATAAAACTAAGGGCAGGTTTTGGCACCCTCCTGTCACTCGCCCTTCACCGACGCTGGAATTGTTTCGTAAATTGCAAAACTTATGAAGCAATGCTTTTACACGATAAGCCATAACGTTTTACTATCACGCGGCATTTATTCTGTAAGCGCTTCCCGGTGACTGTAGAAAACGTAGTTCTGTGAAAATAAACACGTGTATACTGTAGTTAATGAAGTTACGGAGCGTCGTCCATCCAAATTTCTGTTTTGGATAAATCTTGGAAATCACCCCCAACGTTGTCTTTCATTTGTGCACGACGCCGTTTTGTCATCAACAGCCAAAAGCCAGCGCCGCAGCATTTCTGGATCGGCTGCACACACTGGCGTTGCCGAATTTAGCTGTAATATATACCTGGATACGCCGAACTGCATGCAGGCATGAAACATTTGCACAGAGGAATGGTGTTGCACTTCCAGATTGACTTCCAGCTTGGCGCATAGAGCGTCGTCTGCTATTTGCAGTTACTGAGTAGGGGCGTAAATCTCCCGCATGGCATGCATCCTAAAGGCCGCCTGTACTTTCAAAATTTTCTGATCTGAAAAAAATCTTTGTGGTTATCTTCGCTTTGCAATCCGCAACGAAGCAGAACGACAGAAAGCTATGCACAACTAAGATGCGGTGACCGCCACGGGCATTCCACTGACGAGCGGATCGTCATGGGCGGCGCTGTTCGCTGAAGCGAGGGTGGTGCCATACAGTGTCCGCCCAGTTCCAAAAACCTACCAACCAGCACTATCAGTAAAAAAAAAAACAAGTCGTGATCTCGTAACTCACGATTCAGTTCTTCAATGGCAAAGGCAACGAAAAATAGTTCACTCACGCTGTAATCCGTAGAAAATAGTTTAGCTAAGGGAAATTGATCACGGCCTTCAAACTTTTCCAGCAGTATTGGATGGAGATTCATTGATGACAGGAATAAAGGAGTTCGGATAAAAACAGATGGAGGTAACGCTGTTTTTCCCGGAATCTGTTTCTCTGGCGATCAAAAGACTGAAGTCCTGTTGGGGTGCACTGCCAACATTTTCATCATTTGGATGTTGGGGTGTATATTTGGCCTAGTAAAGGGCGTTTAGAAACGTTGCGAGAACAAAAGAATTGATAATTAATTTCGCCTATTTATTCCAGTTGTGTTCGTTAACATGTTAGAAAACGCCAAATATGACGACTCGGAAATACGTTGTACTTATTCTCATGCCTGCATACCGTAATATATTAGTACCTTCACAGACACGCGATCGCAAACACATTTTCAGAGCAAACGCGTCTGGACACCTTACCTTTGCCTATACCCTTACTTTGTTTTTACACACAAAACGCGTTCTACATATTGCAGGAATATTCGCCATCCAAACTTTAGTATACAAAAGGTTGCCAAATATGAAATGAAAACTAATAATACAACAGTTTACTAGGGCGAGCTCAGTCAGGCCATGTTCACATGCTTACACAATACGTCTTGGAATAAAGCTTCAACTGAATCGTAGAGAACGATAATGGGTTGGTGTGTTTAAGCTATGAAGTAACCTTTCTAATATGTTGATGAGGTAGCCTTGCTAAGCTGCATTTACACCTCAATGCTAAGCTTGAGGAAAAGTCTGTCGAGTGCCCTCCTTCGACTACGGTGGACAAATAGGACTGGCAGGAAATAAAGACCGTGTAGAAAGCAGCTAATTTTTCATATGCTTGAAATTAGGTGTTATCATAGCTTAGGCAAAGTTTGCAAAGTAGCAGTAGTAGTAATGAGGGTTTATTGAGCAAGAGGTAAAGGGTGGGGCAGTGTCTTCAGCATCCTCAGCCCAGGATTCCGGGAGCCCATGCTTTATCTACGGTTCTAATCGTCAGGGCTTCCGTCTGCCCCAGTGATTGTATCTGACGGCCTAGTTTTAACTGTGTTGCTTTGATAATAATATAGCCTGTGCGATGCGTTATGATGGGAATGTTGCTGCATTCGGCGTTTCGCACAAAACAGAGTGACACTTGCCCTCCGCAGCGCATCACTGAATACTCCCGTGTGAAACCTTGCATTGAGCAAAGAAACATTCAGAAGAGAAGAAACATGGGAAAATGTATTCATTCATCTTATACAGAGCGCACGTACAACGAAACAGGTGCAACGAAGCACAGGACACGCGCTGGATGACAGGTGAAGGTTTATTCAATGGCGAAGAAATGTATTCAAAGAACCATTTTATAACACAAGTTCATTCGTGCGTCGCGCATAAAACTGGTCATCGCGACAGAAAGCAGAATTGATACAAAACAAAATTGCATGCCCTAGTTGAGGCCGCACATAAAGGCACAAGAACGAAAAAAAAATGCTGATTGGCTGAGAAAGTTATTTCTTTTGCAGTGCGCAGCCAGAAGTGGCGAAGACCGGAAGATACGCGTTCCGCTCCCCGCTAGCAGACGACGCTCGCTTTCCTAGCGCAACTCGCTACCGCAGCGCCGCGGTGGCGAGAGTCGCGGCCGGCCGCCTTCTCTCCACGGCCGCGGCGGGGAGATACGGAACTGAAACTAAAGCGTGGCAAACTGTTCGCATGGTGACGCAGTGAAACATCCCCCTCGCGAGGGGCACGATCAAATGCAGAGCATTTCAGGGGGCGCACGACGTTTAGTAGTTTGCGTTACGTTAATGTTGTTGCACTTGTGGCAACTGCTGACGAGACAGCGCTCGTCAGCAGTAAAATTGGCAGCCTCGGCGCACGTTGAGTCCGAGAGAGGGGAGATAGTGTCCTTGAAACGTGCCTGGGCGTGCTATCGAATGTTGATCGCGCCGATAGCTAAACGTCTGAGCCGGGCATGTCGAGGCGAGCGATGCGGACCACTACGGATGCCAAGAACGGGTGACATCGTGAGTTAAAGAAATGCTCTGCATTTAAAATTTAAATACAAAAGCATTAGACAGGGAACACATTTCGAAACACGCCTTTAGCTGTGTCATAAACTGGGAGGTCCAAATGGGAGCCCTGCAGCAAGTAGGGACTTCAGTGGAGCGATCTCCCTTAGCGATTGCAGACAGCTTCAACACAACTTTTTCACAGCGAATGCCAGCATGGCGTAGCCAGTCCCGGCATTCATTCCGACCGCGTGGCCCGGAGCTCATGGAAACAGGAACAAAATAGCAGCCTCTCCACTCTGTGGATGATGGCGAGGGTGCGGAGTACGGTTACTCGAAATGGCATCCATGTTGTGCCCCGTGTGGCATCCCATTTGCGCCCCGACCGTCATTCGATTTGAGCCGGGAGTTTCACCTTTATTATTCCCTCAATGAAACTGCAACTCACGGCGCATATCGAATTTCGCTTGGTTTTAGCTTGATTGTGGTGTGCGCACGGAGCGACGTGGACGGACATTGGGAGGTCCAAAGGTGCTCCGAACCGTTACAGGCGAGGGAGTCAGCCGTGTTACTCTTCCGTAATAAGTCACGGTTGTAGTCCAATGGGCAAGACGACTGGCACTAACTCTGTCTTGTCTAGCAGACACAGGCTCGAATCTTGCAGGTGGCTGTGTGTTTTTTGCGATTGTAAATGATTTGCGCACGGACGCAGACGGACATTGTGCTGTCCTAAGGTACTCCGCACCTAGAACATCAGGAAGGTTCGCCCAAGCAAAAGGCCCATTACAGGGAAGGCCCTGTAGTGTGAACCCTACGACAGGGTAGCGGCCAGAGGAAAGAACCACGATCAGCACAGCCCGTTGACTTCGGCGGCCATTCCGCGATCCGTGGCCAAATACAACTGCGGAGTTTTTGGCGGCTTACGCAGTCGTCTCCTTACCAACAGTGCTTTCGTCTACCTTCACAAATAAACCCATTTGCCCCCAACAGGCGGGTTCGTTGGCATACCCCTGTATATAGATACATGAATAAGCAGCCAAAACCATGGATGGTCATGGGCGCAAACTAAGCGCCAGGTCAATGAGCACAGTGAAAGTAGTATTTTCATGACGTCACTGCATACACTGCGGGAAACGTTTTTGCAATAAATCCTACAGCCGCAGTGTTTTTATACTTCTCTAGATGCAACGCCCCGAACTAAGAGTACAATGCCACCTAATGGAAACACTGACGGTGGAAAACGTCCCAAAAGGCAAGCACAACAACCACAAAACAAAACACTCAACCGAAATGAAAGCTCCAACCTCTTCACGACCAATATTTGAAATTAGGCCTTCATCCCTTCGCGGCCACAGTTATCGCCATGTCATTCAAGCAACAGCACAGTAGTTGAGGAGGTTCATGTAAATTCGCTTTCTCACTGTTCGTAGTAATTAGAAAACAAAGTGATTGGTAATTCTTTTTGCATCGAAGTAATCAACATTTTTCGATTGTTTTTTTTTCACATTTGGCAACTGTGTCATATTTTTGTGTTTAGCACGGTGCAGTTTTATGTACATTTTCGATCGTATTGTTATATTAGATTTCCACCCTACTGTATTACTACAGCAGACACATTTTTACTCATTATAAAATGAATTTAGATGTGCGTAACACATGTTGCAATTCGTCTTGTACGCATTATGATCATCCGCAGCAGCCGCAACGGCAGTGGTGGCGGCGACAGCTGCAGCACGTTCCTGCCTACTGCAGAAAAAATTGCTTTGCCATCGAAGTCCGACTGCGCCAATCTCCCAACACCCGAACACGAGTTCTTGTAAAATTTATCGTCTGATCACTGGTTTCTCTTCGTCTAGTTGTCCTATGTCATTGGGTGGTTAATTTGGTACTCTGGTGGTCTAACGGTTCTTGGTCGCTTGTATCGGGTGACAGTCTCACTGTTTCTTATCAATAAATTAATGGGGTTTTGTTTGGCTGTAAAAGCTCTGAAAGGGTTAGTGACTTGCTATGGCATGCGATGACATAAAAAAATTAGGTGCGAAGGCCGTAAAAGTCTCTTTTCAAGCGAGTGCAGCTTATATACAACAATTTAGTACTATCCCCAGAGAAGTAAGCCCACAAGCACTCGTCCCGAGCACTGTGTACGTGCACTCTACAAGCCACCTGCCCTTCTACACGAGAAAGGTACGCTGCCGAACCACCCATCGTGAATCTCTCCGCCTTTCTTGTTGGCGACTCTTCCTCGTACAGGGCGCTATCGCTACGCTGTTGTGTTCGGCCCATTTCTTACTGGTTTGCTTTTCTCCTTATAGAGGGCACTGGGAGTTTCGCGGCAGAAACACGAAGACATATACGAGAATATAGACAAATACTACGCTGCTGTAAAAATTGCACCTGTTCCCGAACACGGTCTGGATTGGGTGGCTAGTGTAGAATACGTATAATCTGATCTTTGAGTGGAGTCTGCAATTGGACGGAAGAGGATTGAAAAGGGTGCTGAAATGTTTAGGCAGAACGGCTTCACTGAGCGATCACAAACAAACAAACAGGTTTGGAGACTCGGACAACTCCTGACGTGGTCATCTACCGTTCTCACTATCTATTATACGAACTTCAATCTGAAGGGTTAGAATATGGCGCAATTATATCCCTGTTATTTTTCTGGAATTAAAAAATCAGCCTCGGGTGCCTCATATGCGCTATTTATACCGGGCGACAAGGACGCCTTACAGGAATGCAGAGGCCGTGCCTATTTTCTTTATTGGAACATACAACGTTTATAAATACATACATGGAGTAATAAAATGACATCGCCGGCCCTTTTCATTCAAAGCAATCAGCTATTTCAAGTAAGGTATAACGCAAGAAGTCTAATAAAGCAGCAGTAGAACGTGATAGGTCTAGTTGGTAACGGGTTATCTTTGTTTTGGAAGTGCTCACAACAAATTCACGAAAAAAATAGACACAGCCCTAATTTTCGGAACCTGTTAGTTTATTGAAATTACATATATTTGCACGGTGACTAAACATCCGGTGATGCGATCACCTCTCCCAAGATAAAGACCATAAAACCCATTTTCAAAAGTAATCTACACGATCACTACTTCCGCTAAATTGCTAATTACGCAACGAGTGGCACCGCTAAGATTTTTTCTCACTTACAAAAATGGAGCGGGCGCTAACGCTATGCCTATGTCCACTTCAATCGGCATCAACCTTTTTTTTGTTTTTTAGGGCAAATAGACTCAGAAGAGGCAACTTCCTGCGGCTGCGCTTACCTGCCTGGATCCAGCAGCATAGTCCATTATTACTGTTCTCGGGGGTTTGGCGCATTCAATAACTGGCATAACCGCTGAACAGGAAATCAATGCAAAAAAAAAAACATTGGTTGACACTGATATCCACTGAGATGATTCACTGGGAAAATGCTAAAACGTCAATGAACGTTATTGCAAATATAAGCCAAATCTACTGTGCACATGCAATTGAAATTAGACGAAGGTGCAGTCGTAAATAGAGCAAGCAAAAAAGATGAATTTTCCTAATTTGCCATTTCGTATACTTCCGAGTTTTTAGCATACGGAAACGTAAAAAGCTGCAATTTTTTTAGATGCAGAGCATCTTATAGTGGGGGCCTGTCATGCGTCGAACGTGCGTCCGTCCGCACCGCTCCTCTTCACGCCAGCTGTGCGATAACGCGTGCTCGTACCCCTCCTCTCCCCTTCTCCTCTCCGCGTCGTCTGTGCGCTGGCGCGCTTTCCCTCCGTGTCTCATCCGCAAGCTGTGTGATAAGCGCGCATGCGCGGCTCTCTCTCATCCTCCTCTCCACGGCAGTTGCTTTATATACCCCGTGCGTGCGCCGCTGGATCAGTTGCTTCTTCGGTTGATATGCGCAGCGCCGTCTCGATGCGCTGAAAATGGACGCCAACGAATCTGCTAACGAACTGTCTGGCGTGGCGCACCTTCAAACAGCGCCAGTCAGTCCGTTATGCTCTGCATCCTCACAATCCCCCTCGGGGAGGTGCGGGTATTTTTTTTGGTACTACCTTGTCCCGCTGTCACGAGGCGTCGCTCACGTGCAGCAGATGAGTCTCTGATTCAACGTCGTAACGAGGGAGCGCTACGTGTCTCACAGAGGCACATTGCTCTAGTTTCTATCACTTGTTCCACACGCGGAGAACGAGAGAGAGAGACTATAATGAATTTTGTTCGTTTCCTAGGAAAGAGTCTTTAGGGTGGCATCCTCATTCCAGAAGTCCATTGGCACCAATGGCCGCGTCTTCTGCCTCTACTACCAACTTGCGCTGGACGTCGAGGGAAGAGCTGGCCAAGCCGCTCTCCCAAAGCTCATAAGTGTGGATGTGATTGAGCGGGTCAAGGGAGTGAGTGAGTGAGTGAGTGAGTGAGTGAGTGAGTGAGTGAGTGAGTGAAAGACTTTGTTTGATCATCCGGCGGACGACTATCCTAGCCCCACAAGGGGAGGGTCATCGCGATGCGGCCACACATCATCTCGGCGTGGTGCCCTTTACTCGGCGAGCAACCCTCACTACGCCCGCCTTCTGGCAGTGGGCTTTGTGTGCAGCCGCCGACCCTATGAAAAAGTGTCCCGGATTCCCCACAGAAGCAGCACAAACGGGGATACAGGGTGGCGGCTATGCAGTGCTTTTTTGCTACGGTGGGGGTGAGTATTAGCAGAGTCCTTCCATGCTTTACAGGCGCGAAGTATTTTGTCGTGGCCACACGCGGAACCAACCACAAATACAGCGCACACCCGGAGCATTTGCCGCACCTGCGATTGTAGAGACGGCAGTGAGTTATTACCCTGCGGTAGTTTTCTAAGGAATAATGAACTCCCCGTAGTGGCTTGTGCGAAGGTTCTCAATTCACTGCCCCACTGCCCCATTCATTCGCTGTCCCGCAATTTCCAAGCTTTCTCTCTCCGATACGTATTTGTTTCCTGATAACAGTTCAACAGTACACCCGAGATATTGTGTTGTCGACCTCGGGCGCAGCTGACAAAAGGCGCGTAGTGGAATTATTGAGAAACACATGCGACAAAGAGATGTTCTGAGGCATACCGAAAAGTCTGTGCTGGCTAATTACACAAGTAAGAAACTAATTTTGCGGTGATAGCGAATGTACAGTAGAAACAACGGCTATTGATTCTTGTTATTTATTTACCAGACGGGAGACAAACAGTAGTCAAAGGAAAATAATCAAGGCTGTGGCATTGAAAAAGGACACAGTATTTTTATGGGTGCTGTGTACAGTGCAATGTTCCAGAGGTGCCACATGGTGATTGTATGAAGTGTCAATACTTTTGTCACTGCTTCGTCCCCAGCCATGGACACTCCTTCACCGTTCATTGTTGCGTAAACAGGCAATGTGTTCGTCTGGGCATTTCTTCAACTATAAACCTGAAGCTTTCGCCTTACAACACATTAGCAGATCTATGAGCCAGAATTTTGAGCAACTACATGCCGCCCCAAACCAATCTTCAAAATCACCATAATTGTGGAAGAGGTAATAATATCACAATTACGTTTGCATTTATCCCCATCTGTATTTTCTAATAGTCATTGATACGGAAATGAGGATCATTGATACGGAAATGGCAGATTCAGTAGCCTATATTATCACAGCCGGCGGGGTGTTCTTGCTGGAGTAATAATTTATTTCACTTGGCTGATTATAGTTTGATATGAAAGGTGCCGCAAAGAGAATATAAATGCAATGGATGAAATAGTTAAAACTCCTTTATTAGACAATTATCTATTATAAAGCCTAACAAATGGTTGCACCGCCGAGTCAGGTAACAAATGCCCCGCGTTCAGTTTTTGTACTCTTTTAATGGCGAGAACCCTTGAACAAACCTTGCTTTTCAATTTACAATGAACGCGGTGTTTAAATCTTGTTTGAATCGATGTGATGTGGCACAGAAAATTTTCGTTTTGGTCCGTTCACCCGCACTGTCTTGGCTGACACCCCAAATCCTTGCCACAAAACCAAAAGCACCATTTGAGAAGTCCCCACTGGCAAATGCAATTCTAATAGTTTTGCAAATTCTTAGGTATTACTTTAGAGTCTAACCAGGGTGATTGTACGGTTTCTAATGCCTCTAATTGCGTTGCAAAAGTATCGTTTTCCCCTTTTTCTGTCATATGTTAATTTGTTTTTATTTTTTATATTTATGCGAACAACCTATTGGCGAACTACCTATGAATACAGCTTGTAGGCTTCGAACAACTTGTCTTCGCTGGTGCAACGCGGTAAGAAAAAAAACTACTATGACTGATGTATCTTATCTTTACGCTATTGTTCTAGCTTGGTTATATGCCCTCGTCAACATTTTTTTTTCTAAATTGCACGACTAACTCCCCTTAAAAGTTTCTTCAACAGCATATATTGCTAAAAAGTGTTTTTTGCAAAAACATTGATGGCAAATTGTAAGAAGTAACGTAACTATACTGCCGGTCTGGCTGCATGAATGTTTAGTGTTTGAAATTTATGGCCGCACTTTCATCGTAAGTTATCGTTAAAAGGAACCCTGCCGACTATTGCCCTAACGGTATCTCCAAACCTGCTCGTTTTCACAAACTGGCGTCATTTTACAATCCACATCGCTTGTACTACACACAATACTCACGTCAAGCAGCTTGCAGACACAAATGACCGGTAATTTTCCTTGAGCTCCTGTATGCGGAGGCGCTCGTGCTCGCTCCTGAAAGAGCGGCACCCAGGGTTTTATACGGGATGCAGGACGCGCTAGTCTAGTGCATACGAGCCTTGTGATATTTTCGTCGTTTTGAAACCCAGTTATGATGACTCAAAAACAGTGTTTGTAGAGTTATTGGGCTACAAGCTGGCAACGAGGCAGCAACACCCTGAGAGGTCCCTGGGCTGTTATTTGTGCGGTTAGGGGACATGGCTCGCATTAACTGAGCATGGAACTTTATGTGCCATTCTTGCGTTACATTGCAGCTGCACTTGGGGGGGGGGGGGGAGGCACCGAGCGCAGCACAATTCTTCAACTTCGTTGCTACACGGCTTCACGTGACGTGTTTACGTGAACAAATTGTGACCGCACGTACGATGTCTTAGTCAGGAGTGTACGATTCAGAGTCAGTACAGAATATTCTTCACCCAGAAGGCCAAAATCGATCTATCCCTGTTTCTGACGGGAGTGAATGAGTGAGTGAGTGAGTGAGTGAGTGAGTGAGTGAGTGAGTGAGTGAGTGAGTGGAGTGAGTGAGTGAGTGAGTGAGTGAGTGAGTGAGTGAGTGAGTGAGTGAGTGAGTGAGTGAGTGAGTGAGTGAGTCAGTCAGTCAGTCAGTCAGTCAGTCAGTCAGTCAGTCAGTTGGTTGTGTGTGTGCGCGAGCGTGTGCGCCCGTGTGCACCTGTGCGTGTGCACGTGTGTGCATGTGCGTGCGTGCGTGCGTGCGTACATGTGCACGCTAAAATAGACACACCTTGGTGGGCCTGAATGAGTGATCCTGCATTACCACCCGCCGCGGTGGCTCAGTGGCTAAGGCATTGTGCTGCTGAGCCCAAGCACACGGGCTCGACCCCCGGCAGTCGTTTTTCTGACGGATGCGAAACGTGAAAACGCCCGTGTGTTCGAGATTTCGGCGCACGTTAAAAATACCCAGGTGGGTAAAATTAATCCGTACACCCCGATTACGGCGCGCCTCATCGCCTGTCTAGCGTCAATAAATAATCAAAAAAGTCCTCATTCCAGACACAGTTTCAAGCATAGAGGAATTTAAATTTTCACTGGACATTCATTCGCAATGTCGAAGCTTACGACGATGTGATTTTAGCACGAAAGTATTTTATTCCGGGGTACACAAGATCTCACCGGCGTCATATCCATCACGGAAATAACCTCCCCAGAAACATTTCAGTCAGCGCGGCTCCGCCCGGATTCGATATATCTTCCCTACTATATTCTTCTGCATTGGGATGGTGCTGCCGTATAGGAGAGGCTAAGCGAAGTAGTTCATCATGACGATAATGAGCGCCGACAGTTAGAGCCTCGATGCAGGCGTCTTCCCGTACGCGGGACGCGGGTGAGTAGAGGCCCCCTGCCGCCATCTACTGCTATCAGGTTTGGTTCGGTTTCGTTCGCACGGTTTTCAAGGGGCTGTGGTTTCAGTCGAATTCACGCAATGTTCCGGCGCGTGCAATCCAGTGTCTAACGTTGGTGCGTCTAATGGTGCCATACCGACGTAATATAAATAGCAATGTGCCGGTTCATGTGGATGTACAATAACATTTAAACGCTCCTCGGAAGGCACATTTTACTTTCGCGCTTTACCGATTCCTGTGAAAGATGCATCAACCAAATTTTTTTCAAACTGCAACAGTTAATTCATTAAGCCTATTTTAACAACGTCTATCATACGTGTTAATGTTTTGACGTCACAATGTGGTTTTCTACATCTCGAATATTTTCAGAAAAATGTAAATCACAGACTCATGTTTCTGGGAATCTCACTTTTATGATGGGAAACAAGTGCGGGGTGCGATGCTTCTCGCCGTCCTCCCTCTCCCCCCTGAACAACGGTTCAGCTGCGTTTAAAGGATCCAAACACATGTGCAGGTCACGCCATGACGTGGTCACCACCCTGCCACCACCCTGCCCAACCACAGCTGTAACTTAACGTACCATTGTCCATACAAGCTAAGTATCCAACCTCAACGGCCCTGTGTGATCAGCCCTTCAAAGCAGTCCACATCACGCTGACTTCACCCCCACCTCTTCCATCCTCAAAAAAGCAGTGCTTCAATGCATTACACACGCGTAAAAGTGGCACAGACCTCTCCACGGCTCCCTCAACAGCTGTAACGAGTTTAGCATTGTTGAAACCAGCCTCGAAACCGCTTTCAATTTCCGGTCAGCGCTTAGAGAATTTTCTTCACACGGTCATCGTGCGACGAAATCCGTGCGACGAAAAGGCACCTTGCCCGAGAGTTCCTATCTCGAGATGGCATTGGCCGGTGTGACCAGTTGGCGTACGACAAGTTCTCCGGTGACGAGCGGGCTTCTGACGAGTTGGCTCGTTCCCGTTGAACACACATGAAACACAGTAGAAAATATATGCGGCTACAAGCCACGTGGTGGCCTAGTGGGGTTATGCTACTAATCCCAAGAATACTGGGTCGATACGGGCCGCAGCAGGGGTTTTTCTGATGCACGCGAAAAACAAGATTCTCTTTTGCCGATATTTTCCCCACGGAAAAGACCCCAGACGGTCAAAATTCCTCCATTACAGTGCGCCTGACAGTCATAGCAGCTTGGGCTCGTTGAAACCCCGGAGATATTTAAATGGGCGGTGCACGGTTCAACCTAATCTCAACTCCCTCGTTGCAGCTCAAGTGTTCCGGTATCTCTATTCTTAAGGGTGAACCGCATTGCGCGTGTTTGCACGTGATTCGGGCGCGTCGGCGTTGCGCATGCGATTTTTTGACGCCCGCGTAGACGATTCCCCGCGCGAGGCGGCTTGTGCCTCGCTTAGAAAATGACGCGCGTAGCGCGCGCGGCAGTGGGAGAGGCCTGGCGACTTGCGCCAATGGGGAGGCGTGCGCCTCACGGCGGCGGTTTCGAAGCGCTCGAGACAGCAGTATGGCTCTGCCGGGGATGTTTAGGCATACCACCCCGGTATATATTGAATGGGCGCTTTCACTAGCGCCACGGATGATGATTTATAGTAGCCGGCATACTCAGTGGACTTGCCGCTTTTAAACCCCCCGCGTTCGAAACGACCCGGCACGCTGCACCCTTCCCTCTTCTCCTGCAAAAGTCGGCTTCTTTCATGTGGGGGACACAGGCAGAGGAAACTGCCATAGTATCGCAGCCAAGACAAATCACATTGGCATCATCACAGACTCCCAGGAAGGGTGCCGCCACTACCAAAAAAGGATTTATCTCGCCTCAAGCCCTTAAAATAGCACGACTCATACAGAAGCTGCCCTCCATCTGCATCGTGTGGACACCAGGTCACGCCAACCTTCCAGGGAATGAGGCGGCACACGTCGCTGCCCGCGAATTGACTACCCGGGCATTATTTGAAGCCAGAGAAGACCCGCCAGAATCCCTAGATTGGCTCCCAGTCCCGAGTCGTTACACTGACATCTTGCACCACTACCTTCGAAATCGCCTCATCTACGCCTTCCTACGCCTACCTTGTCTGGCCCTGCTCCCACCACCCAAACCCAATCCCTTTCCCTTGCCTTTGTGGGGACCCTTGTCTCCCTGCGCCTCGCCTGCACATGTTTTCGCGCGACGGGAGCCACCATTTTTGGCAGCCGGTGCGTCACGTGAGTCGTGACCTCTTCGTGACCCCATGCGACGAGCCGAACCGGCTCTCAGGGAACGTGTGCGCGAGGTCGCGTGGGAAGAAGACCAGCCTGTCCCCTTTCTTCGCGCCCCCCTCTCTCCGACCGGGGAAGACTTCCTCTCCCTCCCGAGCTGACCTGCGGGACGCGCACGCCTTCCGCCGGGAGCCTACTGTGCGATTTGGCCGGATTCGGTTGTCTCGGCAGTGCCTACTCCGAATGCCCCGATGACGGTGAACCCAGTTGGCTCCACGGAATCTGCTGAGAGATTCTACACTGATCGGTCGCACGGGATGGCTTCCCTGCTCCCGCGGCCATGATGACGAATATTGGCCATGATGACGAATATGGAGCCACTGTCTCCCCGCAAGCGACAGTCGTGTTGTTTGGTACATGCCCTGTATGTGCCAGGCAATAAAGCCTCACTTTGGATTGCCGGAGCCTGTCTACCGCATGTGAGTACCCGAACCCGTGCGTGGGTCTTCGCATTCCGCGGGGCTAGTGTGCGGCGCGTAGCCCTTTCTCTAGCGACTAGCCGGGGTCCTCTGCTATCCCGTACGTTAGCTCGCACCTTGGAGCAGTGGGATTGCGAGCTGCCCAGCTGGCTGCTGGAGACGCAGGTTAACCTCGTATCTTGGGAACGAGCGGCTGCCATGACTCGCGGCTACCCAGAATAGGAAGGCCACCCACAACAGCATTTTCCGCTACAATACACATTTCTCTCCCCATCCTCCTTTTCTGAGCCCCTCTCGTGGCGCAAGCAAGTCCATGCGCAAGCCTGGATGACGCCGGGCGCTCCTCGTGAGATGCACGCTACACGCGCTCGGTAATTTCTTTCGATTTTTTTTCTATTTGTGGACGGCGCGACCAAGAGCTTAAACATATCTGCTGTTAAGAAACAAGATTCAGCACACTGGAGTGTGAACGCACTTGCAGAGTAACACTGCCGAAACGAGTCCAAAGCGCTCTGTAACCGCTCGCCGAGAAGGACCAGTGTTACCTCCAAATCAAACTGCCGCACGTTGCACGCGAAAGGGACGTTTTCAATTTAAAAATAGCGACAGCGCGAAAAGAAACAAGGTCACAGAAACACGGCGGGACGAGTCCTTGTTTCTGTTCCCGCTGTGGCTATTTTCGAAATGAACTACCAACTGGCCCAACAGTACACATTGAGAAGTTTCAAACCGGAGTCCAGTAGAAAAAAAATGAAGCAGTTCCACTCAACGGTGATTCCCCATAGGGGCTATGGTGCCGTTCTCCGCTTTTTACTAACACCCCTCACGCTCTCCCCTTCTGTGTCACTTCTTTCTTGAAGAATTGAACACAGGTTTGTTCAGTGCAATTCAAGTTTCTCGTCTTCGTAGGGCTCGTGCGCCTTCTCCTGGGGAAGCTGGCGTAAATTTTCTTTATCATTTAGTTTCTTGGTATGCCTGGAACAGCACGAGCGGGAGTTGTGTTCTTTTTGTGCTTGCTTTTATTTCGCATGTGCTACCTTGCGGCGCACTTTGGACGCGGCGGTATGTTTTCTTAGGCCGCCAGTTTTTTCGTTTGATATCGCAAAAAACCGACAAAACGAGCACTTCTAACTAAGTGAACACCTGTTAAGTATACATATTTTGCCTTATATGTACCTGGAGGTTGTTTTTTTTCACGTTAAATTACGGGGACATGTATGACCATTGCCAGCGTTTCCAGGAATTTCGAACGCTTTTGCGTATAGAAACCTCTTGTTCAAGTATCCTCGTATCTTTTGCCCGATAGGCTGAATCGAGGGTCAAGATTGTATCTTTTCGAAGACTCTGTTTGGGTGTGTGACACCGCGGGGCTTTGTTTGGGTGCGTGACGTCGCGTGACTGCGGTGGCTAGATAGCGTGACCACGGACGAGCTGCGACAACAAGTCCGGCCCCTAAAGTGCTCTGCCCTTAAAATACGAAACATCCCCACTGGATCACAAGAACGTGGGCTTTCCCGTAAGCGGGAGCCGGGCACACATTCGCAGTACGAGGGACGCGCCGCCTTCAGCAGAAGAGCGCCCCCGCGTCTCTGACGTGCGGCTGTGAGCTCCCACCTGCCGGCGCACGTTCAGAAATGTATTCTGCTACGCCGGCGACTGCGTAGGAGCAGTGTGTGGTGCTAGCTTGGCTGCTCACGCAAACGGGGCGCGTCGCAGCTGAGTAAACGTGCACTTATGTTCTTCACTTCAGCATGCTTTCGAACGGAAGGAAATGCTCGGTGTCTACATAACCCAGTCTTGTGAAGGCGGGCATCGCAATGAAGTGCAACAACGAACCATGACTGTTCAAGGCCTCGGACGGGTAAAGTTGACAGGAAGGTTGAGAGTTCGCTACACTCTCGTGCTAAGCGGGGCAATTTTTGCACAAGCGGCAATTCACATGTTTTTAAACGTGATTTAGGAATCTCACGCATACGCGCGCGTTTAGCACAACTTCAAGTGTACCCCTCAACTTCCCGCAAGGCGCAACGCAAATAAACCAACCAAACTCCTTTTTTTTTCAAATGAGAGCCCACCGAAGTCAGCGAATGAATTAGGGTAATACGAGAGGAGAGCTTGAAGGATAGCTGTCATCAAAACAAAGAAATCGCGTCTCACACAGAACAGCCCCGAAATAAGCCACAATAAGCCTTGATACGAATACCTCCGCAAAGCCACAGAGAAAGCACGCCGAATAGTGCAACATACGGCCTGGCCTAGCTTCGCTGCAAAGCAGAACATACTGACCCACGTCTTTTTCCGCCTTTTTCTATCCGAAATGACGCGTACATTTCTGACCATCGGCACGGGGACTATGAACCAGTGGCGTTAAGTATCAGCACGAGAAAGAAGGGCCATGATAATGGTTAATGTCAGGCCGCAGCCATTTTAAGCACGTTATATTTTTTGACGCCTGCTTGCAACACGTCATGTGGTGTGACATGCCGCACACCCGTTTATGCCAAGCAGAATACAACTGCACATTTCAATGGAATGCGAAAACACTGCATAACCGTCAAGCACCTCTTCAATTAACCCGAAAAGCGAAGGCACCACATGGACAGTGTACTTATCGTACCAAATGAATGAATGTCAGTATATCGTCATCAGACAGGGTTGTCTGTCTTGTAGCCGCACCACTGGACTCTTGCCCTCTTACGCCGGCTTCGGAGTGCTCGTGAAAAATGCACATTTCATTGCCGGAGCTTTCCTCTCTTTCCCACAGCTTTCTCTTTCTCCTCCTTCCTCACCCCCTCCCCCAAAGATTTGCACATGGGATATAATAGTGCAACTCCTGGCTCATGGCTTGCCACTGGCTTTTCGCGCAAAAGCGGGAATGCCTAACATTTGGCTAGAAGTACGCTCAGATAAAAAAGCGGTTTGAAAAAAAGTGCTTCTCGGTGAATAGTCTTGACCAAACAAATCGCTACCGTTTTCGACCTCGAGGACAAAATTATATAAGAGCGCTCAGACAAAAGGGGAATTCAAAAGTGCGGCTTTTCGACGAATTGCAATGAGCAAATAAATAGGTGTCTCCGCTAACGTATTAAAAATAAAATCTTCACTTTGCCTTCGGGTATAAAGAACGGGCCAAACAAAAAAAAATGGCCGCGTATCTGCTCCTTTTGTTGCAAATGTCGACAAAAGACGATAGTCGACTGGCACCCCTGGCACGTAAATGCCATTAGATGCACATGCGCACACTCAGACACACACGCGCAAACACTGAAACAGTGCGCACACCCACGCGCACACATGCACACATACACACGCACAAAGATTTGAGGCATGGCTGAGGTAGAAATGTTTTGTACTGATTCTGAATCCCGCACCCCTACAAAGTCACCTGAGGTGCGGTCACGTTTCTCTCACTTGAAGTCCTTGGGTGAAGCCCTGTAGCGACCAAGTTGAAAACTGCTGCTGCCCGCGCCCCATAACGCAAGTATGTCACATAAAAGTTTCGGGTTCAGTTCATGCGAGCCATGTAACCTAAGCGTACCAACAACAGCCCCGGGAATGCTCAGAATGTTGCCGCCTTGTTTCCAAAGGGTAGCACAGCGGCTCTACACACACTTTTTTTTTAGACAATATACCGTGATTTCAACACGCGGCGGAAACATTGCAAGGCTTGTTTTCACTAAACACACGTTCCTGCATCCCGTATAAAACCCCGAGCTGCCGCTCTGTGAGAAGCGAGCACGAGCGCCTCGGCATCCAGGAGGTCGAGGAGAACTAGCGGCGATTTGTTCGTGAAAGCTGCATGAAGTGAGTATTGCTGTTTTTTACGCACGTTGTGGGTGGGGAAAAGGTGACGTTCTGTGACAATGTGCAGGTTTTGAGATACCTTCAGGGAAAAAGTGGACAGTGTCGCTCTTACGAAAACTTAGGATGAAGGTGTGGCTGTTAACATCAAAACCAAAGCCTAACCGGCAGTAGTTGCATTATACATTTACATTTTTGCCATCAATATTTTCCCAAAAGCACTTTTGAACAAAGTATGCTGTTGAAGAATCATTTCCGGTAGAGCTTTTGTGCAAAAATTAGGAAAAGAAAATGATTGACCAGTGCATATGAGCATATGATCAAACAAGACCAATAGCTCAAAGATAAAACGCATTAAACATGCGTTGTTAGCATATTTAGTAATACCCGTGCCACACGTACACGAAAAGTGACATTAAGTGCTTAATTCCTTAAGTTTTAATGCAACTAATTGCTTCTGCATGCAAAAATCCTAATGCCATTCACTATAATGTCATTTTTGCTTTAAGGAGTTCCACATAACTCATTCGCCTTCTCGAAGTCCTTAAATCTGCCTACTCTCGAACGTGATGAGCACCAAATGTAGCCAGCGAAACTTTCAGCAGCAGAGCGTTCATACGGAAACGTTGCTGTACTTCGAAATAAGGCGCCTTTTTGTACCCTCTTGGTCGCGAAGTTCTGTAGAAGATGAAGTTAACTAAAACAGCGGCAAAAGGCAGAACATCATGTAACTCGTCCTTTTGAATATTTCGGATTTGGCTATCGCTCGCAGGCATGGAAACTGCTGAAGCCACCTCTAGAAACGGCTCATACCATTTCTTAGAAAACACTATTTGTCATAACGTGTTTTTCATAAAAAAAACATTTAAACCTTAATTCTAAGAAGTTTTTCTTTATGTAAAAACTTCTAAAATATGAGTGCATTTTGTTTGTCATTATCGCCATCATGCCTGACACATTTATTGCCTTCGCATTTTGGCGCGTAGCACAGCCCCCCTAAATAATGCAATTCGGTTTCCTAAGGCCTTAACCACGTAATGCCATTTTTCGGGCACGTGTGGCACTGGTATAAGAGGAATTGAACAAGGTAAGTTGTTCGAAACAATGCAGGCTGTGCGACTAGTTCACCGACCTTCGTATTTCGTCCCGGCAGCTTTAAAGAAAAAAACGAATAATGCCGTGGAAGGGAATAGACGGAATATTTTGACGCATACAAAGCAAACGATTCCGTCTATTTGGAAGCATTCGAGCGGACGACTGTTGCCTAGCTGTCCACGCATGGCAGCACGAGGTTCCGCGCTTCAAAGATGGCCTCATTCAGCGCACAACACACCAGCACTCGTCATTCAGAAAATACATCTCTACGTCCGGCGAGCGGCAGGCGGGGCTGGCGAGGCAGTGGAGGCACGGTCGTCTTTCCGACGTAAGCAGCGAGCTTGGTGTGGACGCAACCAGTCCACGGTGCCTACTCACTGAACCTAAAACCGCCTCGCTGTCCTTTAATGAACCTCAAAGATGTGCAGGCGCGCCAACATGGCTGGCAGCATTGGGCAGTTTAATTAGGTATAATTCTTTAAATGCGCTTGCAAAACAGCAAGGGTCTACCTGCAGCGGCCTACCCCACCCATCCTGCCTTCGACTCGCTGTATGGCCTCATCGGTCAGCGCACCTCCTCAACACACCACTGCCCTAACTCAATCACTACCCCCCAGATCGTTTTACGTCCCAAACTGACATTACACAAAAGGCGTCATTTCCACAGCGCCCTCAAAATTCTTCTTATCCCCCTGCCCACCCCGTATGCTGCTGTGGGACCGGCGTAGGTTGTAATGAGACGGCACACCAACACGCCCGACTTTGATATCCCGGGCTCTCAAAACGTCCGGCGAGGCTGGTCCGGCGAGCGCGCGGCGATGAGGCTGACATCTGCGAGGCGAGGTGTGATTGCGCTTTGGTTTCACGGTCGTCTGCCACTCAAACCTACGGACGCCACAACCCGCAAGGGGAGCGTTACGCAGGCGGTGATAAGCAGCGTGGTGGATTCACAGCCGCGTTCACACGAAAGCTTCGACGGAAAGCTTCGGTGTGTTACAAAACTTGCAGAAGGTTAGCGCAGGCGTTTTGTATGATAGGCAACCAGCTTCCACTGTGGAGGTGGCAGGGTGGTGGCGCCATATTAGAGTACTTCAACCGGCCTGACCCTGTGAATCCGCGCACGCGCTCAACCCAAAAATAAGGGGCTTTTTGCTATCTCTAACCCAGCCGCTTCAATGAATCTTGGCTAGGCCAAAGATGTGCAGGCGCGCCTATCGAGCGCCTGAAGGCAGATACTGTGATTGTATGATCATTGGGCAGTCTAATTAGTTATAATTATGGTTAAATTGACATAACTCAACGGTTTCCGCAGGAACCTCTCAGCACCCTTCACTTACTGCAAAACGCATGTGGCGGCTCTTACAAACCCACACTTCTTTATATTGCACTTTTGCACACTACCCACACCAATTCATTTTCGACTGCCCCTAGAGCAGGGCATGTTTAAGGACACTCTCTTCCACTCGCTGTGAGTGTGCTTAGATTTTCTAATGACCCCTTCCCCCCTTTCCCCTCCCTTCTCACTGGGAAGGCTCTGGGGAGCTCTGACCTCGCAACGCAAGAAGCCGTCACGGACAGAGTTACAAAATTCACGTCGCGGGGGACACGCGGGAGCCACCCCCTGCTATGTGCTGTGAACCCAGTGTAAAATAAAGTGGCATCACATCTTCTTTTCTTTATATTGCTTTTGACAATTTTAATATTTTTGAGATAGAGCAGGGTTTTCATGTTTTAGAAAAATTGTTCCTATTGCTTAGATTTCCTAATGCCCCACTAATTACGACACTGCAAGCTTTTAGGGTTACAAAATTCAGAGACACGCGGGAGATTTGCCGGCTTATGGGCTGTCATTCCAAGCTTTCAATTTTGCATCACATCTTCTTTTCAGCAATACGAAAATGGAAGCGTTTTCACTTTAGGCAATTCTTACGTTGCGCCATTGCGGCGTACGCTTTTACGGAAAGTTCACAGTCAACAACAAGTTTAACCAGGGGCCCTATTCGTATTTCGACGCACAATTTCCCGGCAATTCTGGCAATTCTTCGCCGGGAATGTCTTTTCTGATTGGCTGCAGCGTACATGACAACAATTTTGGTCAGCCTGTCTTTGCTTCCGGTTGACAAAGCGGTTGTGTGTGCTGTCGTCAATACTGCTTGTAATACACACCCCCTCTCTGATGTCGTTTACGGACACCAGACTGAGAAGGCGTGACGTAATTTAAACAGTTGGCGGGAACGATTACGTCATGCATTGGCACACAGCCTGCGTAAAAGTGACGTAATGCTGTAACACTTGAAAATGGCGGTTGTTTTTGTCGCAAAATACAAGCAAAATAGTGCGAAAAATTGCCCCGGCTTACAGCGCCGCGAAATGTGCGGCAATTTGCAGCAGGCGCAGTTTCGCATGCGCGCTACGTTTAAAGCATGTTTTCTAACGAAACAAATTATAGTTTCAACTGCTTCCAGTTTCGCATGCGCGCTGTTCATGGAGCATGTTTTACAAATAACGTGCCGAAAAAAATTATATTTTGCTTTATGTTTAGCAATAAAATAAGAATTATTTGTTTGGCGATACAAATAACCGCAACATAAAAGGGGAGTACAAGCCTCTCCACAACAAGGAGAACCCAATGCATGGCATTTGTCCATACTCGTTCTAGTAAGCTGTTGGGTCACAAGATCGAACTCAAGAGAAAAATAACAAAGAAAAGTGACTATTTGGTTCATTACAGCGCTGATTGAAGTTGAGCTTGACGAATGAGTGAATCGGGGACATCGGTGCGCTCCGCGGTTATCAGGCGTAGCGCTTCGCTGCTCTTATGTGTTATAGAAGCGATGTTCGCAGCCGTCTTTTTCTGTGATCACGCCATAAACTTGTAACATAGCAGCAGACGATGGCGTGGCGGTGGTGGCGGCAGGGAAGGTGATAACGCAACAAAGCTTGCATTGAAGCAGAGAGCCCAGCTATGTTACTACAAGCGATTGAAAGAAATAATTAGATACAGTAAAAAAATTGTGTCATGTTCCTTAGCTTGACATCCGCCTTTCGCTCGCTTTTGGATCAACGCTACTCGATCGCCTTGTGGTGTTGACGCCAAATTTGACCTCCAGAAATGCGTTTTTCTTGTCGGCCTCAGCTACCGTATTAATTTTTATAGTACATGCCAAGTGTTTTTTATATCTTTCTTGCACAATATTTGATACCTTGGTAGCGATCTTTATCAGTGACTCTTCAAATTCCACTGCATGTCGTCATAGCTATAGGTGCAGCACGTCACTGATTTCTTACGTCGTGTTTACACAAAAAAACATGGGCGAATTGCCGGAAATTTGTGTAGTCGAGAATAGGGCCCCAGGTCCACCTGTTGCCAGCTGCGCCTGATATCGACCGACCCGCTATCTGGGTGCATCGTTCGGCTGTTATCGGGACACCAGCGCATACCGGAGCAAAGAAACTAAGAAAGTGCGGGAAAGGGAATGAGCGTGGAAGGAAGTTAGTGCATTATCAATGTTTGCCGATCCATTGCGTGTCACCCATTCTTCTTTGGAATACTATTGCACATTCTTAGGCAAAAGGCAGTAACGGGCGAGTAAATTGGGACAAAATACAGCCGTTGGACTTCGCCGGCAGCCGTTCATCTTCAAGTAGAGTAACTGTGTCAGAGTGTGTGCCGTAGAAAAAATCCAGACTAAACGTTCGTTCCTGCCGATCTCTAAAGCGCAACGGGAAGCCGAAACGCAGTATTTAGTCTTGTTCTGCTTCATTTTTACTTGTAATCACGTGGTCGTTACAGTATGGCTCATATATCTGCGGGCATTTTAGTTTTACAAAAAGACTATTTGAAATCAGTGGTTCTTTTATATAGTGCCATTGGAGAAAATATCAATTTTAATGATGAATGAATAAATAAATAAATTTATTTTTAAGAGGATGGCCCTCTGGTTTGTTATGACAAATAGGGGAAATGGCTTAGGGTCGAAAAAGTTGAAGTTCTATTGGTGAGGTAAGCCTGCTTCACGAAGGACCACAGTCCAAGTAGCACATCGTTGGTGTTATTTCTTGGATGCAGCCAATCTTGCAGAGATGAGACGCCAGGGGGCTTGTGCCTTGCTCCGATTCCTTCCAGGACCCTACATGACCAGAGCAAGTGGCTGATTGTCGGTCTATCTTGGTGGAACAGGGAGCAGAGAATCCGGTCAGGTGGAACTTGTGCGCTCTTGTGTTGGCGGTAGTGTTCCCAGCGAGCCAGGATGTCTTCCGTAAGCGCGTAACCCATGCGGGCCTTTATTAGAATAACTTGTGCAGCTCGTGGGATGTCGCGGGGTATCGGGTGCAGTAGCTCGGGAATCGTTGCTCTGGGTTCGTTCTTGCTTTCTTGTCGAAGTGTCTTCCTGCGTTCCTCAGGGGAAGGGTTTAGGTGGAAGAGAAGGCGCTGCAGACTCCGAGGGGTCGTTGAGAATTGTCTCCCTCGCGAGCATATAAGCCTCCACATTCCCGGGGTTACTGGGGCCAGGTATCACTGCACTCGTATATCGATGTTATGGTCACGCTGGGAGGTTCCACAGAGTTCTTTTATGCGATGAGGCGTAGTGTGTCGTCGTGGTGGGGTGCGTACGCTTTGATGGCTTCGAGGCTATCCGTGAAGATTATAACTCGAGTTGTATTTTGAGCTATAACGTCTGGGATCATGTGGGCACCTAGAGAGGATGGCTTGCAGTTCGAGTTCAGTAGTGGAAATGACTTTATTAATACAGAAGCACTGCGTACCCGTTCGGCTCAGGTCGGTTGCAGGAAGTGCTATAAGGAGGCGAGTTTCGTCTATGGACCCATCTGTGTGTATAGTTGCGCCTGTTGATTGTACATTAGACGTGACAGTCGCTTGTGTCTTTTGTTGATGAGTGTGACTAGTCTTGTGGGTCTTCGTTTGGTAACGGCTTAAAACAGCGCTTGGACTAATTCAAGCGGCGGGTCATTGTAAGAAGAGGCGAAACGCGGTCGACAAATGTTTCTCGGTGATGTTATGTTAATGCGCTGTGTTGCATAAAATTAGCATAAGGTACTCAAGGCTCATGAAGCAGTTCAAGCGAATCACACCACGAGACAGGGGTGTAGTGAAAACAGAGAACGGTGCTTGATATCGTAGTGAATATGTATATGAACAAGGCAAATATATGAGCTGGTTGGTACATATTCAAGAATAGCAAAAACAGCGCTAAGGACGGGACAAGGAAGAACAGGACGAAGCGCTGTCCTGCTGTTCTTCCTGACAGCGCTTTGTCCTGTTGTTCTTCTTAGTCCCGTCCTTTGCGCTGTTCCTGCTATTGTGGAATATGTGTAGTGCTTAATAGGCCGAAAAAAGCCTTCGTTGTTGATGAAAACAACGACAAAAAAAAAATACGCGCTGTAGCTAAGCGTCTTGAACTTAGCTTTTACTAGGCACATAACTGTCTCGAATACAAAGGCTATGACTATGCTGTAACTTCCGTAAGACCCGGCGGCATTACCCAGTCCCGATCTCCCAGCAACGCTAGCTTGAAGAATTCAGGCTAAGCAACGCCGAACTTCGTTTCTTCCCACGCAAGAAAATATGGCCTGTTTCGCCATTCTGACACTCACGCAGACGACCGCTTTTATGTAGCGAACATTAAGGATGTATGCTTAGTTGGCGCTAACTTGTGCCCAAACAAATGAGTCGCCAGATCGCAGAGCCTCCCGCAAAACAGCCTGGCTACGAGTTTTTTTTTTTTTTTTGTTGCTTTACGAGAAAAAGCGACGGTTAAGAGGCTCTACTTGAATAGAGCTGAGCAATATTCCGTAGAGTAAGGGAAGCGCACATCGCGATCACTTGCACTGCTGTAAATTCTGACAAAAGCGAAAAAAACGCCGCATTCTTTAGCGCTACGATACATCTTTTCTAACAACATTCCTGTGTGGCCTCCTGGTAGTGCATTGGGTTTGCGTTGCAGGAGTCGGCGGTTCTATTCCGGCGGGAAGTGAAAACTTTTTTCCTCCAGCTCCTTTCCCGCAGTTCGTCCTTGGGGAGTATCAGAACGACCAAACCGGCTGCGGAGTAACCATTCGTCAGCTCAAATTTAGTCCCAAAAAGGTTGAATAAGTGTGGTGAATTCGGTTAGTCCCCCAGGAGGCCAACATTTGGTCGTTTTTGCCTACAGAAATCTACTGAACTTTCCCCTATCGCACGTGCAGCAGCACTCGCAGTGTGTGCTGTACTTGTGTTGGGCTCCGCGTGTGGAGCAAGAGTTAAAGATTACAGTCCTGCTCTTTCATAGTACACGTAATGCTCCCTCATGACGTTGTTGAATCAGAGCCTGGTCTGCTTCACGTGGACGACATCCTGTGAGAGCGGGACCGCGTAGACGGCTACCGTACAGCATGGGACTTAACATCTCGTCTGATTCGTGGGCCACTGTTTCCAAAGCAATCATTGCACCCCTTCTACTGTAAAGGTTTGAGAGATATTACTAGGTCGTTAAAGGCGCATATTTCCGTTCAAACATTCACACCAACGCGTGGTTATGAGAATAGACACACGTACGTAGTGTGATTAGGATAGGTGCAATTAGAACGGGTGCAACCCTTGAGTGTTCCTAAGTATTGCCAGTTAGTTGTTTCCACGCTCTAAAAATTGCATACACTATAAAAAAAAGCTTTTTTGCAGAAATACGTCTCAAAACATTCCGCAGCATGGACCAGCATAATAATGAAGCTACGGGAAGAGCAGGCGAAAGAGAAACAATGTGTTTGAGCACTTTGATTTATCCTGAGTTAGCAACCAGTCCCTATTCGCAAAAAGTGGCGAAGTGTTTATAATAGAGGTAAGAAACTGTCATTTTCAGTCCTGCCCTAAAATTTAGCTGCGCTGCCAACTACAGATGAACGTCACCATTAACCCTAAAGAAATGCTGTTCTGCCTGCAACCACCAGACAATCGTACCGATGACCAAGCAATATCTTCCTTATCACCGTGAGGCACTGCTTTCTCTAAGACTTCTTGGATTTATGATTATTCATTCAGATCGGCTTCAGAAAAAGTCATGCTGCTGCGCAAGTTGTCACTCGACTAAGCCAGACATAGCAGCGTGCTAAGTTGGTGTTCAATTCAAAAAGGAAGGAAGCAAAAGAAAATGGCTTGCCCGACTGTCTTGCTGATTTGTGTTTTTGCATGTTGGTTGTCAGGGCTCCGTTTGTGCATGGGTACGACTGATTTAGCGGAGGTAAGTGAAATTCGCCGCGGCTTTGGAGGATGCCTTCACGGTGAATTTAAACAAAATGTTCTGGATAACCAGCCCAGTAATGCTTTTGGCAGTAGACGATGCTTGCCGGTTGTAAATCAATAATGGAGTTTTGCTTGCAGCTCCTCCTGCACCATGATTTTTCTTGGACTGTTCCTGAGTGGCCTGGTGGCGGCGTCTTCAGCCTACAAGTTCTGTCCAGGTGGGCCCCATAGGCTCTGAGAATACAAATGCAACGACTTTAACTGCGGATTTTTCTAAGTCGCGTCTATTGCTGGCACGCCCACAGCCGTTTTTATTGAACTAAAATTAGATAGCTTGGCTACACACATTTAAACGAATGTGCAGCCGGGCTGGAATGATCGCTGCAGCAAAATTCAGAGCCCTTATACACTCGGAAGAGGGAAGTCCAGCGTCGCTTGCGGTCTGGTGGGATTCGCAATATCCGGGTTTAGCTACCGGTGATTTACTAGGTTAAAATATGAGAAAAATAGCGTGATGTTTCTGTTACAGAGTAGGGAAACACACGATTGGTGGGTGGAGGCAAGGACCTTTATTACAGTTGGGATACGCCAATCACGGTGCAGGCTCTAGAGCGTCCAGCATGAGGCTGCCGAAGAGCACAAGATACTCCGTAATATGAGGTGAAGAGAGATAGGCGCCACGCGTGGCGAGCAGTGTACACGACTCGCGAAAAAGGCGGCGCCATGGAGAGGAGTATGAAGTGGGGCTGCAATCATACTCCCTCCGTGGATGGGCATGCTAAACTGTGCAACACACCATTGTGGGGAAGCCAGCTTACAAAAACCAAGCTTATACTGACCTTTAAAGTCGGCATCACCACGGAACACAAATGCACCGCAGGGAAGAAATTCCAAGGGGCAATACTGGTCGTTTCATATACAGTAAAATCTCGATAAACGGAAATCGCTTAAACGGAATTGCCGTTTAAACGCAACAGTAGCCCGCAAGTTGGTTGGAGTTATATTCAGATAACGTTAAAAAACTCTCGGTGATCGGAACTAAAATTTCTGCGTCACCGTGTAAACGGAACAAGAAATGGAACTACTTCTGAAACCCATTGGCATGAGAATCAGCTGTTTACGGTTCCGGCTGTTTCGTTTTTTTTTTCTTCCTCTTTGTCTCTTTAGCCTCGCGTTGGCCTCGTAAGCCTCGTCTCGTTAGTGGTGCAGCGTATTAACGCAACGAATGCAACATCGCAGTTCTTGTTCCAGTCACTCGGTCTCGATTCAAGACGCCGAGGTTACAGGGCTCAGTTCCTGCGGCCTCGCTTTGTACCATTGTAGTGCTATTAGCGCTTCATTACCACGTTACCGTCTTCTAAATTCGGTTGCTGGTAAGCACTCGCGGAGTTGAGGCCTCTAGACTCTGTGAAGATGGAGTTGCAAGGACTCAAACAAAAATAATTGATGCATTTCGTTGTGTACAGCGATTCATTGTTGCCAAATCAACTTTGTGAATGCTATGACTAACCATCTTGTAGTTTCCTTGCTTTCTGAAAACCTATCAGCCACATGCACCTTCTAGTGCTTAGAGTTCCTATGAAATGGTATTAAGAGCGTGTATGCACTCAAACTAAGACTGTCTTAATATTCATAGTAATGTTCTTGCATGGATAACAGATTTTCTATCTTCCCGAACTCAGTTAACATCCGTTAACAGCTCAAATTCTTCATTGGTACAAGTTACGACTGGGGTGCCCCAGGGCTGTGTGCTTGGCCCTTTGCTCTTTCTAATTTATATTAATGACTTACCTAACGGCCTAACATTTATAGTAAGGCTCTTTGCCGATGGTTGCGTAATATATCGTAACATTTCAAATGACACTCACCGCCAGGCTCTTCAGAGTGATCTTGACACAATAAACACATGGTGTTCTGATTGGCTAATGACTCTTAACCTTAGTAAAACAAAGTGCATGTCATTCACCCGCTCCTCATCGAGAACCTCAACTACATATTTCCTTAACAACACTACAGTAGAACTGGTTCCTACTTACAAGTATCTCGGAGTGCATTTTCAATCGAATTTAACAAGGCATAACCATATTAATCAGACGCTCGCATCTGCCAATCGTACACTCGGCGTAATGAAACATAACCTAAAGGAGGCACTGTCACACATTAGAAAACTTGCATACCTCACTCTCATTTGCCCTAAAATTGAATATGCATCTGCCATCTGGGATCTAAGTCAAGAATACATTATACGCGATATTGAATCCCTGCAAAACTGTGCTGTTCGTTTCATTTTTTCTGACTATTCACCGTATGCAAGCGTCGCAGCACTAAAAAATCGTCCTAAGTTGGTTTCATTATCACTTCGCCGTCAACATGCTCGCCTAACACTCGTCCATAAATTGTATTACCATGAAGTCTTCGCGACAACTTCTTTCACTCACCCCCTGGTACATTTCCACGGCGCGATCATTCTTGCAAAGTTAAGCGTATCAGTTGCCATTCGTTCAGGTTTGCACACTCATTCATTCCACGCACAATAATAAAATGAAATAACCTACCACAGCATATTGCCACAGAAGCAAGCATAACAAAATTTCAATACTTGTTAAGAAATGAAACCACCTAATTAGTTATTGCTTGCGTATCTTTCTCTTTTTATCTCTGTTTCTTGCCTCGTTCTTGCCTTGGTTATACTATTGCCTTGTTCTTTTGATGAGTCCTTATTCTTCTTATTATTATTATTATTATTGTTTGCGAAGAGTGCAGCCAAAATGAAAGGGGGGAGCTTTGCAACTAAAGTGACATCTTCTCAGACGTCCAGATGTTAAAGCGGCAAGTTCTTGTTTTAACTCCCCACGCATTAAAAAAAATATGACAAGTTCGTGCCATCCAAATATGCTGCCTGAGCTTACGGTCAAGGCGGGTGGAAGTACACACACTTTTAATCACATCACGATGCCTATATTAAATAAACGCGTGACCTATATTTTTGATTGGCGGGATTTACGGCACATCTTCACATAAACAAATTCCAAACATGCAACAAACAAACCCAGCCTAATTAGTGAAATAAATCTAGGACCGCACTTCTGGCTAGACGTATGCGTCTGTAAAAGTCCTTCTCGAATAATTGACTTCATTCTTCTCATCTCGTTGCCACTTGAACAAGATAGTGAAATCAACTTTAGTTAATTCGACTTGGTGCAACCAGGAGTAAGGCAGAGCGAAAGGAGAAAATGCAGTGAACGAAAGTCCAGGTACATAGCTTGATACTTACCCGGAGGAATGCAATAAACATTTCTTTATGGGTTTTCAAGTCACCCAAGTATCCTGCAAAAACATTTTAACTGATTCATACCTAATTTTTAATTTATTTTACTTATTTTTAATTCATTCATGTATACCTAAGGAGGTAACTATAGGGCTAAAAAGGTTACTGACGAAATACTTTGCAGTACGAGATAATTACAGATTCATTCGTTTCGTGCATAATATTTTTTAAAATGTGCATAGTGGGAAGTCGACTTTTACTTCAGAAATTGTTACCCTAGCAAATTCAGGTTTTTGATAACTTTTTAAAAAATTGAACCTTTATTATCATCACAATAAAGTATTCCCATCTGCCTTATTGTCCAATGTGCAAAAAGCTTGAGCACGGAGAGTGAGCGCTAAAGAACTGGTAACACACAGCAACAAGGTTGTTAACCTCGTTACTTCGGCGCATACCTTCCAGTAAATTCGTCGATTTCATCTTGTTATGGCTCAGAAAGGATTTATTGTACCAAAAAATAGCTAAAACTTAGCGGCAAAGTCTAGTATATTCGTGTGAAGCACGTACTTTTGTTCCTGTGATATACTTCATGTAAGTTGAAACAAGTATTGATAGTGTTGCGTTGAACCGAAAGGAATTTGTAGTACCAAATGATTATCTTCGGTCGCCTTGCTGAATTTCATGCAAGGTACCCTGCAACACTTTTCTCAACTCATTCAAAATTTTAAATGCTTGCATAACGTAGTCAACCAGCCTATCCAGTACTTATGTTAGAGGTTCACAAATGTACCTCAGTCAAAAAGTACTGCTCTATGCCAATCGCATAACTTGGAAACTTGCTCGAAAGATTTTTCTGTCTTTCCCAGTCTTGGCGTTCTTCGACCAGCTGTAATTACGTCATTACAGCGGTGTAGTAGTTATTGGCCAGGCATTGCTTCACTTGCAGCGATGAACGGATTAAATAGCCACTATAGAAAGAAAGCCGCAAAAACAAAGCGGAAACGTACGGTGTATCTGCTGCGACGATTAAATTGCGCAGTGCCACTGCGGGCTGGCGATAACTGGGGCTTTTACAGTGCTTCCAGGCGCGAAGGGAAGAGTGAAAGAGTTTATCGGCAGTGTTTCAGAGTCCCTTTAAATGCTTCATGCTCAGATTTACCAGTTTAGTGCAATTTCAGCTTTAATCAATTGGTATAACGCGACAATCTTGTGTCAGCCGTAAATGTTTTAGCAACCGTGATAAGTCCTGCCCCACAAGATTTCTCACCATTTTCTTTCGCGGTTGGGGGAAATAACGCAACTATGATCAGTGCTCTTATGACACCGTCCTCATTGTCCCTGGACGAACATCCGTGTAAGCTTCCGTGAGTTATTACCCAACTGTTTGAGTGTCCTAACATAGTTTTTAAAGTAACTGAGATACAAACAATCGCGCAGAAACTCTTCACACAGCTAAAAAGAATGTTACGCTCTCCTTCCGGCCTGAAACCACAAGCATGTTGCGAAGAACATAACTGTAAATTGGTGAAAGTTAGAAGAACCTCCAACTTTCTATAGAGGGTACAGATCACAGACAAGCCTGGCTTGCTTCGTAAATTACATTTATTGACTGCAAACGCATATTTTAGTGGCTTGTTTATATTGCATAGAAAAAAATTGCTAAAAAACTCTTAAACTTGTCTAATAAACGTTTGATAAGAAAGCTTGTAAAGCTTTTGTTAAGAAAGGAAAAAGCTTGATAAAAATGCTTGAAAACCTTGAAAAAGCTTGTGTAATATAATAAGCTGTAACATTAACTAAAAAATCGATAAGAAGGCCGCTATTAGGCAGAAGACAGCTGCTGTTGTCAGCTCTGTGCATAACGTGAGCGACAATTCTACGGTCAATATATCAATTGCAAAAACCCGCCGCGGTGGCTCAGTCGCTAAGGCGTTGCGCTGCTGAGCACGAGGTCGCGGGTTCGATTCCCGGCCGCGGCGGCCGCTTTTCTGATGGAGGCGAAAAGCAAAAATGCCCGTGTGTACGAGATTTCGGCGCACGTTAAAGATCCCCAGGTGGTCAAAATTAATCCGGAGCCCTCCACTACGGCGCTCCTCATCGCCTGCGCTGCGTCGGCGCGTTAAACCCTACATTCAATCAATCAATCAATATCAATTGCAAATGGGTCATTGTTACAGACCGATATCGTGTGTATGCTAAGAGCGCCACATCTCTTAAGACTAGCTTATCGACCAATAAAGATACATAGTAAATTGACGTCAATCGTGGCTGGTGCATACATGGAGGTATAATCTACAACTCAGCGTATAGGCTATATCGTTCTGGCGGAAACACGGAGACAGTTTTGGATGTTGTGTATATAGAAAAGTGCAAATACACAGACAGCAGAAACTATTTCGTGCCCATTAAATTTGTTAGTTGCACAAGGGGTATTTCTTCACTGGCGCATTTTAAGAATTTAAACACCGATTCTGAGACATAGGACATATGCAATCCTATTTAACGTTACTTTTTGGTCGGTACCATTATTCCGTCATACAATTTGCGGGAATTAGCTGCAGTCGAGCTGCAGTCGAAGCACCAATGCCCTCCGGAGCAAGTAAATGATTTTCGCATTTTTGCGAACCCCTTTTGTTGCGTGCTTTTTTGGAACTCTCAAAGCCGTTGCTAAGAATGGAAATCGTCCGATGCCAGGCCGCAGGCATCGAACACGCCTCCTGCCCCGTCTTAAGAATAAATCATGACAGTGGCCATATATCTTCTTGTTGGATATAAAGTTGCGGGTACGTTTTCAGATGTAAGTGTTTCGAATGGCTCCGGGGTCCACGACACAGAAATGCATCAGCATAAAGCGCTTTCTTTTGGAAACCCAAAATGTGGATGATAGGCAGGACTGGGACAACCTATTTTTTCGGACCCATTTAGAAATTAGCCGTGCCCTTTGGCAGAAATTGGAGCATGACAATAAAATATGAGCTTGGTTCATTCGTGAGTTCGGAACAACACAGTAACAATCATGCAAATTTTAAATCAACTTTAAAAACATGCTGTAAACTAAAGAAAACCGCTGGAACGATGGTGAATCTTTAGCCACTTTGTGACACACTCGCTATGACGTCACCGATACTGATTGGTTGTTAGATTGCCGACCACCTGAATAAATAAGGGCCCCACCAGTAAACAAGATGGTCTTTAGTCACCACCTCATAAATTACGGCGTTGAAATCAAACGTGGTTATAATAACATTTGATGTATTCTCATTATCCTAAATGTACTGGCAATCTGCTTCAGTGAACACCATCAATATTCTTCTCGCCCGCGCGCAATTTATTTGACATATGTGCACTAGTGATATGTATAATACCTCCTTGCGCACTATCAGTCGTTCTTCAAAGAAAGAAGGCCCCCATATTCTGCAAATAGCGCGGAGAAGCAAGGAGTGACACGGCTAAAAGGACTTTGCTGTGAAAAAGGAGCATTGCAGAAAAGAAATAAGGAGAGCACAAGCTGTGTCAGGCCATCGACTAGAATAAGTCATAAAAAACGATATCTGTTGCCGTTTTGTGTTGGTAATCCTTGGCCCGTTTCTTTTCCTTCCAGGGGAGTACACTGTAACTGATTCCGCTCTGGAAAACGCCCTCTCCGGAATTGCAACCAACTTTCCGCGTTACCATGTGATTGCACAAGGTTCGAGTGGCGCACCGACTCCCCATGGAGATATGGTTCTGAAAACCGATCATTACCGAGCAACAACCATTTTTGGCCCTATTCAACGCTACTGTCTTAGCTATAATACAAAAGTTCTCGCTACGTTCAAAGGGTCATTTGATGTTAGTATGTGGCAAGCATACGGCGCTTATTTAAACGCTACTATCCATTTGAAAACTGCAGATATGACATTCATGGTTGAATTCGAGTTGGACGCATCTCCTGTGAATAGCACCTTTACTTTACGGCCAGTGACTGCTGTTCCCATCGGGCTCGGGCGGTACCATGTTTGGATAACAAGCAATCTTCCTGTATGGTATAATGCTCTCTTTGGATATGTAACGAACTTCCTTTTTTCAGTATACGCAAACAGCCTAGTCGCTGATTTTATGGAACACTCCTCGCTGTCTGTTCTGCGCGTTGCAACTGAAAATGCTCAGCCTTTCTGAATTTGACGTGTCCTTTTTGTATTGTTGGCGGTTAGGATTCTTGTAGGCTAACAATGCTTTTCTTTTGCTATTTTTTCCTTCGCATATTACAATATGAATTAGCGATCGTGATTAATAAATTACTTGAAAAAATTGTGTTATGTTTCAGCTTCCCTCCACAATGAGTGATTGAATACTGAAAAAGTGATAAATTTATGAAACAAATAAATGAAAATGTGAATCAGTTGAATAAATCTTGTGTGGATTGTCATTTGTTCCTGCTGCTTTACATTTCGGTTCTTAATGGATTCGCGTCAACGTCACCTGTAACCTCATGAGCAGCGGCTTGCTAGATCGGAACAATTAGGCCTATTTTCAGGCTAATTTATGTGTGCTATATAACACTACACTACATTTAACTGCGATACCGTTCTCTCTTTCTCCGGCGGTCATTCTGGAGTATAAAAACTGAATGAGTGTGGGGAGAGAAAACCTTGGTTGTCTTTTAAATACTGCGCCTCCAAAGCACGCTAGCAACCACTACCAGCAAACATACAATGTTCTCTTAAATTACAAGTTATATTTCTTAATGAATCGGAAATTCGTTTTTTTTTCAATATTGAGCGATTCATGCATTCATGCCCTAACAAATAGAAAATATTTCAAATAAGAGGAATTAACCGTGGTTTGACACATTTACCACCAGTGTTTGATATATAGTAAGGAGGCGTTGAAATCGGACCCTTGAGTCTGATGCGTCACGTCCTTCTGCCCCACGACGCACAGATCTGCCAACTAATCGAACTCATGCAGTTAAGCAACGGTAGTGTAAAAAACAGAGGTCCCACTAGCACGTCGCGCCAGACCTAACGACTCGTTCTGTCGTACGTCGCCATCACGTGTTTTTCCAATCGCGCAAAAAAAACACGAAAAGAAAGACTTGCGAATATTTCAGGGTACCTCACAGTCACACACAGAACGTTATATACAACAAAGTCTACGGAGAATGTCCCGACGGCGTCTCACCACACCACAGACCAGGCGCGGATGTCTCTAGTGTCGGTGACGAGTCGAGACTGCTGATGAGGTGTTGCTCCGTTGGTCTACGCCGCGAAGCACACATGTTGTCCGGTTCCGTCGATGCTACCAAAGCGCTATCAGAATCCCCACCTCGGGTCTACAACGCGCAGCATGCGGGCACCGGGGCTGTCGGAGCGCTCCTCAGTAACGGGAACGAGAGGTACGGCACGCACGCTCGCCGGCCCGGAGGTCTAAGAACACAGCGCGAACCACTGCAACGATCGAGCCGCTTCGTTTCGACCGTGGTGGTGGTGTGCGAGAAGATATGGCTCATACCCACCGTGGCTCATATGGATCATACTCATATGGCTCATACCCATACACTCTTTATTCACGCGCCTCTGTCTTTCTATTCCTCTCCTTCATCAGTCTTCCGCCAGCCTGATGCAGCCGTCTGACCAGCCGAGGAGTTGACCGCACACACTTTCACTACACCTTACCACATGCAGTTCCTTTTGCAGCGTGTTAAACCTCGTTTCCTGAATTCGCCAGAAGGATGTATGCGCAACCATCACGCAGGTGCACAAGGCCTCTTCCTATGCAGACTTTTCTTTCTAACAGCATAGTGATGTTCCTTATGACTAGCCGCTCAGAGTTTTAATATACGTCTCCTCTAACGAAGACCACGACGCTGAGCCACAGTAACGGAGCCACAGTAACGTCGTCGTCTACCACATGGAGGGCACAGGCTTCCACTTCTATCTACTGGGTCATTCTTGGCGATGGTGCCTCTTGTTGAGAATGTCACTTTGGACGACAGGTCGACAGACTCGATCACGAGTGCACTCACACACCCCTCACTCACCACAAATGAATGAGTGGTGAGTGAGCCTCGCCATCGTTTTGAACTGGCGAGTGTAAATGCGAGTGAGTGCGAGCCCCACGTGCAGTGATCCCCGCTCACCACTCGCGAGCGCGAGCGCCCTCGCGGCGAGCCCCACTCACCACTCGCGAGGTCGAGACCAACTCTCGGGGAGCCCCGCTCACCACTCGCGAGTGCACTCGCGTTATTCGCGGCATTTGCGGGGCTTACCGCAGTGAGCACGACTATTGCACTTGCACTAGCTGCTGCCTATTCTTCTCAGGAGCCGCTCGCTGTGATGGTTGTTAATGGCGGGATTGCTTTTAGCTTCCGAAATATGTCTCCACTGAGGTCCTGCTATGGGGAACCCCAGAATTCACTCTCTGGTGGCGTGTTGATTTAGGAATATGATTTGGATGGCCTTCTGGCGTCGTAATGCACTAATACTGTTCTGTTTCATGACTCATGGAGGGTCTGCTACACACACTCGCGATCGAGGGGAGACGATGAGTGGTGAGGACGAGCGCGAGTGAGTGCAAGTGGTGACGGCGAGTGGTGAGTGTGAGCGCCAGCGGGTGTGAGTGGTGGAGGGCGCGCAGTGAGCGTAAGTGCGAGTGGGCGCGTGAGGAAAAATATATTTTTCTGTGTGGGTGAGAGTGAGGGGCGGCCAGTTTTGCCGAGGTATGCTGTGGACGACTGCAGATCGATCACAGCTTCGTTCGCTCGCAGGAAGTCCATACACAGTATAACATCTCTTGAACATTCTGCAACTACGATGAATTCCCCGACGTAGGTGTAGCCCCGAATGCCAATCTAGCCGTGCAGCAGCCTGTCGCAGCCATCAGATGACCACCGCCGTTCGGACGTGAGGCCCTCTCCCATGCGTCAGGACTTTATTGAGCTCCTGTGCCAGGTTTCTGCTAATTACCGAAAGACCACCACTGTGTCCATAAGCGCAGTAACGCCGCAGTCGTCGATCGTCACAGCCAGGTCGGAGGTGGCTGCTTTTTCGGAACTGGTGGGTGGTGCCTTTTCAGCGGTACGTTGTGGTGAGCAGGATCAACACCGGGGGCCTCTTGAATGTTGTTCGCGAATAAAGCAATATAGATAGGACCAAAAATTGAATGTCACGCTGTCAGTGCCGGTATTTTCTTCTTTCGGCGTTCATAAAACTGCAGGCGCTCCGGTGTGGTGCACTGCCCTTATATTCATTGTGAAATAAGTGCGTCTCTTTCTCCCAATAAGAGTCGTTCAGGATCGGTTGATTGATTGTAGGGTTTAAGGCGCCGACGCAACGCAGGCGATGAGGCGCGCCGTAGTGGACGGCTCCGGAGTAATTTCGACCACCTGGGGATCTTTAACGTGCGCCGAAATCTCGTACACACTTGCGTTTTCGCTTTTCGCCTCCATCAGAAAAGTGGACGCCGCGGCCGGGAATCGAACCCGAGACCTCGTGATCAGCAGCGCAACGCCTTAGCCACTGAACCACCACCGCGGGTGCCGTGTGATAGTAACCTTTGGAAATAGGATATCGCGCCGAAAGAGGACTGCGGGATAGCTCTCCTTCGGAGTTCTTTAACTAAAGCAGGGTGCTCCATAGCATCCACTGGAGCACATATCTTGAAATCTGTTCTTAATTAAAGCTGCTTGGGCTCCACTATCGTAAAGAATTTGATATCTTTATCGATTTGGTCGATCAAAAGAGACCTAGACCGACATGACTCCTTTCCCTTATTGCATAGAATGTAATTATTTATTTAAAATCGATACCACTTTAAGTCATTCTGGGCACATTTTATTGGTGCTGTAGGAAGGGGCACAGAAGAAAATGCGTAGGACGAGCGTGAGACTTCAAGCGAATTTTTTGCAACGAAAGCTTTCTAGTGGAACAGTCTACGTTGTGTAAAAAAACTAACGCATTTCCTCATAGACCGGTTGGCCGAGAGAAAAGCTTTGATAAGAATTCTCGACACATTTGTCGCGTGCATAAAACCGGGCTCGCATTGTTGTGTTTATGTTAATAAAATAAAATGGCAGCGCACATAAAACACGGAAACGTGCGCTCCCCCTACTTGATGTTCCTAAATACAACTTCAAAAAGAATGTTTCGCACAAGCAGAACGCTGTTCTGTTTTTACTTCCAAGCACTTTAGCCGCCACTCCAATGATTTCGCGGCAACGATGGCCTCGGCGTTGTAACCGGGCAACGATGGGAACACCGAAGACTGAAAGGAAACAAGGGGGTTAGTGTCACTAAATTTTGAGAGGCACGGCTGGTTGTCGAGGGGCGCGAAACGCTCCTACTAAAGTGTGAGGGGGAGAGAAGTTGCCATGGTTGCGCAGAACACGTGTGCGAAAAGCGTCTAGTCACTCCCGAAAAAGGAAACGCTAAACCAAGCATACGTGAAAAGGAAGCGTCTTGTTCTTTCAGGTTCCGCGTGGTGCACGTTCATTGGTCCTTCGGGTCGTTCGCCGTCGTCCTCGTTGCGTCGCTCATCCTAACCACGCGAAATTTTCGCGGGAGGTTCAAAAACGATTTACAAAACATGCTCGGTTGCGCTGACGCGCTGTGAGATAACGGCACATTAGCGCGCGCCGCCGTTCCTTCACTCATTACGCGACCACTCCCTGAGACACCGCAGCTATTCGCCTTGACCAAGAAGTCGGCACTTCGCGCTGCGCACTAATTTCGCATCAGGACCACCGTGCGGTTCAAACCTCCCTGGCGACTTAATTCGCCGAGAGGAGGTTGCGCTGCGGAGAGTACGCGTTGGGGTGGCCCTTACGCCGTCCGTGACTGCCTCCTGGCCGTCGCAATACCGCGGCCCATATGGATCCACCTGTCCATTCTGCGCCACTGCCATTGGGGACGTGAATGTGCAGCACCTGCTCTAGGCCTGCCCGGGATTGCATCAAGTTCGCCTGCGGCACCTTCGTACAACCGGTCTCCACCCTGGCCGCCCTCCTGACCTGCAACGCTGGGTGCATGGGCCGTGTCACCGACAACTCCTGAACTTTATACACGAAACTAACTTGTTCGTGTTTCTGTAAGCGCCTACATCTATGAATCCACAGGGCAAACTTTCGAATTAAAAAAAAAGAGCATCGTAATCCTCGGGCATTTTTTGGCTTGTTCTCCGTGCGACGGCCGTTTTTCGTTGCGCGTGGCGGGCTGCTCTGAGCTGAGTACACCCTGTCTCGCTTGCAAATTGTCGGTAAAAATGGACGCCGCTATAACGAACTAATGGTTATATCGAAGTAACAACTACCCGCCCCTTAAACTTCATTATAAGGAAGTTCTGCTGTATATACATATGAATCTACCCTTTTGATTGGTCCAAATGATTGCGGATATTTACGTTACCCATTCCTTGTTTAACGGCCTTCACTCCTACGTTAATAAAAAACAAACAAACATAAATAAATAAATAAGTAAAAAATAAATAAATAAATAAATATCTCGTGTGCGTCTGTGTTAATAACGAACATTCCCTGAAAGCACACAAAATGACAAAACTAATGAGTCAAATGTGGGTTTGTGACACGACACTTCAATATTTGGCTGTCACAGCTTTCCTGCAGACGCACGCCAGCTCATCGCCTATTTTAATGCTCATCTTATTTTAAGTTAAATGCCACGAATTGATTGATTGTAGGGTTTAATGCGCCGTTGCAACGCAGGCGATGAGGCGCGCCGCACTGGAGGGCTACGGATTCATTTTGACCACCTAGGGATCTTTAACGTGCGCCGAAATCTCGAACACACGGGCGTTTTAAAATGCTTTTCGAACAGAAAAGCGGCCGCCGTGGAAATGCCACAAATTAGAATCGTCCGTTTGAAGCCATGTATTCAAAATCCGTATTACGTCACGCTGTCGCAAGCAGCTGCGCCAATCCTATTTTTGACATCCGGGCGTTGCCCAACAGCAACCGCCCATGTGACGATACCAACATCCGGTTACACACTTTAGAGGCAACGTAAACGTTAAAACGGCCCCTTCTTGGCTGCGGTCGGCAGAACGCCGGGCGTTTCTCTTTACAAAGGTTGCCGCTTAATACTGCCTGTCGCAGAACATGGAACAAACGCATAATTAGTTCCTTGTTATCACCGGCGTACAGTTACAAATGTGGGTATTTTGCCTGAGTGAAGTACGGAGTTTTTAGGTGAAAATCCCGGAAACGGGGCGCATCAACCTTACCATCTTCGCAGTAAACGTAATTGTCGAGGGTTAGGTTCTTTTTACCCTGGTGGTATGGTGTACTGTTTTTGCCTTCCGGAGATCGCGAACCCATAGGTGGGAGCGAAAATAGTAAACCACGCATTTATACCAGTTTTTCGTCACTGGAGGAAGTGTTAAAGTGATGATGCAGCGTCAAATTCATTAAGCGATTGCTCAAGGGAGGACCTTAACGAAGCAAAATTGTCCTTCACCACTTTCAAGTGTAGATTGGCCTTTGGGGTTATGCGGGAGCATCGAAGTATTTTCATGTAATTCAGGGTTTAAAAACAACGATAGGTTGGAGGGGCCTATATGTTTCAGCTATTCGACTGCGGTGTCTCTGCAAGCGCAAAATATCGCACTGGCTTTGCCTCAACAACAGCGCTGTTATTTGCCCGTTTGTACCATGTATTTGTAGTATGAGAATACTAGAGGATATCTACAATGGGTCTACAGCTACCATCATCCTCCATAGGGAGAGCAGTAAAATACCTATAAGGAAGGGTGTCAGACAAGGAGACACAATCTCTCCAATGTTATTCACCGCATGCTTACAAGACGTATTCAGAACGTTGGATTGGGAACAGGTGGGAGTAAGGGTTAATGGAGAATACCTCAGTAACCTCAGATTTGCTGATGACGTTGCCTTGCTAAGTAATTGGGGGGACGAATTGCAAAGCATGCTTTCCGCACTGGGCGAACAGAGTAGAACCGTGGGCCTGAAAATACTATGCAGAAAACTAAAGTAATGATCAATAACCTCGGGACAGCACAGCAGTTTGAGATAGGGGGCGAGGCAGTGGAAGTGGTAAGCGAATGTATCTACTTAGGCCAAGTTGTGACACCAGATCCCAACCATGAGGCAGAGATAATTAGAAGGATCAGAATGGGGGTGGGGTGAATATGGCAGACATTCTCAGATAATGAATAGCCAGCCTACCATTGTCGCTGAAGAAGAAAGTGTATGACAGCTGCATCTTACCGGTACTCACCCTACGGGGCAGAAACTTGGAGGCTCACTAAGAGGGTTCAACTTAAATTGAGAACGACTCAGCGGGCAATGGAGCGGAAAATGATAGGTGAACATTAAGGGACAAGAAGGAGAGCGGAGGTTGGGTCAGGGAGCAACTGATGTTAAAGACATATTAGTAGAAATTAAGAAGAAGAAATGGACGTTGGGCAGGGCATGTAATGCGAAGGTCAAGATAACCGCTGGTCATTAAGGGTAACAGAGTGGATCCTCTAGAGAAGGCAAGCGTTGCAGGGGGCGGCAGAAAGTTTAGATGGGCAGATGAGTTCAAGAAGTTTGCGGGGATAAATTGGTCACAGTTGGCACAGGACCAAGTAATTGGAGAATAATGGGAGAGGGCCTTTGCCCTGCAGTGGGCATAGATAGGCTGGTGATGATGATGACCATGTATGTCACTGTTCATTGCGTTATCTCATGGTCCTAACAAGGGGCGCTCTCATATTCCGGGTCATCATTGAACATTGGCTCGTAATATCACCAAGAACTGGCCCAGTCAATACATTTTAAGAATGATGGAGCGGCGGGATAGAAGGAAGAGCAGAAAAAAAAAATCCCGGGCCATCGCCACTAATGTGAAACCGGCGGAGGGGCGAAGCATGCAGTGGATAAGTGTATTCTTGGCGCCTTGCCATTTTTGTCAAAGGAAACGAAACCATAGGGCGGTAGAGGCGTACAGCTTTTTTTTAACGTCTTTTGTCTTAGAAGCACGAAGCTGTCTAGCGCGAGGCGTAAACAAGTGTCCCGGTGTTTTAGTACCATGACAGCATGAGACAACGATTACAACGGCGACTACAGGAGAAGCCAACAATCCTAGACCCAAAGGGGATTGGCCCCTATTTATGGTTTCAGCGATGTGGATAAGCATTTCGAGAAATTCGAGATCAAGACTACATGACCACTGTAAAGCTTTGCTCCTCCTTAGAAAGTATTATCACGCGCCTCTTGCGATCGCAGTTAAAAAGTTCGGAGGCTGAGAATATATCTTCTAAAAGGCACTTATTAAGGCCCGTTTGGGGCTATTGTTTGTGCAGAAAATTGGTGATGTGACGGGTTTGCCTTATTTTGCAGAAAATATTCAGAGTTTGGGTGCGTACGGCCCAGTCTTGGTAATGAGTTAAGAGTGCGTCTCGGTTCCTCGGGTGTTCAAATTCACGAACATGCGTAGGCTGTTCTAATATCACACCTGCTTCACGCACAGAACCCCGCATGCTAATTTCAGGGAAAGTGCAAAGCAAGCAATTACGGACGTATCTACACTGTCGTCTGATGCATTGATGTAATCACGTCAGCGGGAAACTTACCGAAGAATATATTTCCCTATCCCATCAGCGACAGTTCTATGCCTTCACACAAACAGGCTCTTAGAAGTTCTCTGGTAATGTTTCACGCATTGAACGGCGTAAAATTGACGTACCCTGCTCTGCCCCGTGCACTTTAGAGGAAAGGGTTATAATTCTTGAGAAACGTGTGCGCCTGGAAAAACCACCAGAAGCACATTTTACGTTTTGTTATACCTCATTTCTATAACAGCATGATTTAATCTTAAAAGATGATATAGAAATGCCCGTTTGTACATGGAGGGAAGCAGACAGCAAGCACAAAAGTGTAAAACATAGTGCACCCTAAAAATAGAAACGGCTGGATGCTTCTTCTTTCAACTGATCCTAGTGTCGGGCTACAATCCTAGTCTTAACGAAAAGCTGGCCTACACTCACAATCTCTGCAGTCTCTGCAGTGTATGCCCAGATGTTCCCTTTAGTCGTCTTTTCTACATTATTCTACCTTATCTTATCCTTACATCTTCTTATCTTATCTATCTTATTCTGATCTACATTATAAGACGATTAAAGGACATCTGGGCATACACTGCAGAGACTGCAGAGGATTGTGAGTGTTAGGCCGCTTTTCGATAAGACAAGGATTGTAGCCCGACACGAGGATCAGTTGACACGAGAAATCATAGAGGCCTCGTAGATAGTTTGCTTAAAAGACAACTGCGTTAGCGCAGCTTCTTTAGCATTTACAAAGAAAAAACTGCATTTCTTATCAAATCATTAGATTTTACCGTGCAAAAGTGCCTTTGTAACGCCATCCTTTGAAATGTCATCCTTTCACTTTTTGTTTTTCGTACTTGCTTATGCGCCTCCCCCTTTTCCTCCTTTCTTTCATTAGCTGTGTATCTTCCCGTATAAAATTCGGACATCACAGTGAAAATAAAAGGAGTTGGTAGTAGCGCCTTGTCCCGTTCACTTCGTTCGTCCTTGTTCATTTCGCGCTTACTTACACGATGAATAACCAACTCGCCCAAGAAGCCACTCTGATACAATCGGAGGTCTCAAAGTGAAACTGTCAGCAGGACTCTGGTTATGAATGCTCAAGTTATGCAGACTAATCTAGATTACAGGTAATGCGAATGACATATCAGTTTTATTATACCATTCCTCGAAAAGGCCATGCTTGTACCGTAGTGTTCAGTTATATCTCTCGCCCTCCAAAATAGAACGTTACTTTAAGGGCATTAGTTACGCTTCAGTGCTTACTCAAGTTGCGGTCGTAAACGGCTACGACTTCATGCGGCACTCTGAAGGAAGATTCTTTGAGGAGGGGGGGGGGGGCGACGTACTCATTTATGTAGCGCTGCTGCTTACGATCATCATCATCATCATCATCATCACCAGCCTATCTAGGACCACTGCAGGGCAAAGGCCTCTCCCATTGTTCTCCAATTACTCCGGTCCGGTGCTAACTGCGACCGATTTATTCCTGCAAACTTCTTGATCTCATCTGCTCATCTAACTTTCTGCCGCCCCCTGCAACGCTCGCCTTCTCTAGGGATCCACTCTGTTACCCTTAATGACCAACGGTTATCTTGCCTTCGCATTACATGTCCTGCCCACGTCAATTTCTTCTTCTTAATTTCTACTAATATGTCCTTAACACGCGTTTGTTCCCTGACCCACTCCGCTCCCTTCTTGTCCCTTAATGTTACACCTATCATCTTCCATTCCATTGCGCACTGAGTTGTCCTCAATTTAAGTTGAACCCTCTTAGTGAGCCTCCAAGTTTCTGCTACCGTAGGTGAGTACCGATAAGATGCAGCTGTCATACACTTTCTTCTTAAGGGACAATAGTACTAAAAATGGCAGTGGAGGCAGGAGGAGCAAGTTTGGGGCAGAGCTAAGATACCTCCAACCGAACACATGCGGTAAATGTGGTATTCAATTTTGCGTAAAAACATTATGTGCCTCACGACGCGGCAAACCCGCGCTGTGAGCAAGGAATCGTTCCAACATATCATGCGCTTTCATCTAAAAAATAAATTTGCTGTGGCTGAACGCTGTGAAACTAATTTTGTAGAGCGATAGCTTCGTTTTCGCACCAAGAGCGCGTATAGTGTACGCGCACACAATTGCACCCGGAAAACACGGACATTGATCGACGCAACCGCCGGTCCAGTGGCAAGGGCGCAGTAAACTTAGCTTCAACCAGCGAGCCCTTCCTTGTGTCATTTATTAATGACACGCACCTTTATTTTCTTCCACCTAGTTTACCTCTACACCTTTCCTGTTTGAAACGATGGAAAATTAGACCATTTCACTTCACGGAACCGCACCAGGCGCTTGTTTGACCTTGGCTGAATTTGAAGGTCAGATTGATGCAACCAGGACTTGGTTTGCTCCTGAAGTAATAGAGCTCTCTCTTTCTGAAGCACGTTCATGCGAACAAGAATGGAATAGGGACGCGTGGTGACAGGCAAGTTCCATAACTACCAGTGCCGATGAGCCTGCCGACGGGCGGCGCTCCGAAGGAAGTCTGCGCGACCTCGGCTTATGAGTTGCATTTGTCAGCGGTCTTACTTAAGCTCGCTGCCCTCACTGGTGTTTTTTTCGGCGCTACAGTGCCTTGAAGCCTGCCCGGCTAGGTCACCAATGTCACAGCCGATTATTTGTACCGAAAATGCGCTCACTCTTCAACACTTTCGGCATAAAAGGGTCACAGCCGATTCCCCAATTTCCTTTGAATAATGGCTTCGGTTTCAAATCACGTAATTAGACTCAAGTGCATGTAAGGATCCTTTTATAAAACTCAGCCGATTCCCTCTATTTCCTTTGAAAAATGGCTTCGGTTTCAAATATCTGCGTTAACACGGACCCCAACAGGTGAACAAATTAGTAAGCATGAGGAAATCAGCAAGGAAACAAATTTAGAAGCAACTCGTCCTCTAGAAAAAGCCGGTGTTCAAGTGTTTAACACGGACCCCAACAGGTGAACAAATTAGTAAGCGTGAGGAAACCCTCAGCAAGGAAACAAATTTGGCAACAAGCCGGTGTTCTTTATTGTGAACAGAAAAAATAAAGCTTTTTGCCATTTCTCATGATTTTGGACACCTTACCACCAGGGAGTTATGACGCCGTTGCTTTCTGTAACAGCATTACGACTCACAATAAAATACTAGTTCAAAGGACTATAGTATCTAGATTTTGCCGGAACAGGGACGAACTTTAAAGAAAAAAAAAACGTTGCTTGCCGCACGCGTACATCGCCACAAGAGATTGCCAAAAAATGTGACTCCAATACTTTATGGATAGATCCCGAGGGCAACAGTTCAATGGCCACAGGTACATATGTGAGGTATACGCGCCACGAAAACCCCATGAGGACAGGCAGACACAATAAAATGTGCGTTCCAGGTGCTGTGAACGCTGGCTTTTTTTCTCTCCTTGCTGATGGCGTGGCTTGTTTGCTTGCAATGATTACTTCGCGTTACCTGCACCGAATTGAGTTCCACTTGGGATATATACGCCATCGTTCTCTACGTTTAAAGTATGACCGGTGAATTAACCACACCCCTGCTAAAGAAACGAAGTACTGAATTGTGGGTCTGCGAGTAGGCGGGTTCGGATGTTTTATCGCATGAAAGGAAACACACACACAAAAAGCAAAAAGAAAAGGACAGAAATATTGATCATTAAGGTAATACAAGAAGACTGGAGAATGGAGGTGCATATCAACCAGGCCCGATACATTCTTGACGCTTAATGTTGCGTTTATATGAAGTTTTTTCTCCTCGTTCTTACCGAAGGAAACAATGGAGGGAGTAAGAAGCGAAAGGGTGTCGACTGGGACGACACAATCAGTCAATTGAGATTCAACGTGATTTTAGTATGGAACCAAGACAAAATGCCGAAGAGGAAAACAGAAAAGAGAATAAGGCAGCAAACACAACAAGCAGCCGAAACTCTGTGAATTAGCTACAAACCGAGATAGAGTGGTTGAGAGGAGGGAAACATGAAGGGAGGAGAAAAAGGAAGCCCTGAACCAGTCACGGTCTTCAGCTCCAACAGACGACAGTTGATAACCAGTCATGAAATTTTGTCAATGGATGAAGTCGAGCGCACGGTTTGAATAAAAAGTTCGGTCTACGCTGTGACTGTGTGACACAATACAATCATGACTTTCCCCTATGCGGAGTGCCACAGCGCCGTTTACACTTTCGAGTGAAATTGAATTTGCTTCGATGGCGACACGTATTGGCAACTCTAGTGCATTGTGGTGAAACTCAGCCCAGGGTAGCGCCTAAGAGTGAATGATGGAAAGAAGCCACAAACAAGGGAGGTTGTGGAGAAAGTAAGAAAGGAAGGAAGGACAGAAGAAGTTTTTAGCTTTTTTATTGTTATATTATATGCTTTGTTGGGAAGTGTACGGCCCACGAGCGCACACAAGAACCCCTGGCGGACGCAGGGATATTGGCGGTCACCGAAGGCCGGACTGAAAATGAGCTTCGCTCCCGTGCGTAGTCATCAGCGCGGACTACGAAGCTCCACGCCCATGAACGACGGAGCCCGCCAAGTAACACGCGCGCGCATGCGTCACGTTTAAGACGCACCTTGGCACCCTCTCCCCCGAAAAACGCACGAACGGCCGAAGTGCTTTGTGCGCCACTAGCCACTCAGCAAACAGAAGCGGAGGAATAACCTCTAGGCGCGTCTGCCGACAACTTCAGCTCCAAACCAAACTTCAGCCTCAGACAACTTCAGCCCCAAACCAAAAGGCATGGAAGCTGTCACGGGAACAGTGCTGTGGACTGTTCTGAGCGCCTGTTGCTTCCTTGGAACGGGTAAGTGCGACACTACTTGCATGTTCTGAGATTGGAGCTTATTTTTATGGCTCGGAAACACAAAGTGTCGTCGTCTTCCGCCCTGCGTTAATGATTTTCTTCCAGAAAATTTGATTAAGGGTTCATAAAAACTAAATACTACGTTGTTCAAAGACCTAGCTTTTAATAATTCACTAAGGTCCATTACAACCACGAAAGCCGCTTAACAACACAAGAAACACAAAAAATGTGACAAAGTATTCAAATTTCGCTCCACAGTGACGTAATATGGGCCTGGGTGACGTGATTTGAGCCAATATTAGACGCATTGCTTTTTGGGTGTTCACTGCACGTTAGCTCAAGTGATACCTTCAAACAGAAGTAGAGGCCACTGCTAGAATCGTCGAGTCATGTTTCTTGGCAATGGCTTATGTCGGCACCGCGAATCGCAGAAGTACAATTCTGTGACGTCATCGGAAAATTGCCAGGAAGGGACTGGTGAGTGGACACGGCTTCCCCTGTTCCCCTTAATGTCTCGATGATTCCTTCGAAGTTCGTGATAAAATTGCTATCTTTGTTATCGGGACAAAGCAGCATCATAATTGACCAAGCTTGTATTTTGTTCTCAAGGCCCATTTTCCAACTTTGCCTTGAAACTACCTAACTTGTTCGGAAAAAAAGTGAACACGCGCAGATAAGGATTACCTCGAGTGTAGCCCCAAAATTCACATCTGCTCAATAAAAAAATTAAGGACACGCTTAGCCCAGATTTCCTTCTCGATTTATTAATCTGGTAAGCAGGTTGGCGTAGTTTTACGCCTACGGCCAAAATACTGAATGTTTTCTTGACACCTGTCGAATAATTTAACGAGGTAAGATCAATTCTTCAATTTCTACCTGATGCAGTACTTTTGTTCCCGATAATCGCAGTTTATGTTTGCATATCAAACAGAAATTCACCAATTTATGACTATGTTCACCGTCTCGGAAACGCTGCCGCATTCAGACTGAAGTATACGCATTTTTTGTAGCATCGGGGATTTTATACAGGCATTTTAAACAAAGAATACGGTAATACATCATAAACTAAAGCATGAATAGCCCCATATGCGTACTTCTTTAAAAAAACAGTTTAGCGAATTGCGCTGGAAAACTACTCGGAACCAATGGGCTTGGATACAGCATTATAGAGACTATGGCGAAATGACAGTACGTACCACGTCCCAGCACATCCCAGTGACTTTAGTTGCCGTCCCTAACAAGCTCTTTTAATGCAAATGCCTTAGGTGCCCATTTTCCGGAAAAAAAACCACCGTCAAGTAAATGGCCACACTTGTTAAAAGGGGACAAAAATCAAACGTCTCTATTCGAAAGGAAATGGTAGAACATTCGAACCTTGATCGCATAACACGCAATGCACATCAGTAACTGAGGGCCTACGTCCCTTGTTGGTCTCCTCTTCCGCCGGACCAACTTCGGTGTCCGCGTGCTGCTCACGAGGATGCTCACAATCACGCCAATGAGTGCGTTCCTACATAACCTCTAGTTCTTCGGCCGAACGAATCACCCGTGGCCAATCCCAGAGACCTACGAAGGTGATTCCGTTCGTCAACCACCGCCAGAGCTTCTTAAAATGGCCTTTACCCGTATGGTGTTTAGCATACCACACATCGCACGTTGGGTCAGTTATTTCAAGCTTCGCTTTAAATGCACGAGCGGGATGCGATTCAATTTGGACCCCGTCTCTGCGGTAGCATCGCGATTCGCTACTGTTGCGCCAGCTCAGCGCGTTGCCTTCGGTAAAGCAAAAGTTCTCCTGCTTGTTGTACCTTTCATCGTGGCACATATAGCCACTTTAAGGAAAAACCTGAAACAGGGAGCTTTGGGCGCCTAATGTGTTCGCTTCAGAAAATTCCCCAAAGCATTCATTAAGAACGTAAATATTTTAGAATAGCTTGTGCCGCCTCACACATGAAAGTGATGGCACGTGAGTAGAACAGGTGCGCATGCGCTGCACAGAACCCTTATTATGGGGAAGCTGTAGCGTGTGCCCGTCTGCTGGCTGACGTACCTTGCGTCGTAAGACCCAAAAATTGAACAGGAGGCACGCGAACGCAGTATAGTAGAAAAAAAGTTAGTGGTCAGAGAATTCGCGCCCAAAACACAAAAACGCAAGCGAGCAAAGAGATTGATTGATTCCAGGGTTTAGCGCGCAGACGCAACGCAGGCGATGAGGCGCGCCGTAGTGGAGGGTTCCGGATTAATTTTGACCATCTGGGGATCTTTAACGCGCGATGAATTCTCGTACTCATGGGCGTTTTTGCATTTCGACTCCATCAGAAAAGTGGCCGCCGCAGCCGGGAAACGAACCCGCGACTTCGTGCTCAGCAGCGCAATGCCTTAGCTGCTGAGCCACCGCGGCTGCTTAACAAATGAAATATACACAATTCTTATCGCATATATATTACGTAAATTCCACTTCAATTTCTGAAAAAAACAGAATTTGAAAACGTGTGAATGCGTACAAAAGAGGCCTTAGCTGCCACGTCAGCCAAGTTTTAAAGGAAGCAGTGAGATACATATTGAAATACCGTTGTGAGTGCGCAAACTGCGGACGGAACTTTTTGGACAACGCTCTCAGCCTTGACGTTGCGCGTAGGTTCTTGCCGTTTCAATGTTGCCGCCAGTGGCTTCATTATTTATTTAAATGTCTGTGGCTGCGTTGTCACGGTGGAGACTAACGTTTAGAGGGACCAGCGGAGCGGGAACAAAAAAAAATGACGATAGCTGAATTCACTAGCTTGTCTTGGGTGTGTTATTATAACGAAAACGCGTTTATCTGCTGCCCTGTACCACGTAGGATTATTTTTTTTCTTCCCCTTAAAGAATTCTCACTAATAATGCCCAGCGTATCTGCCTAAAAATTTGTTTTTAATGAAACGTTTCTGCACCAGAGCTTCGTATATTTAGCGGCATTGATATTCCTTTTGCTATTTATATTGTCTAAACGTTACAACAAAATGACTAAGGGAACTAAGCGGTTCTAGTGTCATCAAGTTGTTCAATTATTATCCCAGTTAGTTCTGCCCAAAAGTACACATATAAGAGAAGTCCCTGGAGATCGCGTGTCTTTTACAACCACAAAGACACCCACGTGGCTCTACAGCTACGGCAGAAACTAAAGCGGTAATCGTGCACGCCGAATTTTCTTTATTTTTCTCTCACACCACTTCGATACATTCGAAGGGTGCCAACTTGTACCTTTACGACTTTATGCCAACGGGCATACTATCGCAATTTAAAATAATTTGTTCAGACACAAAATATTCTTCTCGTTCGTTTGTTCTTTTAGATGACACATAAAAAAGTAGAGAGTGGGGAAAGTATGTTTCCATGATATTTTTCAAATGGGAGAGGACCAGTTTGTAAATTAAACACGCAGATGGAGAGCATGCCAAATTTTAGGAAATGCTACCCAGCGTAACTTTGCCTTGGTGGGCGCGCGCTTTGATGCACTGAACTTAACTTGCATATGCTCCGGAGGCCACAACTGAATGAGTATACTTCCGCCCTACTTTAAAAAAAAAGTGATGTGTTACCTCTTCGGAACTATTGAGTTGTACTTACCGTTACTTTGAAGACCCGTAATGCTCTGTAATATTTGGGAAACCCAAGCAAAACCATACCAGCACCACGACACATTTGCACCTTTCCGCCGACCTAGCCCCCCCCCTCCACTTAACCTCTCGTTGTTTTAAGAAAGCATGTAGTTCTGTAAAATGGCCCTGCTGCCTCACGGGCCTACATATGTATGGCCCTGAGCGGGCCTCATTGGTACATGGGTACAGATTTATTGCCAATTGGGCGCCAGTTTCGATTTCTAGCTACGGGCGGTGAATTCAAAAACTGAGGAAGTGAAAAAAAACACTCGCCGTCTACGACGATCTTTTTGCCCCCTCTGAGGAACCGTGCCTTGTCGAAAGCAATGCGCAGCGGATACCTGCGATGCAATTCATAGCCCTGCTACAGCCTCACCAAATAAGTGGAACACCAAATTTGTTGCGATAGATAATTGCGCGTCAGTAGTCTAGAAATTGTTTAGAAGTTGGTAACCTAACGGATGTCGGCTGTGAACGTAGGAACCTTGGATCCGGGAATTATTCTTTTTTTGGTTACAGTGTCCCCAAAATTGTCGCGTTATCGTCGGGTTGGGAAAGATGAGGGGGGGGGGAAGGGGGAAGTTGTGTGATATTTTCACTGGAGAAATACTGCTAAAAGCTGCCGGTGATGTCCTTCACAAGATTGCATGATATGCTTGCAAGAGCGTACCGTTGTCGCTCTTGCAAGGAAAAACAAAAATTGAAATATTGGACAGAGAAATAAACATGAGAATTGGTAAGATGTAGGAACAAAATTTAACCCTCGACACTTTTTTTCCGCTACTTTATGAGGTGCAGTAAACAAATGCGGTATGGCTGCAGCACTACACAGTATTGTAGTGTCGAGGTAGTGTTACGCTAACGCCTTGTTTATGTCTCAGCAAAAACAAAGAAAACATAATTTTCAAGGATCCCTATTGTCTAATAAACACGCATAAACCTTCTAACCAACCTATGGTACTGTCCAAAACTTTTATGTTCAAAGCGAAACCACCAACTACACTGGAGTGGATGACTCCGAATTGTATTCTATCGTACGATGCACACAAGCTTTTGTGTATTTATGCTGCGTGAAAAATATTCTTCTTACTGTGCCTGACCATTAAATAAAGTTGGCGGCTACGAACTCGATGGTGGAATTGACATACAAAGCTAAAACTGCTGTTCTGTACCGGGAGGAGCAAAAGTGTACGGACTACTGAAGTAGCAACTTTGCGTTATCACTAGTCCCCCTACCCTTCTTCCTTTACTGTCAGCACCTTTCCTTCACCACTGTCACCCACCCACCTTTACTCCCCCCCGTCTCCCCCCCCAGCGCCCCCTCCCTCCTCTTTCTCGCTCGGCCGGTTGAGGTGTCGGCGCCACGCCAGACAGTTACCGCCCACTATCTCTTCTCCATCCCCCATTCCCCCAACAATCACTCTCTTCTTCTTCTCTGCGGCATGGCAGCCTGGGGTGTTATGTGCGTATTTTTGCACTATGTTAGCAATTATACGAGATCTCACATGGACACCAGAGTGGGTGGGCTGCTACCGGAAGAGAAATAACCTACAATTGCCCCTTTCGTGGTCCGCACACATTTTTACACGACTGTACGCTGTATTTTGCTCGTTGTGAAACCTACAGAGGGCACTGATACTCAACCGCCAACGGGGCCATTCATCGCGCAGCTGTTATTGATTTTTTGCAAAGTTACCGGAGGGATATACAAAACCTGCATGTCACGCGAAAAAAAGCATGGGGATGGATATTTCATTCGAGAGAGGGAGAGAAATAATATATTTATTGTAGAGTTTAGCCTCAACCTAAGAAGCTGGCTACTGCAAACTTTGGGCTAATTAAAAGGTACAGTGGTTGTCTTAATGAACCAGAAGGTTGGAATAGGTACATTAAAAGAACAACAGCTGAAAGATCACATGTGCGCTGAGGAAAATACTCGCCATGTATAGTACATATCTTTTCATACATCAGTAATATTTCAATAATATGTAGCGTATATATACGTTTCCTTAGAGCAGCGGAATGTAATTTAAACAAACAACAAACTTAGAACATCTATATACAAACCATACAAAATGGCCATGATCTGATACAGATACTTTCACCTATATACCTAACCCAATTTTGTGTTTCCACACTCATCCAGAGGAATGTTGGCGCATTTAGTAGCGTGAGCAATGCAAGCAACACTGGTCAACCATTCTTCCTCAGTGGCAGAGTTATATTATTGTGGCACACAGTTCTTAGCCTCAATAATAGATGTTCTGCCTAGTTATCTTTACACTCCTAAAAACAGCATCCTAGCTTCATTCAGACCAATCGAACCTGTTGTATACTTGTTGCCTGCATTCAACGATGAAAATATCTGATTGGAACGTTGAAACTCATGCTCACCGGGTAGCCCAAATCTACAGCTCCGGATTATTCCGAAATATGGACAAAACGTTTGCTATCAGAGGCTCTCAATTTATCTAATTGCCCTTTCGAACAACTTGTCCGAACAGAATATCTAATTCTAAAGCTCCTATGGTTCGTCACCAACGGCGGACAGCTCACTCAGTGTTCGACTGCGAAGCTCTCATCTTTGAGGTCATTGTAGTCCACACTACGGTTTGTTGACAGGTTACTGTTCAAAGCGAGAACTGCCGTATTTTAAATACACAAGGAACTCTGATGGCAAGCCGCACGTATTTTTGGCTAAGCTTGCGCATTTCTTACTGAACTAGCTCTCGCCAGCACACCAAACAACAATCATAGTGCATTGACAACCAACTCACGTACATGCTGTTTCAGCTACATTCTCCTACGCACAGGTCCGCTCTCTCCAGGCGCGAACCAACGGAGTGGCAGGGAGGATATGCATAATGTGGTGCAAACGAGGGCGTAATATATGCTGCGAAGAATTCCAAGCGAGGCTGGAGGCGCCATCAAAATAAACAAGGCCTGTCATTGGCACTCACCCACGGCGTACACCCCGTTTTCGGAAGCGGCTTCTGTGCCATCGTTCTTCAAGGTCGCTGTACATTGGCATCACATCCAGGTTGGGAAAAAGAAAGACGTACATGGCGTGCAGAGTTGTCGCCTGTGTTTTACACCGAACCTGTTAATGTTTCGGCTTCGCACATCGGTTGTGTCAACAAGATCGCATATAACGGAATTTGTTTGTCTCTTAGGGTTGTATTTTGTGCTGCCTTCTTGAAAGGCGTCCGAAGCGCTCTTTTGCCTGGCGTCTTACCCGTCTAAGCACAAGCACATCACCGGTCGCCCCTTTTTGCGTGCGGGGTGGGGACGTGCACGCGCAGCTAGGCTTCACGCACTCACCGATCACGTGCTCTTTGGGGTGGCGGGAGAATTTGAACGTGGTCGTTTGACGGCCCGTTGGGACCTGACTGCTGTCCTCCGAGGTCGAGCGGTTTGGGTTGGTGTGTTACACAGACCGTACTACGAGCACGACGCGGGAGGGATACCGACACCTCTATGTTGGTCCGCAAGAATAGAGCATACGTCCTTCCAAGTTAAATTCAGCTAATTTGGCTGGAGAGTATGCTCAACCAAAAATGACAGACAAACGTGTTTGGTTTCGTGCACTACTTGGACTGCGCGTAGCTTTGGTGCACATTGTTCTTCAGATGATATAGAGGACGCTGATTTTATTCTTTATTTTGGCGTCGACATCTGTAAATACGGGTGTTTCTGGTTTTCACACTCACCTGCGAACTAGGCCGGTGCTGCATTAACATTGCACCAGCTTTTTAAAAGCAAACCCGCACTAGCGAGCGAACTTGACGGCTTAACTGCTAAACAGAGTCCCCCGCTTGCAAAAGTGGACGCTTGCCGTCGGAACAGCGTGAAAGTGCAACTGAAGCTTGAAATCGTCCTCTGGATACGGAACGGGTTTCTTTGGCAAGGTCTGCCAAAGTCTTCGGAAGGTTCTGATACGTCGCAAAGCACGAAGAGGCAGGTTTGACTGTGCTCGAATGACCACGGATACGCTCCTGAAATTCTTCCCTGATCTGTTTAGTTACAATATAGCTCCTGCGGCGAGCAACCCGCCTAAAATGATAAGAACAGGCCATTGTGAGGGGATTATGAACACACTCCAATGGTTGATTCCTATCGCTTCACAGGGCACAAGCCGACGTAAGTGCTGCGTGCGTGTCTCTTTTCTTTGTCTGTTGTCGGTTTATGCGCTGTGCAGCGGTATCAATTACCAACCATTGCTATTTTATGGTCGTCTCTGATGAACGCTTCCACAATAACTAATCGGGTTCCGAATTCCCGTTCTATACGCTAAAAAATAGAGCAATGGAGGTCTTATACGACGGAGGCTAGTTTTCTTAGCTTGACTGCAATATAGCCCGCATCTAACTACCAATACTTATTTTGCCGCGTATGAATATGGCTAAAAAATGACTTCTTCATGTGCGAAAAATACAGAAGCACTAAGCATAATTGTTCACCCCTAAGGTTTTCTAATATCTTTCAAAACATGCCGATTTAACTCAGAACTCCTGCCATTGTATTCTCTAATAAATCGTGCTCCTTTTCACGTTCGGAGTTTCGAAAACAGTGATAAAGTTTTCAAAAGTTTTTAAATCTCGGACTGATAAGTTAGAAGTTGTTTTTTAGGCGTGCTATAAAATGTCTACGCGCGCATTCTGAGGAACCTACCCCCTAGAACGTTCGCTGCGCACAGCTGTGAAGACATTTTATGGATTAAAAAATTACGGAATTCAAGTTTCATTAAGCCAACACATGAGGTTATGTCTTCAAAAATGAAGCAGTACGACGTCAAACAGTTTCTTTGGAGCTTTGTTCGAAAGGCACATGGTTAAAAGAACCTTATCTTAGAGCTATGCTGCCGTGCCGTAGGTTGTGACCGAAGGTGGGGGCGTCTACCGGGTCGCATCGACAAAGAATTGCACTCGCTTGCTCCAGAGCTGTTGTAAAATGCTCTGCAGCTAAGTATCCATTAGCTACTATCTTGGATGAAAAATTGCACTTAATTTAGCCGCTACGACTGCACTATCATTTCACCGAGTTTCATTTGCTCATCTTTATTAGCTCACAGTTGAGTTTTGAACGTTACAGAATTCCCGTCTGCTGTCACGCATGGCCGTCCACCCAGGGCGTATATGCTATCACGAAAAAGCTGTAGGTGTTGTTTTACCTGAACAATCCCAAATCAATTTGTATGGCAATTTTTCACTAAGAGGGCTCCGTAATCACGCCGAGTTTTATTTACTCCTCAGAATTAAGTAGTTCACACTGAAGCTGTAAACCTTACAGAATTCCATTCTGCTCTTAATGCATGTCCGCCTACCGAGGCAGTATGGTCACATAAAACCGCTTCAACTCTGGTTTTATCGCAACTATAACAAAACAAATTACATTGCAAATGTCTTAGAATCTGTTTTCAGGATTGTGTGTGTGTGCGTCCTTGTTGGATCATTGTCGTAAGTAGCCACGCACACGTAGCAGCTTCCGCGGTCTTCCATCTTCACAACAGCGGAAAGGCCCGATTTTTTTTCTTCGAAAGAGTAATGGACTCGCCTCCCAAAGGCCCCCGTCGACCTTTCTTCGTTGTCCAACGGCAGGTGTGTTGTTGAGCGGTCCCGAACCGTAGACGGCGCACGCCTCTTCCGCCCATTACGAGCGAACGGCTCAACCCGGTGATTGCGGTCCCGTTGTAACCGCCATTTTCGCAGTCGCTTACGTCCTTGCCCCGGCGGAAGCACAACTGTGCAAAAGCCAACCGTTTTTGCTTATATTTTTTATTTACTTATATTGCCCCTAAAGACACTTACAAGAGAGTATTACAAAGTGGGAAGGGAGGGTGATGAGATATAACCAAAGTAAGCGTACATTCAGGTAGCGTAAACAAGAAGGAAAGGCCAGAATGGACGAGAAAAAGAAAAGGCAGCAATAATTCCAGAAAAAAAAAATAATCCAGCAGTGAAGCAGTAGACGATGGGCTGGCGCGTGGGTGCACGAAAGCTGTGATAGCCAAATATTGATGTGTTGTGTTACAACGGACGTCTGACTCATAAATCTGGCCCTTTTCCTTGTTTTTAGCGAAATTACTATAGTTATTAACACAGGCGCACACGCGACAGATTTATTTATTTATTTATTTATTTATTCATTTATTTATGTATTTATTTATTAATTTTATTTATTTATTTATTTATTTATTTATTTTGTTAAGGCTAGGAGTCAAGGCTGTTATAGCAAGGCATCAGTATGTAAACTTCTGCAATTTTTTGGACAAAGGGATATATTTTGTCTAGAAACTTTTCAAAGCAAAGGGGCCTATTTATCATCTAGTATATATAGTGTTACACGCTCCGACGCGGGACATCTCCACAGTAGATTTGAACAATGTCCTTTAGGTTCTGCCACGACAGCTCGAACAATGCGTATACGTACCACCCACTGCTTCGTCGCCGTCAGTAGGAAGTCCCCCTGGCGGTATGCGTCCCTGTAGACTTATCTGGTCTAGTAACAGCACGCCAGAATCGGCATTTCTTAGGACCTGACCGATGGTTGACGCCCCTCGGCAGTACTACCTTCCCAACATTTCTTCTATGTATTTGCTGTGAAGAATTAAACTACGCAATAACAAAAAATAGTGAGTAACATACCGAAATGTCCATACCCAACCAGCTTCTCTCAAGCAATATTTCTATAATTACTTGTGATCATAAAAGCTGCATCAAGAGCTATATGAGCCGAATTCTGGAACCTCGATGACCACAACAGGCCACCGGAAAATAGGGCAAAATTTTTCGTACCCGATAGGCTAAGAGGTGCAGTTTTCTGGTGGTTTTCTCTCGTGGTTTGTCTAAACCAAGGTACGTTGACATACTGTAAATAATGATAGTGTTTCTTCCTGCTTTTTGTTTAGTTTAGTTTTCTAATACTAATAGTTCTTTTAGGATAGCTCACCTATCGTACTTATATAATATATATTCATGAACATTTCAACACACATCTCTTTAGATATATACGTATACATTCAGCATCGCTTTACGGCTACTTCGAATTTTATGACTACAGAGTAACAGGAACCTGAGACCTGTACGGTGTTACGGAATCTAAAGTGCACATTGCTGCAGTCCGGATCAAAACACAACACAAAGAATATTACCACAGTAAACTGCAGAAGCTGCGTGTTTCGCTGACGTGAAACAAAGCTTCATTCTTGCTTTTTGCCAAAACCCGCTCAGGAATTCCATTCACCGCAGCCCTCTTAACAGCTCCTCGGGCCACTAAGCAGCCACCGTCCCGCATACGCAGATTATTTCCAACCCGTAGACGTGAACGCCGTTTCGCGTTACTCCAAAGTGTCGCAACGGCTGCCGGCTGTTATCGATCACGCACCGGGGGGGCCGCGCCCAGTTCGGCGGCAACCGCACTTAGCATGCGAAGCGGGCGCGGCGGCTCGCGAAGGCCGCCATGCCTGTTGTCCTTTTGTTCAGCGGCCGCTAAGTGCCCGCTTGTGGCTACCAAATTAGGGAAGGCGGCGAAAGTCATTTTGAGCTCTCTGGCTACCACGGGTGTTCGAGTAAGTAAACAACTGGCGCTCGGGGACGATTCTCTTAAGCGGAGAGCCGTAATGCCCGAGGCTGTGCTCATTCCAGGGTATAGCTTTTCCCTATAGCCGGCTTAAACGCGGTTGCGACACGAACGTTTTGAGATAGCGTCATCGCGGTGGAAAAATACGACACAGGATGGAGAGTGCACCACGACAGGATGGGGAAAAGAATGAGCATGCGCTGGCGTTAATTTACGGTGAGCTGTTTGTGTAGCAGTGCTATTATTTTCGGAGGATAATGCAGTTTCAAGAGGGTCACGTTTCGACACGCTAAAGGTTGGCTTTGGCGTGTAACTCACCTGTTGATTAACGAGGATGTAGGGTGGGGCCTCAAAGGGGCGTTCAAATGAAAAGGGCAAACAAAGAATCCTCCCTTTCCGAAATCACGTAGGCAAACCTTTTGTTACCTGGATGACATTGCTTTTTCGTGACTCTATCGGCGTTACGAATGTCGTACAAGCAGCGCGTGTAGGCAAAAGGAAAGTGAGCAGGGGTAATTGCATCCGACCTGTTAATTAAAACAGCTTGTCTGTGACCTCCAAGATTTGGGAGAAAAAAGCGGCTTTAATGAGGCGGAAGATTCCGATGGCGTAAGGCGTGGTACGGAACGTGGACCTCACTTCGGTCTGTGTAATTCCCAGTCTTCTGTTTATACGTGCCGATAACTGAGCCCGCACTGGTTCCTTTTATCTCTATGGCGGCGAACCACAAACCTGGGGATCCAACTGGCAAGGATTCAAGGAGCGACAATCTGTGTCGTGCGGTTGATTTAAACTAAGTGAACACGATTCCATAAAGGAATGCATACAGGACGCTTTGGCCTTCAAACAAAATCCTTTCCGATGGGATAAGTGTCTTAGGCTTCAGCAGTGCCTAACCAGTCCGTGTGAATATCCCTGCAGAAAAAGTGTTATGCGTTGTATTCGTACAAAATCTTCATTCCTCATGTTAAGATATTTATTCATTAAAATAGCATAATAACAGATTATTTCATAGGTGGAGTACCACGCGACGAACACAATATTACATTAGCGCTGCAAAATATTTCCCCCGCCTTTTCATTGCGGCTTGAGGCCAGTGTTTGTGCAGTGAGGAGCAAGGCAGGAGTTGTAATTTGCTGGAAGTGGCTTACCGCAATCAATTGAACAGTTTCGTGGCGCACCGATTAATTCTTTGACACCCGCCACGGTGGCCCATTGGCTATGGCATTGTGCTGCTGAGCCCAAGGACGCAGGTTCGATCCAGGCAGCGGTGGCTGCCTGTTCGAATGGAGGTAAAAAGCCAAAACGCTTGTTGTAGAGATTCGGCATCGTTAGAATATCCTCAGAGGTTAAAATTAAGTCCTGAATGTCCCTACTACAAGCACCCGTCACCTCATAGCCCCAGCCCAGGTGTAGACTTGAAACGTATAACACACAATCAATCAATCAATCAATCAATCACATCAATCAATCATCAATCAATCAATCAATCAACAATCAATCAATCAATAAATCAATCATCATCAATCATAATCAATCAATCAATCAATCAATCAATCAATCAATCATTAATTAAATCAATCAATCGATCGATGAAATGGTAATTAATATTAATAATTTATTATTAATATTATTAATTATTAATCTAATAATTAATTAATTATTAATCAGATAATCAATTATTCGATCGATATATCGATAGACACTTTTCCACGCTTCTTGTTTTCCCTTGCTTTAGGTGAACGTTCATTTACCCGTTCTCGTAGGACCGACTGTAGGATTTGTTAACTCGTGATTACAATAATAATAAAATAACTGGACTTAAATCTATATAGTTGTTCTTCTTACCTTTCTAGATTTAAGACGGGAGAGCTGATGTTCCTCTTCTGTTTCTCACGGCTAAAACAGTTGACCCTGTAAAGAATTCCTCAGGAGAATAAAACCCGCTTGCGTGCTTTGAAGGCGACAGCCTGGCGATACTTATTAAATGTTTTACTGCTATATCGCATTAGAGTCTCCTTATTCTCTTCCGTTTCTTTGTTTTTTGTCCAATTCCTTCGACCGTTTCTTTCTGTTACTCCGTGCTTGTGTCTCTCCGCTTCGTTTCTGCGTCCTTCGGCGCCAATTGCGTCAGCAAACAGACTGACACCACCACAGCTTTCCCGCAATCGGGTTCTATCTGGCTCCCAAACACACTCCCGTGCCCGTGCACCCGCGCAACTCCCGTGCCATCACGTTCAGGTGCAAGGCGGCGCGCACAGTTGTGAAGCCTTTTGCGTTTCCAACTGATATTTAGGGGAATATCGGAGGCGGGTGAAATGACCGCTTAAACTCACCCCGCCCCCACGGATGGCTGTCTCCTCCACCAAGTGGTTGTGCCAGGAAAGAGCGAGCAACAACGACAGCTTTCGTTCTAACGTTGGGAAGTTGCGGATATTGCACGGTGGTAGCACATGCATGGGTCTGCTATTGTGGTGACCCGGGTTCAAATGCAATCGCACTAGATTCTTTTATTTACTTTCGCAGTGGGCGGCCTTTCTTTTACAGGACAGCAACAGCCACAACGGTTTCTCTCATAATGGGGGCCCTCAAGGCGTTCGCCTTAATGAAACAAGGCGGCTTCTTCTGCCCTCAGGTGGTTCTGTTCGTTATTTGTATTGAAGAAACAGATAACAGAATGAGTAAAAGCCTTTTTGCAGGCACCTTCGAAGGCTGTGTGACCTTCAGAAATACAAATACAGTACTCGCGTGCGCAGATCCGACCGGTGACCTCGATTCACAATCAGTAGAGTCCCTCATGGTAGTATGCAAGATCAGTGTTGATGGCTCGAAGTGGATTTGTAGTTCTTAAAGCTTTCAGCAGCTAATTACCTTCCAACCTGAACGGTGTTTTTTACCGATTTAAAAACGCATTTTTTACAGTTGAATAGTATTTCTAATAGAAAGGGTGCTACATAAAAATTGACCCGATAATTTGTCGTCCTAATTATTCAGGCTGCGTTGTAGAACCTAGTCTTATGTCACCGCTTAAAATAACTCTGGAAAGTCACATAATTGTAAAGCCTCGAAGGAGGGAGACGGCATGCATGTTAAGTGGTGCCCCACCGAACACTCGTATTGACGTCCCATTCGTTCGTAATGAAGCTCAAGGGCACTTCCATAATCTTCGAAATTTTTGTGTTTCTTGTTTAGTATCAAATTTCGTTTGCTCGCACGTGGTTCCCGTGTGTCGCCACGCAGAAAACATCAAATCCACCAAGGATTCCGCGAGCGAGAAACAGCGTTTTTTGCACGTCTTAATGTTCTGGAAAACTTTTTAAATCTGCCAAAAAAAGAAGTACACGTCCTTTCATCTTGCAGACTCCGACATTATCTGATGAGCACATCTGATGGGCATGGAGCACATTATTGGCTGATGTAGTTTGTGACGTTAAGTGCTAGGATGCGTTTGTTTAGTACATTCTGAAAGAGTTAGGATTTGAGAAAAGGTTGAAAAGAAGTGTTGGCAAGGTCTCTTTAAAAGCGAAGTCATGTGATTACGACGCTGCTTCGAATCATGGAGCACTGAGAGCGCCACTGGGCATCTATGTATTGGAGGGGTGGAAGAGGGCTGCATTTCTTCTCAGTGCAAAAAACACACTACTTCACATTCATGCCGAATTTTCTTTAAATGGACATTTAACTTTATTTTTAAGGGACGATAATTTCCGAACTTATTCGTGCAAAGGCTCGAGCGCGTTGTGTGTGGCCTCTCCCAAAAGGTTACGTGCTATTGAAACGTGGGATTCTCTTTCCTGACTGACTCATTTTTAATTTTGATTTGAGATAGTTTAGCCCTCTTGATCGCTAATAACTATCACTGATTCCAACGCGATTGCAACCCACCTCGTGGATCCGCTATTATATAAGCAGCACGGCTACTTATGGGGAAAACCCTGGTGAGGATAGCATTCGGAGAGAACTAAGGCTACCGATGATGACGTATGTGCACTCTTTGACAAAATTTTCTAGGCCATGACGAAAGTGCATAGGCTGCAAAAAAAAAAAACACCAAAGTAGCAAGGTCGCCTCTCGAGCGAGTCTGAATCGTTTTATACCTGAAAGCCAGAGAAAACACCTTTCTTACTGCAATAAAATACTTTGCTCACAGTTAAGCGTTAAGCATATTCTTGGAATTCTTTCTTGAAGACAAACCTTTGTCTTGGCCTTGACAACTTTGACAAATACTGTATGTCAGCGTGTATTGACAAATTTTTACCTCAAATAAGTCAAACACCACGTTAGGGGCTAAAAACGTAAAAAACAGCCTCTTTGCTGATAGGTGGCACTGTCAGTTACTGCAACGGCAGTTTATTAATAAATAGGGCTTATTGGCACTTCTCTCTCGCGCAGTCGTGGGCCAGACGCAGGAATGCGACCCTGTCCCGGTGCTGCGCTGTTACGGCGGCCTTCTGAGCGGCGTCGAGGCGGACATGGACCGACTGACCGCCAAATACGGCACAGAGCTGGACGCCGCGCTCAGGACGTTCGCCAGGTGAGCGCTGTTTCCCCTTTACTCGCTAAAGAACCACGCCGACACTGCAGCACTCACGCACTGAGTCACTTAAACGTCCGGAATAAAAGAAAATATGAAATTGGTTTCGCAATTTCTTTGGAAAGTTGCATTTTCCCCGTAATGGGCTGTTTTTGGCAAATTGGCAGGTGAAAGAATGTGTCGTATAATTATCATCATCATCGGCCTATCAACTTCTTCTGCAGGGCAAAGGCCTCTTCCATGGATCTCCAATTATACCGGTCCTGTGCTAACTGCGACCAATTTATCCTCGCACACTTCTTGGGCTCGTCCGCCCATCTAACCTTCTACCAACCCCTGCCACGCTTGCCTTCTCTAGGGATCCATTCTGTCACCCTTAATGACCAACGGTTATCTTGCCTTCGCATTACATTCCCTGCCTACACCCATTTCTTCTGCTTCATTTGTACTAATATGTCCTTAGCACGCGTTTGTTCCCTGACCCACTCCCGCTCTCTTCTTGTTCCTTAATCTTACACCTATCGCCTTCCGTTTTATTGCTCTCTGAGTCGTCCTCAATTTAAGTTGAACCTTCTCAGTGAGCCTCCAAGTTCCTGCCCCGTAGGTGAATACCGATAAGATGCAGCTGTCATACACTTTCCTCTTCAGGGACAATGGTAGGCTGCCATTCATTATCTGAGAATGTCTGCCGTATGCACTCCTCCCCATTCTTATCTTTCTAATTATCTCTATCACAAGGTTGGGATCCAAGGCTACTACGTCTAATAACCAAGCGTAATTTAGGGCTTTAATCGCGCAGTCTTCGGTGACAGTTGACGACAAGTGTGACTCGCATTTCGGTAAAGCCGACACCACAAAGCTCGCGACGGTAGAGCGCTAATTTGGGTCTGTTTTGTCTGGTTGTAGGACACGCATTCATGCGTTAGGCTCCTCGAGGTGAAGACATTTGGATGCTATCTAGACATTTCTGTTGGAACCGGGTGGTGCGCATGCGCCCCAGAAAACATATAAGTGGTTATAACGCAGTTTTATCGTTTGTAAGTGCAGTGGTATTGTTTGCAAAAAGCGGGTGCCTCGGTAATAAAAACGTACCACGAAGCGTGGCTGGTGGACGTACGTTAGTGTTCTCTCTGTTGGTAATGAAAATAGTGCCGACATGCATAAGAAGAAATGTGCAACTGGTCTGCTAAGCTGGAGTTGGGACTGCTGATTCAAATTTTTTGTGGATTAAGAGTACAAAATATAAAAAACAAGAACGAGACTCATACGCTTTCTATACAAACACAGCTCATTTTATTAGAGGCAGACATTAAACTTACAATAACACGGTTAGGTAAAAGTTACAGCCATGAAGGCATTAAATCTAAACAATAGAAATATATGCTTTGGCCTGGTGAATATTGCATTGTCACTACTGCAATCAAATCAATTTTGTATATCTGCGGTGTTTGCGCTGTTTTCACCGGTATTGGAGTAGTTAGCGGAAATTTTGCGGAATAAGGAGCCGGAACACTGTTAACGTTAAAGTAAATATTTAGTTTGAGCAACATTCTAATATGTAAGCGAACATTAGAATCACAAGAAAACATGTGTGGCCCTCCGGTGCCCGAAGTTTTCACATGCGCCCTTACGAACTCCATATGCTTACCTACAACACTACAGCAGGCCAACGGCCCGGCTGATTGAACCCGGTGCGGTTCACGGCACGAGCAAACAGTGGCCTTCGTTGCTTGCCAGGGGCCAACACCTCAAATTCTGGCTTTCGCTGTTCCGCGCGTTCCATAACCTATTGGATGGTGTTTGTATTTTAGGTGTCCCACCAATGATTTTGGGAAATAATTACAGCCACCCTTCATGCTTTCTTAGAGAGGTTGTTTATCGTGATGATCCCTTTATATGTGACCGTAGCAACTGCGCTCTCCGTAATAGGCAAATGCGGGGCGGCCTCATTACTTATCGCCTTGAAACAGTGGTTTCCTATTTAAAGCGAAAAAATAGGCGTGCGCGTACTTTGCAACAGCGTTTGACATCAACGAAAAAGCGGGTTATCATATACAGGCTGCCTGTACACTGTCGTATTCGAAACAAGGCTCGGAAGCCAAAGTGTTATCTATTCACCACTTCACCTGGACACCTCAATGAGAATCAAAATTTTTTTCCAACTCGTCTCGCCTTTTCGCTACTTCTGGTCCACCCTTAATTCCCCGTGTGGATTGTTACATGGCATGTCGTTCTCCACTTTATCAGCTTAACGGCACTAAATTAGCGGAACCCTTTACTGATGGACGCGAAAAGCAAAAACACCCGTGTGTACGAGATTTCGGCGCGCGTTAAAGATTCCCAGGTGGTCAAAATTAATCTGGAGCCCCCCACTACGGCGCGCCTCATCGCCTGCGTTGCGTCGGTGCGTTAAACCCTACAAGCAATCAATTAGCGGAACCTTATCTTTATAACCTTATCCCAATAAATGAGAAAAAACAGAATCGTACCCGTCTGCCTCACTGAAACAATGTTGCTCGGAATCTGTCTGGTACTGTACCGACCCAACGAATATGTGGCGGCCTTTTAAAACTTCCCGCGCTCTTGCAGCAAGCACCCTGCTTCATCGTCACCCTGCAAGCTGCGTCCGGGCGAGCAGGCACGTTGTACCCAGGCGGAGCGCGAGCAGCTGGACCGACTCGAAGCGGTGTACGAGGTCTTCCAGAGGACGGTCAGCGACGACCAGTCCCTCAGGGGTGAGTTTTATACTACCTTCTCGCGCACATCCAGATTCACACATGAAGAAAGTTCTCCTTGGGTTTCTCGCGTGTAAAGATACGCCGGTGAAAACGACCGAGCCGCATAAGAAACATAAACAAATGTCTTTGTCGCTGATGTAATGCGGATGTATGAAATACCTTGGAATATGTGTAATCCCACTGTTTTTACTAAGTGTTTTTATTGACCCAGTTGTCTATGATGAACTAACCAGCAGGTGGCATTTGGAACGGCGAGGCCTCTGTAACCGGGAGGCTACAAAATGCCTTGAAGGTGCCTCTAAATTTTTGCAAATGACTGATTGCAGGAGTGTCAAAAATAAAGTGAAATTGCTACGTTACACTACCGCCTTGAACTCCACACTCTACACCCCCCCACCCCGACAAGCTAGCCACTACCGATGAATCAATACGTACCGCAGCCTTCAGATGAACACCATACCCACACGGCACCCTTCAAGTCATCCACCTCACCTCTACGCCGACACTTGCAAGTTATGTCCCCAGCCCTGCACACTCTACCACATTTCCTGAAAGTGTTCGCGAACTCCTCCTCTTACTCCATCGCTTCCCTTAGACATGAGCAGTGGGAAGGCATGCTAGCCCGTACCCCCGGCGATCAGCTTCGGCTGGTATAAAAGGCTCCCGCCGGCTGGCGACCGCCCAGTGATATTCTGTTCTAAACCTCCCGTTTCAATGGCTACAGAAATGAATTATCCCTCGGTGCAAGTAAAGTCTATTAGTCGTCCTTCTAGAATATGTACAACGCCGGAGTACTTCATGCTAGACGTATTTGATAACATTTTGTAACTTTCCAAAGACCCACAAAGTCACCTGTGATTGTTGTTTACCCATGAAAATGCCCAGAAAATAAACAAGTGAATTCTACACGCGCTGCGACTTGGAACATCTGGGGCCGTTTGCCAAACCTCATAAGTTCCCGCCTACAATAAGACAGTGATTACCGACTACCATAAGTCGAAGTCGGCCACGGCGAATAAGTCGGTTGGCGGAAAACCCTACCGTTGGCCAACTTATCACTGCGCTTATTTCGGGTTCGCGGCAAACGACTTATTTCCTAGCGAGCGCTTAAGTTGTTATGAACTTTAGCCCACTTATCGTGTTCGGGCAAACTAGCCCTGATAATGGGTTGAATTAAGCTAGTCGCTTATTTGTCGGTATTTAAATATAAAACGCATTTTGGTTTTGGCATTTGTGGTTTGGTTTCGTTAAGCGTTAACTAAAAGAATCTACTGTTCGGGATGGCGCAGTATGATTTTACGCCACCTACCACATAGTCTCACCGATGAGACGACAGATCTGGCTTGATTGCCGCGCGCTGGCCGTAGGGTTAAGAACAGCGTCTGCGCGCTTTCCGAGTCCGAACAACAACGTCCAGCTTCTTACGCTGTTCAAGCGATGACGATCAGAGGTTACTTTCATGATGATGATGATGATGATGATGATGATGAATAGAGGCTGAGATTTGATACAGTTGACAGCGGGGGGCGACACTGAAAGTAACCGACGCTGGCGCTTGTAGTATGCTGCAATGGAGACTAGCGGCCATTAACCCATTTCCGCGGTATAAAGGACGCATTACCTCTTAGGCCAAATGTGCTCAGCATCCGTACGTACTCTTGTGAACCCACGCAGACATGATCTCGAGCGTACAAGTGCTGGGACGGCGCAAGTACCGTGACTGCTTCGCCAGCCTGCTCCAGGATACGCTAATCCGCCAGTACAATCGACGCGGGGCAGCAGGACAACCCTCAGAGGTCGAGGATCTGCAAGTGAGTTGGCCGCACCTCGACGCATTTTCGTCGTGGATTTTCCGCGTCTAGGGCGCGCTACTTGTTCATTATGCCGGAACGATGTCGAATCTTCCCAAATTATTGATTCAATCATTGAACCACCACCTGTATTTTAAAGAGGCCACGATGGCAGAATACAAGTTTGCTATATTCAAAAGACTCCCTTATGTATAGATAAAAAAGATATACCAATTTTATCGCCAGCTCTAAAAAATAATGCAGATGATAATGAAAACCGGTGAAGCAGTGGCAACCCCTTCGGTCACTTTCCACCTGATTTTTATGCAATTAACGAAACTTGTTTGTACGATTGTGCGGCCACCCACCAATTCCATGGAGAAGACACGTGACTGGGCTATTGCATTGGGGGCTGAGTTCTGTTTAATCGTGTCACCTAAATGCTTACGTGCAATTTGACAAACTGAAGAATATGTTTCAGTGCTGCCGCACATTAGGCCACTGCTGCCATTTGCGGCACAGTAGCGTAAAATTTGAGAGCTTTTCAATATCTGTTGCGTTTTTTTTTTGCTAAATGTTTTTTTCTGGATAGAATCTAGCTCAGCGAGTTGCCTAAAGGCTAGTTCTCTGAACCTGAACAAAGAGGTATTTTCTTTTAAGTATCCTGTCAGCTAAAATAGTTCTTGCACGGCTCTATCATTCAAGAAAAGCCGATAAAAGAAATTGTGCACAATTACCCTCCCTTCTGTCGGAAATTTAAGCGAGCTCGTTGGAGAACATTAGTCTGTGGTGCAATGGGGTAAACACTTGCGACAGACGTGCGCCTATTTTCGATTATATATACCATTCCTTGCGTCACCTTCGGTGACTATCAGCGCTGGATTCCAGAGCCTGCAGCCTCTACTCTAGCAGAGCGCTTTAGCAGCAGCAGTTGGTGATGGCTTGTATCGACTGCATTGTTCATCTTCCACTAAAACTCTGCATAAGCAGAAAGGTGAAAATATTAAAAAGATCTTGTGCATGCCGCGACTGCCTGATGAGCGGGGAAACCGTCATGTCATCATTTCGCACCTCCAGCACTGGGCATCCCCTAAGTTTTTATCCTCCACAGCAGCCGCCACGGAAGCTGCCAAAGTGCAATGCCGGTTTCATCTAGATACCATAAACCCTACTCCTCCGCTTTCGTTCTCACTTTCCTAGATTTTCTTCACTAGCAAGTTCCTGCTTACGCTGCCAGCCTACCCGCCTCATTCGGTTTACTAGGCGCTACTTTAATATGTTCATCATCTCATCCATTGCTGTGCGCTTCCTTTGTTCCTGCCGCACAGTTACGTAGTACATCGAGTAATGTAATATCAGGAATTCATCACTAAGCTGTAAACAGACCACTGAACTTTACTGTGAAATGCCGGCGCTTGTCTTGTACTGTCAAACCTGCTCTTAGTGCTATCTGATGGACGTAGAACTTAACCCAAGCCCACCAAAACAACCCTGACCCTATCCTAACCGCTATTCTAAAGCTAGAAGCTGGGCAAGCCACCCTACGCACCGAAATAGAGAAGCTCAAGCTAACCCATGAAACACATCCCAGCCAGTTGTCCACTCTAACCAATCGACTGCTAGCGCTCGAATCCCAACTAAGCAACCGTAACACGAATGCCGAAATGACCACTGACGACCAGTTAACCCAGGAAATAACAACTGCTAAAAACCGAAAGCACCGAGTTAAGCAAACGCCTCCGAAGAAATAACCTGCTGTTCCTAGGTCTAGACGACACAGATAAAGAATCATGGAAGGAATCGGAAGAAAAAGTTGTGGCATTCTGCCAGACAAACGTAAACTTCCAACTTAACGCAGGCGAGATTGAAAGGGCTCATCGTATCGGAACCGCCTTTCTCAACCAAAAATGGCCTATCATCGTCAAGTTTAATAACTTCAAAACAAAGGAAAGCATACTATCATGTGGGCCAAAATTAAAAAAATACTGACTACGCGATTAGGGAACACTTCGCATCGGCCACACGCCTAGCCCGGTCCAAGCAACCAAAAATTTCATATTAAACCTAAAAACTGCGCGTTCAAACTAAGATTAGACAAGGTGCTCGTTTGGCAATAATGCTACACTCTACAACGCTGCCACAGAAAGCATTAGTGAATGCACAAAGTTTTCGATTAGCTTTGCGGGTCATGACAAACCGCCTCTTGGCACTAACAATGGCGTCAAATGACGTAAACCAGATCGTTCCACCAGTTTCCCATCTCAACGGTGACAGTTATCATTCCTGAAGCTTAACGTCATGTTCACCTACATGCGAAGCGTAATGCCAAAACGCATCGAACTTAGCAGTTTCAATGATGAACTAAAGTCCATCTCATGCTACTAACCGAAAAGTTTGCTGCACAGCAACATTAGTGAAAACGAGGTCCTCCCTTCTAACCAAAACTTTAATGTGTTGGCACCGGGGATCGTATTTGTCGCAGAGGAGGTGGCGTCCTCATCGCTATCAAAACACACCGTCATCATCGCTTGTATTACAGGACGATAACCTTGAATTATTGTGCATCCTCCTACAAAATCCCGCGGTCAAAGCGATTTTCAGCGTCTGCTACCGGCCACCTGACAGCCACCGATCCTTTTGTGATTCACTCACACGTGCCCTAACTGACATAAAAACCAAACATCCTGACACTCCCCTTATCTTGTTTGGCGATTTCAACTTCCCTGAGATAAGCTGGTCTCTGCTTTCGACACCGAAAAAAACCACTACTAAATGAAGCCAACCAATTTATTAATCTTGCTTTAGACTTTAACCTCCACCAAGTTATATCATGCCCAACACGGGGCAACAACACACTCGATCTGTTCCTAACCACCTGCCCTGCTGACATTAAAAGTGTAAACGTTTTGCCCGGCATTAGTGACGACAGTCTGCTCGACATCTCCATAGCCCTTCCGTTTGCACGAAAATCCCCTAGCACGAAACTGATTACTAACTACAAGCGTGGTAATTACGACGCCATTAACAATGAACTTCTGCGATTTTATTCGTCCTTCTGCAAAACCTACGAAACACACACTCCTAATGCTAACTGGGAATTGTACAAAAATGAACTATTTAGCTTAAAAATTATATTTATTCTTAGCCTACTTGTGAAATATGATTCTAATAACCCATGGTTTAATAACTGCCTAAAACGAATTCGGAATAGAAAAAAACGCTTCTACCGATCAGCCAAAGCAAAAAATGAACCACTAGCGTGGGACCGTTGCCAGTCATCTGCGACTCAATACGTAAAAGAAATAGCCGATGCCAAGATAAATTCTTTTCAACGGACCTACTATCCATACTGAAAACTAATCCAAACAAGTTCTGGCGCTTACTGTCCCCTAAGTCGAAGACTAATCAACTTGAACTCACAAACATGGACGGTCAACTTATAGACAGTGACAAATGTGCTACATTTCTCAACGACTACTTTACATCTGTGTTCACTCCCGTTAACAACGCATCCATCACAGCTCAACCATAAACACCATCCAGTGCAGAACCCGACATTCCATTTAGTCCTAAAGGTATAGCCCAATTAATTAGTACACTGAAGTTAACATCATCTGCCGGTTGTGACGAGATTAATACTAAAGTTACTAAAAAATACTATCCTCGTCTCAAGTGAAATCCTATGTCTAATATTTGATCAATCCGTACACAGAGGCCAGGTTTCAGACGACTGGAAAAAAGCAAAAATAACCCCCGTCTTTAAATCAGGCAGTCACTCTTCACCAGCTAATTACCGCCCTATTTCTCCTACGTGCATATCGTCCAAGCTTCTCGAACACATAATAGCATCTCATGTCATGAATCATCTGGAAAGCATGAATTACTTTTTCCCATACCAGCATAGATTTCGGAAATTTTACTCGTGCGAAACACAGCTCGCTGAGTTTGCGCACGACATTCAAGTTAACATGGATAACAACCTTCAAACGGACGCCATGTTCTTAGACTTTGCAAAGGCATTTGATCGCGTCCCACATAACCAACTACTCTCAAAATTAACTTGCCTCGGTTTAAAGACAAACATAATAAATTGGATTCAGGACTTTCTTACAGGCCGCATGCAATTCACTTTCGCCTATAATAACCAATCACCGCTTACAGCTGTTACTATCGGGCGTACCACAGGGTGCCAGTCTATCGCCACTTTTATTTCTAATTTATATAAATTATCTGCCAACTAACATAAAAAAGTAAACTAAGACTATTTGCCGATGATTGTGTCCTCTACTCCTGCAATTAAAAGCCCCGACGATAACAGCACCCTACAAAAAGACCTTAACACTATCGCATTATGGTGCAATAATTGGCTCAAGCCCCTTAACTTATCGAAATACAAACTAATCTCTTCTCTCGTAAACGCTCCATCACCCACCACACTTACAATATTAATGCTGTTTCCATATGCTCTGTAACATCGTATAAATACTTAGGCGTTCACATGACCCATCATTATCAGTGGGAATTACACATCGACACAATCTGTTCCGAAGCATTAAGGACACTTGGGTTACCTCCGACGAAATCTGAAAATCCACGACCATAGAAATAGAAAAACTTGCTTATCTAACATTCGTAGGCCAAAACTTGAATGCGCGCAATCAATCTGGCATCCATCCCAAGCATATTTGACCACTAACCTAGAATCCATACAATATCGTGCAGCTCGCTTTATCACCTCCCAATACTACTCCGGAACCAGCGTCACATCTTTAAAACAGTCCATTTCCCTTCCGTAACTTGTATCGCACCGTCATATCGCACGTTTATGACTACTTCATGGGGCCTACTATCATCCAAAATCCGGGCACGAATTATTAAAACCATCCCACCGCACGTCAGCTCGCCTAAATCACACCCAGGCAATAGCACACTTACCCAGTCGAACATCGGCATTCACAAGTTCGTTCTTTCCCAATGCAATAACCCTTTGGAATTCGCTACCCGACAATATAGTATCATGCACTGACCACGCATCTTTTCGAAAAAAATTGGACGACCATTATCACCACTCCGAACATCAATGCTGTGTCTAATATAGATCCTGACTAGTTGAACCTGTACAATTGCTCTTGCTTGTCTTTTCTTTTTGTGTGCTTTTTTCTTCTTTTTTTCTTTTTTTAGCTTTATAACTGAACATGTGTATTTGGTAATTTGGTATTAGTTTTCCCTGATCTGCTTTTTTTGTTCTTGTTAGTTGTGCTGACTGATGCATGTCAGTCACTATTTTTCTTGTATTATTTTTTTCTTTTTTGCCCAGTTGTATATATCATACACTTCCTAATTGTCTTTCCTATATGTATTTGCCCACCCCCCTTATGTAATGCCTTCGGGCCCTTAAGGAACTAAAAAATGAAATGAAATGAAACGAAATGTTGCCCAGCGTGCGCACTTCTGTACGCACGTCCCACGGCGTGACGAGTAGTTTCGCCACAGTTTCCTGGTCTGTAAAGCTAACCTTACGCCTGTACCAGCTCACATCTCTAGTTTGAACAGCTAAATGTTTACATCGAAGCTGAATCCTTCATCAAAATTTTGCTGTCCTACATTCGTCGCAGGAATTAATAACTCAGACGTCGCCTGAGGCCTTCTTACGGGATAAGAATGCCAACGCATAAAGTCTTCTTGAACCCCGCTGAGCGCTGCTTGGAGTTTCCACTGCGGAGAGTAATCGTTTCGTCTTTTGCCGCGGAGTATTCCCATTGCACTTGCGTGGACGGCCAGATATCGCTGCTGTTGATGCTGTGGCCGCTGGATGCATGGATGCATGGACGCATTTTACACTATAGTATACCGGTACGACACGTACAGCCTTCTATAGGGGATTGGCATGCATAAGTCTGTACACTCTGGGTTCAAGATATAAAGGCGTGAACTTTTATTGCGGTGCCAAGTTCTCCTCATGACTGAGCTCTGTATAAGAAGAAGCTTTGCGGTGGCGTGACTAATCAGCTCCTAATCAAACTCGGCATGTGTCGTCCATAAAACCACCCAGTTTTATCTGCAAAGAAAAATTGATTTGATATGATTTGATGCCGCGACAACAGCTGTGTAAATGATCATGAGTCACTGCAAAAATGGAAATAAACGGAGGTTGTCAGGATGTAGCGCAGTAATGGGCGGTCTCTGCCACTATTGATGCGCGTATGGCAGCCAGGGTGGGCATAAGTGCGCAGAGGCTGCGTTGCCGATGTCCTGGTGAGCGTTCACGGTGAATCCGAAGAACTACAGATCATGTGAAGAAACCCCTTTGATTCGGTCAACCGAAATATCATCGGAACTTAAACAACCACCGTTGCTGCGTGCACTGCGAGTGGGACACGAGACGGTTTTAAAAAATTTGGCGCCAATCCACTCACTGAATGCGGAAAAGCCATGTAGCTGTAATCGACGTGCTTATCTTCTTCGTACTCCAGAGAATACCATGAGGCTTACAAAATAACATAAATGAAAGCGCCTTTTCCCACTGCGTATAACGGTCCCACAGCGTATACTACTACAGCAGCGCCACCAGAGTACGTCTACACAAGCACCTCCGCGGACAAGGCACCTCGCACACACCTGCCGAACAAGTACTGCGGCTGCTCCGGGACCTTACAGTTTCGTTTTAGCATCCAGTGGACGGAAATCTGGCGCTATTGGGTACGGAAGCCGGCCCATTCTATGTCCTGCCCATCCGGGGTGCGCGACTTCATACTACAGGAGGCGCAGGTCTTAGTGTGCCGCCAGCTCGCAGGGTCAGCCCGCGAGCTGACGGCACACTATTCCTCTCCCGTCCGCCGCAGTCCTCTTTCTTGTTTGGCACGTGCCGTGTTCCTGACACGGACCTAACACACCCTGGAAACGTTTTCCGGGCATACATACGGGAGCTGGAGGTGCAAAGCTGTCAGGTAAAAAGTGAATTCAGGAACACCAAATTTAAAAGGAGTCGGCCGACAGCCTTTACACAAAGCTGAGCAGGAGTACGTTCGGGACAACACGCGTCCCCGGAATATACACACGTAAGTTTCTGTATTCGTCCTAAACGTAAAACAAAAATAGATGGAAAAGAACTGAATCCCAAAGGCAATACCGGTCACGGTAAACGTCATTTCACCTACCGCGGTTGTCTGCGGGTTTTTTATTTCATTGTGGCAAATGAAACTACTCAAAGAAAATTGTTTTACGGCTCCTCCACCTGCTTTTCTTGGCGGCACATAGCCTTAAGTGCAGGTAGCTGAAAATTGTAAGCCATAATTATCAAAGGCGCAACGCCGAGCCCGCACGCTTAAAAACAGGCCACATGTACGAGGTTTAATTTCGGCAAAATTGTTTGAATAATTATCAATTCCACAAATTGTATTAGCAGTGTTGATGGCGCAAACCTACACAAACTCTCTTTGGCGTTGAGAAGCGTCAGTATTCACCGGTGCACTGCACCAACTTTACGATGTCGCGCAGGAAGTGGTCCTCCCTATCCGGCAGCTGCTTCGACGAGTCTCACGAGGTGGAGTGTCCAGAGGGCAACGCAGCTGCGGGCCGCCAGCACTTCCGGGATCTTCTCGCTGCCTATGTGGCCAGCTTCGGCTGCCCGTACAACAGCGCGGACGTGAGCAAGCCCTCCTTGCTGGGAGCGACTCTCCTTGCCCTCGTTTCGGTGCTGCTGCTTCGTACCGGCGCCATTTTCTGAGCAACGCCGCCCGGCCTGTGAACGCGCAGCCTTAGGGCTCTAATTCCTGTGACTCATACGTGCATTCGAAACTCAGGGGAGTGCAGAAGCCGCAGTTCTAGGGAGGCGCCGTTATCAGTCATCTTACTTGACGAAACCTCTATGCGAGCCTGTTTCCGTGACTGCAATCCTCTCTGTATTGGTTATGGTGTTTTCTTTATGGATGCTTCTCATGTTTCGATTTCGCATGGCATTTCAATTTCTTTCCAGTTAACTATAGCATGTTGTATGCCCCTAAATAAAGGGGAATTTTTTTCCCTCATTCCTTAAGTTACCACCATCATTCTCAGTTATAGTGGCATTCTCAGCGCTTTTCTTCTGTGGTAAATGACAGTGAACTGATTGTCCCAGCGATAAAAATATGGTCATTAGACGTCCAAATATTGTCTTAGTGTTATTTTCGTATCAATTTATGTGAAGTGACAACACGTTTTTACCTACTGTTGCAGAGTGACTACGTAATACCTACGCGTCCCACGCAATATCTAACCCGTTTTACAGGTAATATCATTCAAAGCGGATGACATTAGCTTATACTGACAGTCGGTTAATTCCGTCATGTCTACACGGGAAATAAATTTCATTTCATTACAATATTGTCCCGTATTTCTTAAAACCCGCACCAAAAGGCGACTGTGACGACGAAGAAGTGGTTGAGTGCGCGTGTTCTCTGATCATCGTCATTCAGAGCTCTGGCACTCGCGCTTGGAACCCTGTGCTTGACCTCTCGCGAAAAGACTCCGGCTGCTTCTCCTCATCTGGTAGTCACCTTCAAAGACCACCGCTCAACAAGAGCGTGTTTATAGCACGCGACAATATTATTATTTCTAACGGGCAGTCGCCTCACCAAATTGGATGATTCTAATGTAAATGCGTTCGTAATGTATTGACAGATTCTTTTTAAATTTTGAAAACCAACCAATGAAATCGTTTTTAATAAAAACCATGCATCGCTGGTATAGGCGACATATGTTGATGTCACAAACCGAGTCGTGTAAACAACAAATCCGAATATGGTCAGCGGCGAACATAGCGGAGCTTTGTGACTGTGTTGCTTGGCCTCGTTTCTATATGACAATATGGAACGAGAAATGTATATTTACTGACGGTTTGTGTGTACATGGTGCTCGCCGCCTTTATTGGTGAACTTTCTTGTTTAGTGCCGTGCGACTGCAGTCGAGGTTACACATTCCGGTCGGAAGCAAATGGAAAGGTGCTCTGTGAATGCCATTGGCATCTAATGGAATTCGGTAATTTGGTATCCTCGTGCAGCGCAAAACTGTAGTAACACTCACAGCTACTGTCATAGACTCCAAATATCATTAGATTTCTCGAGCAAGAGTGGCAAATACTGCGTAACACAAATGATTGCACGTAGAAACAAAACATTATATTCACACCAAAATGCATACTGTAATAAAGTAGCAGGGAAGTCATATTAAACTACAATGTATAATATTAATTCATGCGTGAAGTTTACACACAAGGGCAAACCTGTTGGTTTGACTACTCAAGCACGCACTACACAAAACGTACGTAAACCTACGTGTTTATGTACAGTGGAGATTACCAAAGCATAGGAAAAATTTAGTGCCCTTCGACTCTGTGAAGAAGGACGGCCAGCAAAGCTGCGGTGCTGAGCCTCAACGTAAGCTTTGACTGGGTCGTAGTCCAAGGGATGCACGAAGCAAAACACGTTTGTTTGAAATTTGTGATTGAGCATTGTCCCTGGTATATTAAGTGAAATAACTTTTGACGAACTAGAGTTTTGTTCGCGTGGACAAGCTAGGCGCAGTCCGTTTCCCTCCCGTGAAATCCCATATGTATTGACAGCGGACAAGAAGTTCACAATATTTACAACTTCACAGTGAACCATGCAATTTTGAGACGCAGTTCGCGGTCCCTTTCTGAGACGCACTTCCCGCCGCCGCCGCAGAGGCTCACCGTCGAGAGAACCCACGAGTGAGAGCTGCCCCAGCGCACGGCAGCCACCAGGAGTGAGTGCTGAACTGCGAGTGACGCAACCGCTCGTGAGCACCTGAAGCGGATATTGTGGAACGCGCACATGCGATCTCAGCCAGTTCTTACTGAGCAATGAGCGACGCAACTGGTGTAACTGCACCGTCTGCCGCGGCTGCTAAACGAGCTGCCCGAATAGCTGCGCTCAAATATCGCATTGGGGAGTATCGTAATCACCAGCCAGTTTTTTAAACGAAATATAAGCCGTCTTGTATTAAAAAATTCACAGCCCTTCCACCCCATAAAGAGGGATGGCCAGCAAAGCTGTGGTGCCGAGACTCAACGTGAGGTTTGACTGGGTCGTAGTCCAAGGGGTGCACGAAGCAAAACAGATTTGTTTGTAATTTGCAATTGAGCATTGTTCCTGGTTATTAACTGAAAGTCCAGTCCTGTCCAGTCACTGCTCCTCGCGCATGCTCAGCACGGCTCTTCACGAGCCACGTGAAACGGCTATCAAGAGGCTCCGACGCAGCGTCAGACTTGGCTACTGCGCAATTGAGGCGCACACCTGGGCACGCGCCGGCGCCAGTGCGTCTGCACGGCTATGACACAACACAATCCAACACAATCCACTTAATTCAATCTAATCCAAATCCAATCCAATCCAATCCAAGCCAAGCCAAGCCAATCGAGTCGAATCGAATCCAATGCCCCTCGCGCTTGCGTAGAACGGCCCTTCACGTCACACGCGAAACTGCTCAACCTCGGCCAGTGTAGCTTACGCTACAAAACACACAGGAATCGTGGGTAGAAATTTTTTATAGCGCGGGTATGGTAATCAAGGCGCATGCTCTATAAAGGTCCTAGGACCTTTTTAATTCTGTATGATTTTTTTCATGCCCCGTGGGTGTGGCGCGCAGTTGTACGATTCCAGGGATTTTACTGATCTTCCCAACGTGGCGCTACGCTCGCTAGCGATTGCTGTCTACATCGCTCTGGGACCGGAGACGATCTGCTGGTTCCTAGCCATTTACAGCTTTGCTGTAATATGAAGGCCCTAGGACCTTTTTAATTTTGAGTGATTTTTTCCATGCCCCGCGGGTGTGGCGTGAAGTTTTACGATTCCGGGGATTTGAGTGGGCTCCACAACCTGGCGCTACGCTCGCTAGCGATTCCTGTCTACATCGCTCTGGGACCGGAGACGATCTGCTGGATCCTAGCCATTTACAGCTTTGCTGTAAAAATTAAAACCGTTTGAACAGTTTCTGCAGTTTACTGTTCAGTTGGGACAAAAGAGGAGCCCGAAGTGATCTTTTTACAAATTCAATGTATTTGCAAAATGTTCGCAGTCTGTGGTAAAAGGTCGCCAGTTGGATCACCAGACGCATTGGAAAAGGAAGCCCATGGTAAGGCCTATTCAGCGGATTCGGTAGCACATGATCCCTCGGGTCTAACCGTTACGGGGTCACACCCTGCATTTGCCGGTACTTCAAAGAGTTCAGCTTTCCTAATATCCGACTAGAACACACGCTCCAGAAAGGTTTCGAATAAAATGAGACGACCCTTTGGAGCGCCGCCTTAAGGGCGCTAGCAGGAAGCAATCCTTAGTCTGGTTCGACAAAGCATCTTTAGATAATACAAATATAAGTTTAGTTCCACGAGCACCGTCCTAAGTCGGAGCGTCCTCAGATCAAGGGAACGAGGATGCTTACGGAAAAAGCATAAAATAAAGTGGAGGACCGTAGCTAGCCAAAGAGATGGTGTGCTGCGGTAACTATCTCAAGTGCTTGGACCCCGTAACCTATCTAGGTGACCGACCACAGCGATTTATACGGGTAGCGGCCTACGCATGGCTGTGTCTGTTTTCCGTTTTTTTCCCTCGTCGCCATTCAGACTATACAAAGTGCGACCTCATTTATCACCACCAACAAGTTCCGCGTCCTCTCTGACTCCCATGTCGCTCTACGGGAACTGTACAGGACTGTGTCTGTTTTCCGTTTTTTTCCCTCGTCGCCATTCAGACTATACAAAGTGCGACCTCATTTATCACCACCAACAAGTTCCGCGTCCTCTCTGACTCCCATGTCACTCTACGGGACCTGCACAGGACATTCTCGCCCAACTCTACGGCCACCAATATTCTTTACAAAATTCGAGACCTTCCTCACGAAGGGTTCAAGATACGCCTGGTCTGGACTTCTGCTCACACACATGGAGCGGGCGGAAACCATTCGGCGCATAATGCTGCTCGGAAGTGTTTACACAATCCTCCCATGGTTCCAGCGTCCATCCAAGAACGACCTGACCTCCAACAGGCATATGCACTTGACTGGCAGCAAAAATACCGTCGAATTAAGAACCTCAAACGGCAATGGCTTGTCGGCGCCTCACCACCTGATTTTCTTGCTCCTCGGCAGTCCCTGCCAAGAACCGGAGACATTTTTGCCAATAAAGTCTATGCTGACTCGGCTTACACTCCAGACGTCATCTTCACATGGACAACGCGTAGGCACCTTGCTCGTCCTCGCCGCCCCTACTGCGGCAGCAGCAATACACCGAACCTTTTCCACCTCATCTGGGCATGTTCAGCTTACTCAACTGACTGCGACCAGTTCCTTACAACGCAAGTACGCCCGACGACTTCTGAAGAACATGTCCAACATTTCAGACACAACCCCCAAATTTTACAGCAAATTACAGAATTAGGTCTCAAAAGCGATCTCTATAAAGTAGTATGATGGCGGATCGTTCACCACCTCTCTAAATGACCCCCTAAGCACACCCTTTGTGGCTCCTCAACGGCTCCTTGAAATGACTTATATGAACCATGTTCCCCTACCCTTTTCCGATGTTCCACAACAGGGCTCCTTAGCGTCCTCCTAATAAAGTCATTCATTCCATTCCCAAGCAAAAACCTACCACATGGAGTAGACTGAATTGTGTGGTTTAAGCGCTGCATTCGACAGAACAGATAGCTCGAGGCAGCGTGTTTTAAAGCGCAAGCTTTCTATGCTGATCCGATGGCGTTCTGCCAGAAAACTAATGTATTTCCCCGTACACCAGTGGATCGAACGAAAAGCTCTGATAAAGATTTCTTGACACACGGAGCGTGGTGAAATCGACTTTCTATTCTGCTAAAACCGTTACTTGAAAATGGCAACAATGAAATCGTTCTTGATCAGACTATACACGCACCGATCGTGAAGAACTGCTACTTTGGTATACCTCTATCTCATAAATAAAGCATCGGAGTACAATCACATCGTACGTAGACTCATCCAATCACTCATAATGAGCAGGATCGCATACAGTCTACCGTTTCACCACGTGAACCAAAGACAACAAGAAGGAGTAAACGCTATCATAAGAACGGCTTACAAGATCGCCTTCGGCTTACCGATGTACACCTCCAACGAGAAGTTCTATAACCTGGGAATCTGCAATACCTTCCAAGGAGTCCAAGAAGCCACCCTCGAAGCACAAAAAGAGAGGCTATTGAAAACAAGAACCGGCAGGGAAATCTTAAGAAGAACGGGCCACACCATTCACACCGAGTTCGTACGAAGAACAACAGAGCTGCAACCAGAACAACGCAAAGCCCTCAAAATTTCACCCATTACGAAGAAAATGAGCCCCCTCTACAACAAAGGTAGAAGACAAGCAAGAATTAACTATATAAGAAGCACATCACATACGGGAAAAAATCAGATGCAGTATACACGGATGCCACGCCACCAACCACCACGGAATATCATCAGCCGTAGTTGTGGATGCACGCGGCAAACTCCTGGACTTTCTCATGATCAGAAAACAAACATCTCAAGAAGCTGAAACCACAGCCATACTACTCGCTGTTAGATGGGGAGAATATAACATCAAAAACCTCATCATTATCACGGACTCTACAAGAGCCATTAGAAATCTAATATGCGGCCTTATTCCCATAGAAACCAGGAATATTCTACCAGCCGAACCAAAAGGCCAACATAGAATATTATGGAGCCCAGCACATGAAGGCCTTGAAGGAAATGAGAGAGCCGACTCCCTAGCGAGGCAAATCAACAGCCGCAGGGAAACGGACCACTCTTACACCCTTCCTCCCTTCATGTCGCTTAATGAAAGGCTTTACACTCAAAGGCAAGCGAGAAAGACCATGCCCGCACCGCATCACATGTTAGATGCCGAAGACGCACGAAACATAAGAAAACTTCAAACCAACGTTTTCCCACACAAATCCAGACTGTCTCTCATGTTCCCAGAGAGATATAACGAAGAATGCCACAAATGCAAATTACGAGCAGACTTATTCGCGCACAGTCTGGAACTGCCCTATAATTTGGCAACAGAACACCTACCAAACCTCTAGAGAGTCCTGGGATTTAGCACTGTCCAGCTCGGACCTTTCGACACAGCGTGAGCTGCTAGAGAGAGCCACGCTGGGAGCCCTTGCTACTGGAGTCCTGGAAATAGGACTTCACCTATAACTCTTTCCACATTCCCGTCTTCCTATTTTCAAATAAAGTTTACTCTCTCTCTCTGAGCTGGTCCACTCAGCCACGGCCGGTTTTGACTTGCTCGACTATTACTGCTACTAGGTGATTCGGGTGAAAAGGGAAGGAAGTGCACTGAGGATAATAATGAGCCCAACTGGGGGTCCACCTGCATACAATTCAGTGCGGCTGGACGGCGAGGGGGGTAATAAAGATTAGAGAGGAGAAAGGGGGTGATAAAAGAGATAGGTAGCCCGCGCGGGAGTCGCAAGCGACACCCGCGCCGCCACGGTGAGCCGATGTATTGGGGGAAAGCCTGCCGCATGCCTAAGGAGAGCGAAAAATCTGGCGCGGGAGAGTTCGATATATCCATTGCGAGCAACAACGCGTTCGATATAAAAAGCTTAAATGCATGTAACTTTTATCACAATTACACAAGGGTTCGATATAGGCAATAATTCGATATAGCCGTGTTCGATATAAGCGGGCTTTACGTACACTGCGCACGAACATACCCAGAGGGGCCCTCTCTTGTGATCCCTTGCACGCATTCTAAAACGCCGCCATATAAATTCTGGGATTGATAGCTGTTTGAGGCGTTTTTTTTTCGAAATGAGCCAAATCCACATTAGGAGAATATAAGGAGAAAAAACGAAAGTTGGGAACCGCACCTAAATGAAATGCTGTCGAAACTGTTCAATGACATTTTTAACATGTCAGCTAGGGGAAATCTATAGCGACGTGTAAGCAAGAATTATGCGGAGAATTTGAGCATTATTAGGATAAGTTCTGGTTTGGCTAGTACTCAGTTGAAACAGGCAAGTTGGTGCGCCATTCTTATGAAAACTTTATTGCACTTGACTTTCAAGAATGGCACGATAGAGTTTTTAGGAAAAAGGCAAAAAACGTGCAACAGAGCTTCAAGAACAGTAGAACTACTCATGAAGAGCCGGTGCTTATATCATGTTCTTCACCTAAATGAGGTGGCCCGTACCCACAGAGAAGAGGGATTCGCCATGGCTTGTAAGCGGCAGCTAATTTTATAGGCACGCAAACTGGAAACGTGGGAGTAAATACAATAATAACAACCGCATTTACTCTGTAAGGACATGGGAGACGAGATAAAATGATAGTATCCCATCTTTCAGTTTCATTTCGTTCACTTCCGTTCACGTTATCGTAGACGCGTGGCGGTAGAACATTCATCGATCTACTCATTGCTCTCTGAACTCATTATAAGCCAGCTCTCAAAAGCGAAAAAAAAAATTAATGACAACACCCACAAAACAGCCCGAACAGTCACACCAAAAGCGAAATCCCATTGGACAAATAAATGAATTTGGCTCATATTGATCCGTGCCACAGCCGGTGCTGGCCCATTTTTCATGCGTAGTAAGTTCCGTGTACACGTTTGCAGGGCACTGTCTCAACTATTTTCTTGCCACATTTTTTCCAGGGGAAAGGTGCCAGGATTTTCTTGGCAGTGCAGTTTTATCCGACTTGGTTTTGGTTGGTGGATTAGGTTCATTTGAAAAAAAAACACGCCTCATTTGTGCTCTATGTAGGTGAAAAAAAAAGGCAGATTTGTTTGGTACGTTTACACTGAAGCCAGTATCAGTGTACACTGGCTTCGTGCTCTGCTGCCGGCCTGCCACTTGCCATTCGCTGCACCCCCTTTCCATATTCGTCTGCAATCGAGCCTTGGGTGCTCTCGGACAGCAGCAACTTATCGCTTGTTTTGCCAGGGTGGCGGTTTCAGCGGCTCACGTTAGCGCACCCAGGATTTTTTGTGTGGGAAGGGCAGGGTTTAAATTTGTACTGCAAATATAAAATACAATACTATATACGTGTAAAAATATAAAAGAACAAATATGAAGACAAATATAATTAATACACATAAATAAAAATAACCATAAATATTATTATGTATAAAACTAAAAAAGAAAAGTCGAGTTTTTATTATTTTTACGCGAAACAATAAGCATTAAATCACACGCCGTAATTAAATCAGACACTGGACATTTTTCCAGTAGCGTTCTGCGCTTGCGCTACTCTCGCTTCTAGCCACGGATCCGCCATTATTGAAGACAATAATGGATGCACCTCCACACAAAAACAGAAAAGATTCACGAAGCATTTTGCCCTTGCCCGAAGCACCGGCCCCAATTTGGAAGTAAAATTGGAAGGAAGGGATAATGGGAGATCAGGGCGGGAAGGAAATACAATTAAAGCATTCCCGAATGCCTTCTTCACTGATGAAGTAAAAAAAAAAAAGAGTAAAGCACGCGCAGTCTTCTCGTGACCGCTATTTTGCAACAAATGCAGACAGAAAAAAACTTCGCAGTACAGTTGACTGTTATGTAACGACGAATAATGTCCCTTCTATACCGCTGCGGTAGCATGGTGATCGGCAGTGAAGCAGTCGAGAATTTTGAGCATTTTTAAGTTAACGGGTTTCATTTACTAATAGGATTGGCAGACCTTTAACACATACAAATTTCAAACGATACACTTATCACATAAAACGAGAAAATAGTCCAGATAGCGTAGCAACGAAATATGGCTAATACCTGCCGCTACGGTAGCATGTTGATCGAGCGGTGAAGCAGTCGAGAGGTTGAATAACTTTTAAGGTTAGCTGATTTATTTACTGATGTCATTGTCTGATCTTTAACACATACAAATTTGAAACAGTACATTTATTACATTAAACGAGACAGACAGTAAAGAGAACAAGAGTACTTCCCGGGACATGGCTGATTGGATCGCAGTCTCCTGGCGGAAGGGCCGGACGACGCGCGGCAGCGTTTCTCCAATGATTCCCTGGTGCTTTCCCCCCTTTCAGCCGGCAACGGACGCGTGGGATAAAAGCGCATTCTGGTCCCACATTCTGCAGCTGATCTGGGAGACGCTTATGAACACCAATCAGCCATGTTAACGCCAAAGATAAAAGGACCAATGACACACAGACACGAAAATTGCACTGGAAAACGCGCACTTGCAGAATTATTGACGTAAAGAAAGTACTTTATACAAAACACACTAAAGTAAAAAACTCCCACCCCCCCCTCGCGGGAACCCCTGTGTAGATGCGACGCATAGGGGGTTCACGTTGCAGCGTTGGACAGCGGAGGAATGGCGCTGGAACGATGGAGCGGAGCGGCGCAGGCACCGCGTTTTATGGCACGCATAACGGTGAGGGGACGCGTCGGCGCCAGTGCGTCTGCCGCGGCTATGACGCAACACAATCCAACACAATCCACTTTAATCCAATCCAATCCAAATCCAATCTAATCCAAGCCAAGCCAATCCAATCGAATCCAATCCAATGCCACTCGCGAGAGAGTGTTCGCTATCGGAGAGGAGACGGGGTGAGCGGCGGAGAGCGCAGCTCGCGCGGTGAGGAGAATGGGGGAGGGGCGGACGCCGACGACAACGCCGACGACGCCGGATATAGGGACAAGGCGAGTGAATGAGATGCAGTCGCATCTAACAGTGGAAAAGACAGCAAGGTCGTTTGAACTACAGCTAGTGCCCGGAGCCCGAAACCGGCCAGTGCCGACGCCAAGGGAGGGGGGAGGTGGAACGCCGCTGCCGGGCTGTGCCGATGGCTCCCCGATGGCTGCAAGCTGGGCCGATGGTTCCCCGTAAAGGCCGATCTACACGACGAGCCTAAACGATTATTTGGACCGCGGTCCGCGCATCACGTGATAGGAAGTCACCAGTTCGCGCGGACCGCCGTTGGACCGGGCAGGACCGCGGTCCTCGCGGTCCAAATATTCGCCGAGGCTTTTCGGTCCGCAGTCTAGACGGCGGACCACGACATCAATCAGCGTGGTCTGGCAGCGCCTGAGTCTCGTGGGCGGAGCCGGGTCCAGTTTGCGCCAATAGAGAACGGCGCGGGCAGCGTGGCTGTTTTGAAGCGCTTGAAGGTGCTTGTCAATCACCCCCCCCCTGGGATAGGCAGCGGGCTAGGCTTACAATCGCGACGCATACTTAATCCGCGCTTTCACTAGCGACTCCTATGAGTCTTACTAGTGCGATTTTAGCCGTCATTACCACATTGTTTCACGCATGTGGACCTCAATTTACGGAAGAGTTCGGTTCCAGCGAGCGGTGACGAGCCGTATGCAGCCCGGCTCGCCCCGCCGTCGCCGCTCGTCGTGTCGCCTTCGTTCGAACAACGCCGGCGGCTGCGTGAGCGCGCCCGCCCGGCATGCATATGGGTGGCTGAAACGTTTTGTGCAGGCTTGCTCGTTACAACTTGTTATCGCGGCCAAATGGCGTCTGTGTTGAACCCTCCAGCTTGCGAGTTCCGACGGTTGGCCATTCGCGGTCCGCTCAGCCGGCCCGCCGTGTGGATGCGCCCTGCTCAGGATCAGACCGTGGCTGACAGTGACGTCGCGTCACGTGTGACCGATTGTACCGCGGAATTGTTCTGTCGTGTGGATCGGCTTCAACAGGCGCGTCTCCCAGTCGGTCGACGCGCAAAGACACACCCTGCATGCATTTCTTAGAAAACCTGGGCCTTGGCGGCCGCAGAAGAAGTTGAAAGAAGAGAAAAGCAAATTGAACGGGGGCTTCTCGACAAGGGCAAGAGTACTAAACGGAGCATAGCTGGTGGTGAAGGTGTCCCGGAGTAATTAAGGGACCAAAGACGGGCGGCAGCGTTTCTAAAGTTCGACCCCGGCGCCGGCTGCTGCTCCCCGTGAACCCTGCGGACAGGGCTTTGCTTTGTTTCGACCGGATCATCAAAAAGAAAAACGCATTCTGGACCCATTTTTCGCAGTCAATCGGGGATATGCTCCTTAACACCAATCAGCCATGGTCCCGCCAACAACTAAGGATCCGAACACTAACAAAGTTCGAACCCGAAAACGCGCGCTCTGACAAAACAATTATTGAAGTAGACGAAATAGTTGAGACAAAATAGTGAAGCAAAAATTGGAAAGAACGGAACGGCCGTTGGAAGTAGAGAGAGTGCTCGGAGCCTGGAGCGAGCACCACAGGGGGTGAGGAATCTTCCACAACGCGGATACCCGATCCCCTGCGACACTCGGCCAGGACAGTCTCCTCACCCCGTAATAGCCGTGTCTTCCGGTCGGTCGGCTCGCAAACACAAGCTACATACGTTTGTTAGTAAAACGGGGCCCTTGACGCTCGAAGTAGTTCTAACAACAGCGAAAGACAGCAAACGCAGCGAGGGCTTCGCAACAATTACTGGATGCTATACCAGATACTAAAAGGAAGCCTATTCACCTGTCTAGAAACTGAAAAATATGGTTGACACGACGAAGCCAGTTTCGAGGAACAAAGACAGGGCCCAACTTAAAATACGTCTGAATGAGAAAGTTTGCTCAAATTTGATCTGCCTGCAAGTGAACAAAATCTGTTCATATACGTTGGCAAAATTTGCACTGAACAGTCAAATTAACACATATTTCTGAAAGCCTATTCAACACAACATCATTGTTATCCGTGATCACTGGTTTTCGTAACGGCGCACGAACCGTAGCTGCTTTCCTCGCTATAATGCAAAAAATCAGGCGATATATATAAAGGAATAACCGAACCATTTTGACGGAGGGCTCGTACAGTGCTTAGTATTGAAGGAAAAACAGTTGTTTAAGCGAAGTTATTTAAAATAACTTTGATCTGATCTTGTTAGATTTGATTTGAGGCCAGAAGGGGAGCTCTACAATACTGAGTCCCAACCTATGGAAAATCCTTTTTTCAAGGTTGAACAGCAGTAGAGGTTGAGAAGTTTCACGTGAACCTTGAAGGGCCGCGCTGCGCAAGCGCGAAGAGCATTGGATTGGAGTGAATTTGGATTGGATTGGGTTTGGATTGGATTGGAATTAATTGGATTGTATGGGATTGGAATAATCCAATTGGAGTACGGGTGTGTAGAGAATTGGGTCTGCACATTCGTCGGTTTGCGCATTCCAAAGGAGTGACTTCATAGCCGCGGCAGAAGCACTGGCGCCGGAGCGTGCCCAGCTGTGCGCCTCCGTTGCACAGCAGCGAAGTCTGACGCTGCGCAGGAGCCGCTTGATAACCGTTTCGCGTGGCTTCTTTGGAGCCGTGGTGCGCATGCGCGAGGAGCAGTGACTGGACTGAACTGAACTGTACTGAACTGGACTGGGTTGGATTAGATTGGACTGGACTTGGACTGGACTGGATTGGATTGGATTATAAATCGTTTTAGCAGCAGTAAGCATGATAATCAGCTAATCCTAGACAACCAGGAAACCTCAGAATAACCATTTGAACCTTAGCTCACGCTACGTATATCCGGGCATAGGCGAGCTAAGCCACTGCTTTTTTTTCTACTATACGATGAATGATTCAAATGGCGTAATGGAAGTTGCGCACAAAAGTTCATTCAGAAAGTGGTTTAATCTGGCCCTACAAAAATTGTGCTGCTATTTGCTGTTTAGCTTGCGCTACGAGGCGTGACGTAGGGGGGAGGTGGGCTACGGAAGCATTTAAAACCCCCAGGAATTCTTAAGCCTTCAGAAATTCCTGCCCACGGACACTTTTTGTGTCGCAGAAATCCCTAAAATTTTTCCCGATATTTTTCTTAAACTACTTCAAGTTATACGGAAGTTGGTCCGCACAGTCCCAAAAGCACAAACCTAAGAGCTCGTGCTCTAGTATTCATTTATTTTTTAATGCCGGCGGTCATACAATATTTTTCTTCAAGGTTTAACTGCGAATGTCCAATAAAAAAAGCTTCCGAGGCTGCACTCTTCGGTCGCTGAACTTCGGTTTCGGTTCGGTGGAAGAGGTCTGCTGAGGGGGTTTGGGTCAATGGAGCTCTGGGGGAAGGGGGGGGGGGCTAAAACTTCCCCTCCCCCTTGTGCGCAACTGGCGGCTCGGTTCGCAAATGTTTTGGGGGGGAAGAAAATTTTTGCCTTGAAACATTCAACAAATTCCTCCGTCCTAACGCGCCGTGGTGTCCGCGGATACAGTCGCCCATGCCTGGTTGTGGCTCAACTGTTTCCGTGCCGAAGCCGAACTCACAGCGTGTTTTTCACTAGTTTTCGTGGAAATGCTGCTTTTGCGTTTGTCAGTAAGAAGTCTGCTTGCCGCAGAGAAACCCGCTGTAGGGTTTCCCTACGGAATGCCTTCCAACGTCCGGCTCGCGCACGTGCGCAGAGTCCGCCGAACAAGCCACGGCGACACAAAGGCTTGCAGCCGGGTGGCAACGAGCGGAGTGTCGCGAGGGGATGCTTGACCCCATCGCCCGGCGCCTCCTACAACTGTTACGCCCGCGTAGGGAAAGTTACCGTGGGAGTAGAAAAACCCTGTTCCACAGTCGGCGCTTCCATCTGGACAAGAAGGATCGCTCACAAAGGAAGCGCAAGAACGTTACCAAGCCCGACGACGGCAGGGTGACAAAGGGAAGGCAATGACGTTTCGGCACCCCGAACGGGAGCCTTGTTCATTGTGAACAAGGCTCCCTTTGAACGAGGCTCCTGTTCGGGTGGCTGAAACGTCATTGTTTTTTTTTTCTTCTTTTGTGGTTGGCGTCTTGTTCATTATGTATTCTAACGTAATTCCCGACCAGACGGGCGTCCGTCGAAGCCTCGATTTCGGTATACCAGCTATCTAAAACCGCGCAGTTCCATTCACTTTTCACGATTATTCTTAATTTTCAAGCTTCACACACCTCAAATCACGCGAACCCCTTCATAATTTTAATCACCGCCGGAAGCTTGGGAGGCTTGCATTATTTCACAGGTTTTACAACCTATCATCACTCAGCACAAGCGCTACGCTAAAATCGCATGAATTAAGCCGTATCAAAAACGAACTTCAAGTTTTATACCCCCGTATACGCACCAACAAATTTGCGTAATACTCTTTTATTCGCACTACAAACGTTTGGAACGACAATCCCAATCACAAGGTGCAAAGGAGATTCCTTAACCCGTTTAAAATCATTGTTTCCGGCATCTCGGTGAAGCGGATGGGAGCCCTGAGTGCTGGTATCCCATAGAATAATATGTTGATATTTTTCTTCTGGTACCGACTCTGTAGCTCTGTTGTTTTGTGGTCGCACGCACTTCAATGGACCTTTGATAGCCCTCCAGTGCGCTACTCTCGCTCCCAGCGACCGATCAGCCATTATTGTCTTGCCCATTGCTCGCTGTAACAGGTATTGCACGTATTTTTGTCCTGCTGTGCGACTCGTCCTTCACGCGGTTCAGTTTGGTTACCTTGATGGACTCCTTTGAAACCTATTTTCGGGATTTTGTCTGGAGAGAGATCATCTCTTTAGAGAGAGTCATTTAGAGAGTTTAGAGAGAGAGTCATTTCTTTGCAACACACCATTCGTCTGCCCGGGATAATTGTTGTGTAATTTCCGAATTCGCGTTGCTTCTTTTCTACTGTCAACTTGTTACTAAAGCGCTAAACACATGCAGCGATTTTGTAAGCCAAACGGGGCGCGACGCGACAAACGTCGAACTACATTTCGCCGCGGAGGAAATCGCTCATCGCTTCGCGCTTTGGTTTTGGCTCCTTGGTTTTGGCCTCCTTGGTTTTGGCTCGCTCGTTTTGGCGTGTTTTCCCGCATCGCCACGAAGTGGCTTCAGTGTCCAGACAATAGGAGAGCCACAGGAGCGCAACTCCGGATTAATGAAAGAATGAGAGCTGCGGCGATTTTGTGTGGGGAGAGAGAGATAAACGTTTATTTATCTTAAAGGAAAAGAAGTAAGAGCGGAAGTGGTCAGCCTCCGAAGTCCAGGAGGCCGCGAGCCCGCGCTGATTCTAATTGGTGCCCGGTCGACCAGAGGTTGTTGTTGGTCCGGAGCAGAGCTGGTCAGCGCAAACTCCCACTGCTCAGGTGATGGATTGGGGAGGGGATTAGGGTTGTCTGGGCATGAGTGCACCAAGTGGTAAGTAGTGAGAGGGACGTTGCAAGTGCTGCAGTCGTGTTGAGAGGGATGGAGAAATGTTGGGGAGAACCGTGTGGTTAAAGTAAGTACTGGTCTGTAGCCGGCGCCATATGTGAGACTGTTGGTGGCTGAGAGTATAGGGTGGGACGGTGGATAGATTCTTCTGGAGTGAAGGTAGTAGGATCGGATTGCATTGTATGTAGGGTCGAGGGGTGTTAGACAGTGAATTGTGGAGCCCGGGAGCTCGAGGCATCTTACCTTGAGGATGGGAATGCCCGGAAGTGCAGACCGCTTTCGGCAGCGTGGGCTGCCTCGTTTTCGACAAAACCCGAGTGGCCTGGGGTCCATACGATGGCTATTTCAAGATCTTCAGGCAAGGTGCGGAGGAGACTTTGCATGGCAATGGAGAGAAAGCTACGGGAAGGGGGGTGCGAGTGGCTGGCAGAACCACGACATTTCGCTGCGCAGTTCGAAGTAGTTCCACAAACATTAGTCAATGGGCGTAACCTTTGCAATTCAACAACATATATTTCATTTTTTAGCCTTGCATTGACAATGCCAATAAATCGCCAGAATATAATCGACAGTAAGCCTTACTTTTTAAAATTTTTGGTTTTGTTTTGTTGCGAAAATTACCACTGGTGGCGCGAAGGTTCTCTTCAGAAAAAAATGGCGTCATCATCGACAGCCGCTACTTTTCCGTCCGATAGCCCGCCACTTAATTCGCTGCAAAGGATTTTCAAAAAGCTTCACAACCAAAAGCTGTCAAAACAGACCAAGCAAATTGTCTTCAACGCGTACGCCCAAGTGAGACTGACGCAACCAGGACTCTTCGTCGTTTCCGCATTTCGTTCGGTTAGCCAGCTTACCGGCGTAAGCAAGCGTATGGTCGCACGGCTCAAGAATAGTTCTGGAAACAGCGCAAAGGGACGACGACGAGGTGTAGACGGGACAAACGTGAAGACTAACAACAGATGTTTATTGCACAAAATTGCTTAGATGCAGAATTCTGTTGAAACAAATGAGAGAAAGAGGGAAGATGAAAGAAACACATAGAAATATCAAGCAGTCACTGCAGCTCACGTGCTGTCACCAGATAAAAAGCGAATTTCTTTGTCAGTTAACAACACCGAAGGGTAGCTGACACACGTGTCTTAGTTAGAAAATATCCCGATATATTCTTGTTTTCGGCATCAGTGCATCAGCTGGCGGTTAATCCTCGCACCGCTCGCCTGAACCGCTGGAAAAGTCACGCTGGACGCCACGGAGCACCGCCGGAGCCTCAACCCGAGCCTCATCAACTCGAGCCCTTCTTGTCTTTCGGCTTCCTCCCTCCGTTCCTTTCTTTCCGCCTGGGGTGGTAGTGCTTCATTAAGAAAGCAGGGAAGAAAAAAGAACTGGGAATATTTTTGAACTCAGTCGGGGAGTTTACCCTCGTACAACCCAGTCCAGGGAAGGGAAGGGGAGTTTCTAAGGATAGGAATGGAGAAAGAGGAAAGAAAGAAGAGAGTGGGGCAAACTCCCTTCGCACTCACCGGCGCTTTTCAGCCTCCTCGCGCTTATGGCACTGTTTCACCAGGCTGCCTGATTATTACTTTGCTAGTCTGCTATGTAAACGCCCCAACGCGTCTTTCGCAAAGGTTGTAGCTTCCAACATCACCTGCATGCCGTCCAACTACATGCCTGCGATGAGGCCGCCACTCCAACTTTGGTGTACGACGCAGCCTCGAGCATGCCTCGACTATCCAGGCTTAAGCAAAGAAGCAAGATTTTCCAACGGTGGCACTACAGCAGCTAACTCTCATTTATTTATACGAAAGATACAGTGACCGCACCCATGTTTACGCCGATGGCTCTGTAACAACATCTGGTTCTGCCGGCGCCGTTGTTATACCACGAATGTCCATGTCCACATAATTCAAAATAGCCCATCTTACCACTTCCACGGCTGCAGAACTTACCGCCATCTGTTGTGCCCTTCACACCGTTGAACAAACTTCATGCCGAAGATGGGCGATCTTCTGCGACTCAAAGCCTGCGCTTCAATCGCTCCAGTCAGGCCTGTGCCGTGGACCTCGTGAACAGCTGCTGGCCGAGATAAGACTACTTACTGTACGACCATGCCCCCCAAGCGTGTCATGACATTGGCTTTTAGTGGCTTCCCAGTCATTGCTGCATTGTCAGAAACAAAAGTGCTGACGCTGCCGCCCGCTTGGCACACCAAAAAACGCAGACCATAACCATTCCGTTATGCAGGACGAACGCCGCTAGGACTCTCCGCAAACATGCTCGGGAGACCACTCTATCCAAATGGACTACCCAAGAGTTACGAGCGCTCATATTCATGCCCTGGACCCGCATCTTCAGCGCCCCTCCCATTAGAACTCCCACGATCTGATGCAACCATTCTTTGTCGCCACTGGCTTGGAGTCGCATTCACAAATTCTTACTCCTACTTGATTGGAAAGGGAGCCAGTGAGGCGTGCGAAGCCTGCGACACACCAGAGACCATACGACATGTCCTATGCGAATGTCGACTTACAACGGAACGAAGCCAACTCTCTTCGACTCTTCGAAAGTTAGACTCTCGGCTCCTGTTCTCTGAGGAGACAATCCTGGGCCACTGGCCTTCTCCGTCATCTACAAAGAAGGCGACAAAAGCACGCCTGTGCTTTCTAAAAACGACGGAATTGCACAAAAGACTGTAGCGCGAATGACTACCCTCTATGGACTAACTGAACTTGTTTGTCTATAGTGTCCTACCGCTAGGCATACCACTCTACGCTATGTTTGTACCCTTCTGCTTCTTATTCTATTTTTCTCTCTTTCTTCATTTTTCCCCTTTCATCCGTGCAGGATAGCACACTAGGCTTCAGCCTGGTTAACATTCCTGCCTTTATTTTACTTTATCTCTCTTTCTTTTTTCTCCCTTGCCGTCCCTATACTGTCGAGCTACTGGTAAGGTACGCGCAAGTAATTCCCCACATCGCTTTGTTTTCATCCTCAGGGATTGCTTTGGATTTAAAACATTCTATTTAGGCTTGAAACAACCAAAGCTTTCACAGTGCTTTCCACAGCCCTTCTTTAAACTACGATAACCTGTTCTAGAGAAGTCTGGTGAACTGAGAGCGAACATTGAGTACTTACCACACTAGGTAATAGCCATTGCCGGCTAAACCCGAAACTGTCATTCACCTGAAACAGGGCCATCTCCCTGCAGCCACGACTGTTGGGACTGGCCATCCGAGCGCAGTCACCTGTGCGAGTCCGCTCCGTTCCTTCGGGGCGAAGCAGTGACGCGAAGGTTCGCGCACGAAATGGAACAACTGAATACAGTTGCAAGGCAACAAACGTACTGGCTAAAGGGAAGCGACTCAGGCGCCCTTTCCGGGAAAGTGCGCGCGCTGTCTCCGGCTGTTTTCCCCGGGCATTGCAGGGCCCAAACCGTCTTTAAATGAAAGTAGCGCTGACGGAACTTAGAGCCTTCAAATGGGGCAAGCCCTGCGCGGTTTGGACCAGGCGCTCGGGTAAAGAAAGCGTCAAAAAGCGATTTAGACAAAGGCCAACTTGTCTACCACGAATGGGTTCTTCCCGATTCGAAGCCGGCCCGAGGAAGCCGATTTCTACAATCTGGCGCCTGGTTCAAGCCTGGGGCACCGTCACCTGCACCCCTTTAGGGGGCATGGAACTCAGCACAAAAACGACCTTTCACGTCTCTAACGCCTTCTATAGGCCAAACACTATTTGGGGCCGACACCTGCACTACCAGGAACCTTCTGACGAGGCTGGCGCCTGGTTCGAAGCTATGGTGTGCTTTTCTCAATGACCCCTTTGGGGGCTGAACTCCTTCACAAAAAAATACGCCCCGTGTCCGATGACGCAGTTATACGACCCTGAACTTTAGGTCAATAGGTTGGAAAGGTACCTCCTCAACATTTTCAATCGCTCATGTGTGACCGGCCGTCTAGATTCATACTGGGAAAATGCTCGAATTGCGCCAGTCCTCAAATCCGTAAAAATTCCAACTTCCATCGAGTCTTACAGTCCCATAGCCCTCCTGAGCTGATGGTGCTTTGTCGCTTCGACTGGGATTTGACTGTCAGAAATGTGTACCCGCCACATATGTCTGGTTTCTGCAGGGTGTTAGCAGCATGCGCAATGTCATCGCCCTTGCAACCAGCGTCACACAAGCTAAGTGTCAGCGGGACATCATCTTTATCGTGTTCTTGGAAATAAAATCAGCCTACGACTGCGTAGCGCATGGCGCCATTCCCTCGGCTATGAAGTTGCCGTCTGATATCAGAGGCTGCATGTAAGCATGGCCATCAGACTACTTTCTGGGAGGTACGTCTGCAGATCAAGACATAGCGGGGACTGATCACTATTCAGAGTGACCCAAGGTGTTCCTCAGGGGAAGGAGGGGGGGAGGGCGATAAGCACTCACTAAGCAGCCTGATGCTGTTCAACGTCCCCATTATAGGACTGGAGAAATGGTAGCCGCAGTCGAAATATCCCTGCACTCGGACAACATCTGCATATGGTGCTGTGGGCATACCAGGTGTGTGCTATGGCCCAGAGTTCAGCGGGCATTAGATTTCATTGCAGCGGTCCTGGCAGCAGGACGCTTAAAAATCTCGTCAAGCAAATGTGCTCGTTGACTTTTACGAAAAGGTACGTTGCTCGCTTCTCGCTCACTGTTGGAGGCAACGTCATGCTTCACGTTCTCAACTATACTTTTCTGAACGTGATATTCGAGTGGCCTCTCACCTGGTCTTTTTATGTCCGCTATCTTTGAGAGAAGATTCATTAACCACCCGCATTCCGTACGCTCTCCAATAACTCTGGAGGTTGCTCTGTTAACTCTCTCTTTCGGCTCTTCGGCTCTACGATGCACTCTGCGTTGGCGTCACTTGCTACAGCACAGCTGTTTTGCTCCCTATCTCTAAAGCAACGATCAAGGCACTTGATACCATGCAAGCAGAAATCTTCAGGACATAAATGGGTGTTCCAAAAACTACCTCTGCTTTGGAAGCACTGACAAAATGTAGACGCCGGTCCCACTTGGCTCTCGACACGCAGGAGCTTATTCGCGTGCGACTGCGGGTTATTCCAAGGTAACGCAGACACCTTTCAGCGCCAAGGTAAGTCCCTGAAGTGCGTGGCTTCCTGCTTCAGTATTACCAGCAGCTAGCTCCTCCCCTGCATCCGCCCTGGATGTTCCCGATCATGAAAATATGATCATGCTCTCCGCAGGACGAGAAATGAGGGGCTTATGAGGTCCTTGGATTTCTTCCAAACGTGCCTCTCGGGCTACGAAAGCTTTATTTTCGTACCTGAAGACAGAAGTTTTTATCATGCCTTGTAAATAGTTTTAAAAGCTTGTGTTCCTCTTCATCATTGTAATCATCATCGTCACCGCATTCATCTGGTGTGGCAAGCCAGAGCCGCTTACGCGGCCGACATCGTCGGTTTTAGTAAAGATTGTTCTCTTTAGGTAGTGCAGGAAAGCCACCTTTACACTTTGCACAATGGGTTTCAAGGAGGCCCATCAATCATACCTCACACGTACCCAATGAGGTGTTTACGTACAAAACATGATACGGTGCACTACTGGAATACGCATTGGCATCGTAATGGAACCACTGATGATGATGACGAACGCTCCATCATCGCAATCCAGTCGCTCAGAATTAACTGTGAGTTCATTCGCGCGGGGATGACTTTGGACTTTGGCGCAGTTCGTGCAAACTTTGGCTTAAGAGTTTGGCCGTTTGCACTTTGGTATTTGGCAGTGTAAATCTTAGACCGTGATTTGATACAGTTTGCATAAAAAAGCTTTGCGTTTCAACCAACTTTATCCCGAAGAAATGGCCTATGACTCTGCTATAAAAAAGGCCTTCTTCCTGCAGTACACATTATGATAATTATAATGGAGATGACCGGTTGATGAATGAACCTACCGCTTTTGATGCTTTAAGTTTACGGAATTTTACGCCAACAAAGATTCTTACAAGGGGAATAGACATTTGTTGAGAAACACCGAAGTATGTTTTATATAATATATATTTCCGAATAACAAGCGGAAATTTGCGCTCCGAATAAAACCCAATTAGTACAGAGAACAAAAATTAAAATTAAGAAAACCTAATTCTATTTGATAAGAGGCAGGCGCCTATTGTGCACATACTGTATCAGCGAGCGAAAAAAACTTTTTTCTAGCTTGACTGAAATAAACGTACGAAAAGCCTTAAAGAATGCACGTATTGGACGTGCGTGCGACCAGCCTTATAATGTATACGCATGCGCAGTCTGGGATCCGCCGCAGGTATCTCTCAGTAATAACATAGAAAAAATACAGAACAGGGCCGCGAAGCTCGTCACGGGACCGCATCAATGGCGAGTTGCACGGAAACAAAAATTGAATTGGGAGTTGCTTTCATCGCGTAGAAGAAAATTGCGATTAAAACCTGTATATTTCACATATTATAATAAAACTGGAATTAGCAAAGATACGTATTTACAGATGCCATATTATTTGCAAAATCGAATTGATCATTCCTTTAAACTCAGGGAATACCGTCCCCGGACTGGAATTTTTGCCAATTCATTTTTTGTTAAAAAAATGCATGAATGGAATGAGCTTTCATATCCACAAGTGTCTGCTGTGAAGGAAAACTTCTTTTTTTTTCGAACATGTAACCCCCCTGCTATAACGCATTCGGTATACATTGAATAAGGAATAAGAATAAGGAAGTTATGTTAAAACTTACCAGACCCCTTCTGGTAAATATTTAGCGTACTTTCCGGGTCACATCAAATTTGTGCCATAAGCCCTAAAGCTACACCTTCACTTGCACTTCCCTTTGAACTACGCGCTGGTTTGGACCCCGTTTCGCTACTGTTGAAACCAACGGTGGCATTGGGATTGAAATAGCAGTCATTAGCCACCGGCTGACAGTCTTGCTTGGCTCAATGTTGCGCCAGAGTAATGAGTATTGACTTCGCGTTTCCTTGTCTCACAATCTCCCCAGACTACCTTCTCTCCGTGTTCCGGGTTATCATGTGTAGGCAAGAAAAAAACCGATGAATGAAGCAAACAGTGGAGCGTGATTTAAAAGCGAAGCTTTAGTTTTCTCATTGATGCCGTTGTACGCCAACACACGCAGCAGGAAAGCCAGCTTTCTCTGAAGAGGATAATGAATGATCGTGGGTGAACTAAAATTAAAAAAAAAAACGCTTCCCATGGCCGGATTCGAAAAGCTAGGTCTCTCGTGTGTTGAAGCCGGCGTCAATGCGATTGTTCCATTTTGACATTTTCGAAGCGAATGCCAAGCAGCAGGTACCGATTCGCGCCGCTCACCTGAAACTCCAACGTTTGGACTACAAAGTGCACACCCGAGATGTGCTGTGGATATTCTAGAAAAGCGGTACGTTCCTCCAGAGCAGCACACTTTCGCAGTGTGGGATTTCCCAATCAAAGATCAATCACGAGTTAGATTCGTGTTCAACCATCTTAGTTGCTTGACTTTTTAATCCTCGCTTAAATATCTGTCTCCAATGTTTGCCTGATTAACTTGGGTTTAGTCTATTGACTTGAACAGCGTTACTGCCCGGAGAGTTTGTAATTGCCAACAATGTTTAACTGGGGGGAGGCGGGGTAGGGGGGGGGGGGGGAGAGGAGGAATAGTGCTGTCGCTATCGGCTACAATCAAGGGGTGCAGAACTGCGAGTTCAAAAACCGTAAACGCTGTCTTTATTTTCCCCATTTCTATCATCTTGGATTTGGTACATGTACCGTAAAAAACACGCCTAAACATTACTAAAGAGTTGTGGGTGCTTCGCCGCTGTACAAGGTATTGGGGCGCGTGCTGAATTGCCGTCGAACCAGGCGCTCACAGGCGCAGCTGCACTCACGGTTTTCAGCTTGGCGTCGATTGGCAGCGCGGTCTTTAACATGTCTTTCTGCTACACAGAACGAAGCTGGTGCTACGGAAGGTTAGGGAGTCTTGCGCGAGCCCTGCCTTGGTTACAGAAGCCAACGCCAGCTTTTTACAGCGAAGCTGTTAGCCTCTCGTTGGTCGGAAAATGTCGTGTCGTAAACAAAAAAAAAAATTGTTCGAGTCAAACCCTGCCGTAACCAGCATGTAGTAAGTGAAACGATCCTGGCCAATCCCCCAAGTGGGTATGCGCCACAAACTGCGCAGGAGGCCGCCTGGTTCTTGCTGCGGCAGGAAACTAAACATCCCCCTCGCGAGGGGCACGATCAAATGCAGAGCATTTCCGGGGGCGCACGACGTTAAGTAGTTTGCGTTACGTTAATGTTGTTGCACTTGTTGCTGTTGGTTGTTGTATTGTAATTAAATGAGGAGACGTAATTACGTGGTCACGTGACATCATTTATTAGCAGGCGGGTATGATTACTGTGGCGCAGTGGGAAGAGCACCATGTACCTCGCGTTCCCCCACAGGTAGTGAATGTGTTGTATCAGCAGCTTCTTGACGTAGTTTGATCGAGTCAAGGATATAAGGCGCGTTCGTAGCCCTCCATTCTGTGTCGGCTTTGTGGCGCAGTGGGTAGAGCACCATGTACCTTGTGTTCCGATCGCAGGGTCGTGGGATCGAAACCAGGCGCCGGTAAGTATTTTTTTTATATAGTGTAGGGGGAGGGGTGCGGACTACGATGGACAACTAGAACGGGTGACATCGTGAGTTAAAGAAATGCTCTGCATTAAAAAAAAGAAAACTAGGCAGGGCCAAACAGTTCTTGCCTAAAGCGGGGGACACATGGTCGGAGAGGGACGCGTCTGTGCACGCGATTGCCCGTTCCGGTAGCCGGAACGGCCCCCGCCTGGCACCCAAAGCCGGCTCTCCGCATGCGTCAAACCTGCTAGATATTTTCCGCCGCTGCCAGGCGTCAAACGTGTGGGAAATTAACTGGCAGGGGGCGGTAGCCAATAACAGCACGAGGTGCGTCTTACATGACGTTTCGCGCGGGTACTAGGAAAACGTGAAGCCTCTATTTGGTGTGTCCTCCCCTCTTGGATATCGCGAGGTGGCTTTCTCCTGCGCCGCAGCCATGAGCAGCTCAAGGGCGGCCCGCATCGCCGAAAACGATCTGCTGATATCTCTGGTACGAGCAGAACCAAATGTATGGGATCAAAAAACAACTGCATATCGCAATATTGACGCGTGTTCGGCAAGCTGGGCACAGAGCGCCAAAGCAATAGGCCTCGAGGGAACGGAAGCACAACATATTTAACGAGCACAACATATTTAACGTGTGGGGGTAATTACTGATATTACAAACAATTTTTGGAACTATCTCAACTGTGGCTTTATCTTTTTCAGGTTGAACTCTATTATTCAGAAAAACGTTCGCTGATCAAAGTGGTTTTCACGCATTCAATCGTAGGAGTTGCCTTTCCATGATCTAATCAATCAAGAGATAACTAATCCTGTACACGACCCATGGTCACATGAATTGAATGCACCATCACATCGCGGTACACTTGCCAGTTCGCTTTTTGGTGACATCGGTTTCTTCCAATAGAAATGTGCTTGCACAACTATGCGTGATTATTTGCGCGTATGTGTGTGTGTGTGTGTGTGCGTGCGTGTGTGTTGTCTGTGTGTGAATGCATGACGTTCGCAAAAACGGGATACAACAAGCACCAGTACCGTGGTGAAATATTCGCTCTCAGTGTGACGAGCCCTCCGTGACGGCTGGACGTGCCACTTGCGCTTTCGCGTTTGAGTGCGCAAAAGCGCAGCTTTCTTCTTCAAAAGCAACAATCTCTCACGAGAGGAAACGACGAGCATCGCGGGGCACCCAGGAGAACTCCGTCAAGCGTCAATGCGACCCTTGGGCGGGCTGGCAAAGGCTGCATGCAAGCACGACGGAACGGGAAGGAGCTAAGCGGCCCGACGCGTCGACGGTACCCGCGCACCATGTGTCTCCAATTCCACGAAACGGCGGCAGGGAGCGGTTTCTGGAACGTTTACCGGCGCCGAAAACCGGCTGCAAAGACGGACATGTGTTCCGCCCTTAAGAACCAGAGTGCATGCGTCAGGCTGATCGGGCATACATCATAGGGCATACATCGGGCATACATCATAGGGCATGCGTCGGGCCAATCGGCCATACATAAAAAAACACATAGCAAGCATCAGAATCGCATTATGGATGATAAGGCGCCTATGAACAATGGACCGCCCCCCCCCCCCCCCCCCCCCGGCCGATGTGTTCCTGGTAAAGATTATGTTTGCAGATTATGTGTGAAGGCCTAGACAGGAGTAGTGCACTAAATAGAGCAATTCTTGCCAAAGACGCCGAGCCATGCGTCAGGCTAGGCGCCACCAAGGAGGTTGTATAAAAACTTCTGGAGTGGAGGCCGCCCATAGCGGGCAACGCGGGGAGGTGAAGCCGGGCGAACCGGTCGGCGGCCATATTGCCGTGGGTAAAAAAGGCGCTGCGCCGGCAGGGACGCTGAAGTGCGGTCGCGTTTTTTGGCTTCACAAGGGAGAAAACGATGGTAAGCTAGTATGGTCGATTACGATATTTGAGGGCAGACTGAATTTTGCCTTACGCGTAAGGTTTTGACGTAAGATATGGTTCAAGCAGCGAATTCGCCTGTGTATATCTTTCGGTGGTCAACAGAGCTGTCGATGTGGGAAAACGCGCAGCGCTATGCTAAAGGCACCACCCCTGATTTTATTTCAATAAACGTTTATTCGGTATAGCTAAGGCTATAGACCGCCCCCTTAACATTAAAATTACCTCATGTTGCGCGCCATGGCAAGAGATTCCGCGTTATAAGGTTACTATTAGCCGTGATTTCACGCTGGAAGTGCGGGACGCGCGAAAGCGCGATTATTTGACGCTTGTTTCTTGTAGCGGCGTGGCTAGGATTGATGAATGCTTATTCATTAATGATTAATAAATAATAATGCGGTAGCGGTTCGAGTGGTTTTTAAGCAGTACTGCAAGAATGATATCCATCAGGATATTGCAACCTTTATATGTAGTGCAAATGCACGTTTTCTGGTTTAAACAACATGCCCAGTTTTGCCCTTGCCGAAGACCAAATTAAGCACGAGCTTTTGATTGATTGATTGGTTGATTGATTGATTCATTGTGGGGTTTAATGCGCTGACGCAATGCAGTCGATGAGGCGCGCCGTAGTGGAGTGCTCTGGATTAATTTTGACCACCTGGGGAATCGTTAACGTGCCCCGAAATCTCGTTCACACGGTAGTTTTCGCTTTGCGCCTTCACCAGAAAAGCGGCTGCCGCGGCAGGGAATCGAACCCGTGTTCTAGGGATGAGCAGCACAGTGCATTAGCCACTGAGCCAACGCGGCGGGTCTATTTCAAGCTTTTCAATCGTATTTTGCGAAATGGATTTGGCACACACTGAAGTACATTAAAGCAGAATTTTTTTTATTCCGCGTGCACTTTACAGAAGGCATGGGACTCCCATTGACTCTATTTTTCAAATCCAGATGGTTACTTAATTGGATGCACGACTACATTAACCGCGCACGTTGACACGATAGTAGCGTGCTATTGATAAGAAAACTACTCGCAGGAGGTTACTCAATCACATTCACAACCTCGTTGACCGAAAAGTTCGGACGCGAGCAGCGTGCTATTGATAACAAAATCACGCGGACGAAGAACGCGGGAGAGCATTTCGGTGCATCAAAGACTTCTACGAAACAGCGCTAACGAGAAACGTCAGTGTATTCACGTATGGCCGGATGTAAAGGAAATGTATTAAACAAGAGTGCCTTGATTTTTGACGGTAACTGCCTTAGCAATACTCTTCATTTAAATGCGGAAAAACAGTTTGCGCCCCACATAGTTACAAACATGTGATTTCACGCAGCCAAGCGACTACAGGACCACCACAACTACGAGCGAAAACATTCGCATATCTGCGTAAACAAGCGCGTACGGTCAGCGCTCAGTAAGCGGACGGCTGGTGCTACGGCAAATTTTCCCTTTACATCACGCACAAACGGTGGGCAAATCTGCACTCATAACGTTATAATACTAGTAATGCCCTCGAAACCCAAAACAAACAGATACCCTCCGTACTTACAGATGAAAGGTGATCCCCGACGCCTTCTTCGCGCGATTAGCGCAGCCGAACGCGACGCACAAGCAGACCATTTCTGCTTTCTACACCTTTGGAGCATCCATCCGCAAACGAGGATCGAACAAACACGAGTTCTGCTCTTTGGCAAGAGAGAACTCGGAAGAACGACACATAAGGCAGAAAAAAATGTCATTGTGTCTGCTGCTTATTTTAGTTGTTAGCACCCAAGAATGTAAATAATTACCAGATGTGTGCGCCCCCGGCGCACGCACGGGCGACTTGCGAAGCGCTTAACTAGAAACACGGAGAGGGGAGCATAACCGAAACCACATGCGGCGAAATGAACGCGCGCAAGAAAAGCTCGCCGCGCTTGAAGGTAGCCGCATGAGAGAATCAACTTGCAAAACAAAACAAAAGAAAACAAAAAAAAACGGAAGCAAAAATATAACGTAACCCGCCGCAAAAACAAGTACATTATGCGACGAATGCAATGCGTCTGCTACCGCGGAACGAGTTTTCTACCCACGGCAAGATGGCGGCCGTCAGCGTCAGTTTTCGAGCACCATCTCCACTCCAGAAGTTCTATACAACCTCCTTGGGCGCCACCCAGAATTTGCCACCAGAGAAGTCGAGTGCAAGCGACACGCCCGCCAAGACAACCAGAAACTTTTCATGCCCTTCCCCATCAGCACGTGTGGTGGTTTACAACAGCTTCGATGGACATGTCTACTTTCGCAGGGTGGGATGGCGAACATTTTTTGCTCAATTCGCCACTTCAACACAGTTTTTATGTGGCGAGCGCCAAAAAAGCCCATGCCGCCTAAAGGGTATTCTTGCTGATGGTGACAATGGAGATGCACGTGTACTACGACGTCAAACGATTGAAAATACATAGGCCCGCCATGTTAGGTCTCGCATTTCGGGGAATATTTCACGAGCGCTTTCTTGGGTATGCTGATCAAAATCACCAGCTATACATTTACACGCCATGTTTAGTTTCACTGGTGTCGAGCTTAGTTTACAGAAAGAGTACAGCTTCGAGTGAAGACGAGCGGCAGTTGATGGCGCAAATAACGCGGCGCCAACTAAGTGGTGACATGTCATGTTTTACGGACCGACGGTGTGTACACGCTAACGTGCATCGCATAAGGTACCATTTGCAACTTTTTTTTACACCGTAGATAAAATCAGGGAAGAAAGGTACTCAGAAAAGTTCCTCCGTTTTTGCGTCTCTATGTAACCGGTTTTTATGCCTCTACACGTGCCACTGACGTTCGTCAGTGCGCACGATACGTTTATTGCCATTATCGTTGAATCCCATCCTCCTTGCCAGTGTAAATCCTGGGGCCAGGGAACCCGAGCAGAGAGAACCACTCGAACCGGGTGCCAGGAAAAGGATTGTTTATTTCATGGAAGCGCTCTCGTAGAGAGAATATGATATGGCTGGAAGCGAGGAGGAAACGTGCCACCCGAATGGCCCGTAGCCTGCAGCCGGCCTTGCTGTTTAGAGGTAGGGTTGTTCGTTTTCGGATTTGATATTTTTGTTGAAATGGGGGGGTAGAGATGAAACTGTTAATAGGGGAGAAGTGTTTTTTTAAGCATTCAGGAGTACCAATCTTTGCTGGTTAAATCTGTAGTTGCCCTGTTGGTTGATTGTGGGGTTTAACGCGCCGACGCAACGCAGGTGATTAGGCGCGCCGTAGTGGAGGGCTCCGGAATAATTTTGACAACCTGGGGATCTATAACGTACACCGAAATCTCGAACACACGGGCGTTTTTGCTTTTCGCCTCCATTAGAAAAGCTGCCGCCGCGGCCGGGAATCGAACCCGCGACCTCGTGCTCCGCAGCACAACGCCTTTGCCACTGGAACTGAGCCACCGCGGCGGGTCTATAGATGCAATATGTAATGTAGGCTCAATTCAATGTATCACCTGCCACGAGCTTCTCTAATTCGTTATAATTGATGTTTCTTTCGAGCTGCACTGGTAATCAAGGCGACATCACGGTTTTCTAGCAAATACTCCACGATAAATTCCCTTAGTTTGTAAAAAAATCAGTAATGATGGCAGTAAAGAGCAGTGATAACATCCAAGTTATGAAGCATTTATTAACGAAAAGCTGGTCATTATTACACATACTTGTTTATGTAGATTGTCATCTGCAGTTGCATTATGTCGGTCTCCGTTCGAGACCTGCCCAGCTGTTGAACGCATCTCAGCTGGGAGGAAGCCCTCCCTACTTGACAGCTTTCTTAGCTAGATTCGTGGAGAAATCGGGTTTACCCGATTCTCCTGAAACGTGTTCCCGGCGTAAGAATCTGGTAAACCCCGAAAACGAATAATCCTATTTATATGCTACCGAACGGTCGCTGGAGGACGCTGCAGTCTCGCCTCTCCGAGAATATGCCGCAGCGGCCGCCTGGGCGACGCCACCGGGTGGCCGAATCGTATTGACATGCGGTGCGTGGGCTCCCGTTAATTTTCGCCCAATCTTCAGACAAATCTGCCATCCGGTGGATTGCTTGTCTCTTCCCGCTTCCTCGCTGCGAGCGGCGTCGAACAAGCCTATTCTCAAGTCGGTGAGTTGCCTGCAAGAAATCTTACGATGATTTGAATTTCTGAAGCGAGGACTACCATGAACATGTAGAACTGACGATAGAACTAACGAGCGAGCATAGCAGCCACTTGCGTGTGCACCGGAGCCCGCCGTGGCCGAACGCCACGTGCACGTGCTGGCTCCCCAGCATCCAACTGCCACCGAGGAACTCAAGCATGGCTGAGGCGATGGAAACGGCCTCGTCGCCCGAGGAGTCATCGATCCCGATCGTAGACGAATCGGGCCGGATATGCATTGAGGTTACCGGAGAGGAAGTCACGACAGAGGATTACGTGAAAAAGGTGGGCTGGAAGGTAGTCACCCGCAATAAAAAGCCCAAGGAAGAACGAGCGCAGGGAACTTCGCCCCAGACGCGGCCGGACACGAATACATTCGCAAGGAAAGCAGCAGCAGCGGCAACGATGGCAGCAAGCATGCCCAACGTATTGCCGAAGGGGGACAACAAAGTTGTCGTGCGCCCGCGAGGTGGAATGTGCATTGCGAAAACATCCATCGCGATCATAGAGGAGGCGATCGCAGCAGCGGGCGGCATCACCAAAGAAGTGGCGAAAGGCACCTTTCTACCCAAGAACGAGCAAAACATCGTAATTGTGAGTACCCCGGACTCTTCGAGAGAATGCAAGTACTCTACAATGAAAGAGATCATGATCGGAGGACAGAAACACGAGGTAGGGGCATACACAACGGCACCCGATAGCATGACGAAAGGAGTAATCCGAGTAGTGCCAATACAACACACGCAAAAAGACATAATGGAAAGGATCATAACGGAAAATAATCCAACAGTAACGGGAGCTAGACGAATTGGAACTACAACAACGGTCATCGTCACCTTCGAAGGCGACAAGGTACCGAACGTGGCCTTCTGCGGATCGGGTGTAACGAAATGCAGTCTGTATCGCAAACACTTTGATTTCTGCACAATCTGTGGAGAAGTAGGCCACAGAAGAGACGTATGCCCAACACTAAATGTACGAGTGTGTTTCGACGGTGGAATGAAGAATCCGAAAGAAGGACACGCGGAGGTCTGCAAACCGAGGTGTAAGCTATGCTACGGCATGCACCCCACCGGAAGTATGCCATGCAAGAACAAGTACAAGACGCCGTACGTGGTCACCAAAAGGAGATGGGTAAGAAAGGAGGTTGAGGAGGAAAGACGTAGGCGAGAACAGGAAAATCTCACGCCAAGCAGCTTCCCAGCGCTGGGGAACAACGGAAGAGCTAAAAGCCAGGAAGGAACGCCCCGCTCGCTAAGCCGTAAATCGGAAAGGTTAGCAAGCGGCAGCATTAGCCGGGACGTGAACAGGGGACCATCCAAGTCGAAAGACAGAGTCAGCTGGAGCCAAATAGCCCAAGACAACGGGAAGAGGAAACCAGAGCTACAGCCAAGCACGTCGAGTGAACCGAACACCCCGGCCAGCGGGAAGACCTTACAAGGCATGGAAAGCGTAGGATACAGGGCATTACAGGAAACAGTGGAGCGGCTAAGCAGGGAGAACGCGCAACAACGCAAAACCATTGAAAATTTGAAACGGAAGCTAACAGAGACCATGGAATTAATGAAGAGAATTAGCCAACAACAGCAAGTGCCACAGATACTGCAAGCGGTTCCAGCGACCACAGACAACAGCGAGGCAGCGGGGAAACCATCAGCAACCTCAGAGCCGGCGCCAAAGAGGAGAGCTCTCGAGCTCCTCAAGGAGCGCAAGCTCGCCGACGGAATGGACAGAACGGAAGACAATATAGAGAAGATAACAACACGCATGACACAGACCGAGGCTAAACAAGCAGCTCGGTTCGCAAGACTGGAACAGACGCTTCAAAGCCAAACGGAATCGATGCAAGAGAACATCGCAGCAGCTGTACAGCAGAGCGTGGCGGCAGCCGTGCAGCAGAGCGTGGCGACAGCAGTACAACAGTGCGTAGCAGCGGCCGTGCAACAGAGCATGGCGGCAGCATTACAACAACTCAGAGAAGAGTTAAACATGAGCAACCCAACATGGACCGCAGCACAACCAGCACAGTAAAGGCTAACAGCCTCGTGGTCTGGCAATGGAACTGCCACGGTTTCGCAAGTAAGAAGGCAGTCCTACAACAGCACATTAGATACGAAACTCGACATCATTCTGATTCAGGAGACCCTCGCAGAGGAGACCCACCTCCCAGGGTACAAGACCTACGCCTGCCCGCCCAGCCGAGTTGCCAACGGCAAGGGACGCGCCGTGTGCACCCTTGTGAGGAAGGGTCTGAAGTACGAGGAAAGGGAAGGACTAAAGAAATCACTGATCGAACACACGATGATCGAAGTTATCACCGGACAGAAGCGGAAACAGAGCACTTTCATCATGAACATCTACAGCAGTCCGAGCCACCGCAGGCAGAAATTCAAGGCACTCCTCCATAAGGCTTGCAGAACTGGCGGCAGGGACGACAACCTCCTCATATGCGGGGACTTCAACGCACACAACCAAGCATGGGGCTACATCACAAACAACGCCAAGGGAAACAGTCTTCTAACCGATGCTGCGGAAGAGGGACTTACACTCATAACAGACCCAACGTACCCGACGCGGACTGGCAATTCAACGTGCCGAGACACCACGCCAGACCTTACCTTCGTTAGAATATCACAAGGCGGTCGAACCCCATCTTGGACCAACATCGGCCACAACCTAGGCAGCGACCACTTAATAATCGAGGTGACGATACCGCTTAAAGGAAAATCGGCCGAGAAGCGCATCCACAAGCTTACAGACTGGGACCTCTACAGAACCCTATTACCGGGCGAAGAGGAAGAGATACAGGACGTGGACGAGTGGTCTAACAAGATCATGGAAAACGTCACAGCAGCAACCAAGGAAATTGAAACGGATATGGAAATCGTAACGATGGACAGCCACCTAGCGCACATGCTGGAAGCAAATACCTCCATCCACAAGAGATGGCAGAAACAACGCACCAACCGGAGACTACGAAAGAAGGTGGCCGAGATTAATCACGCCACCGAGAAACACTGCCGATTGCTCGGCCGACAGCAGTGGAACGAGATGTGCAGCGCAGCCGACGGCCAATTACACGTAGGAAAGACGTGGGCAATGCTCCGTCACCTAATGGACGAAACAATGGCAAAGTCCCACCAGAGAGACAGTCTGAACAAGACCCTAAACAAGGCGTTACGGGAACTGGGAAAGGAGGAGATACACAAAAGCATCAACGACAAGTATCTACCGCAACATCCAGAGGAAACGCATCCAGACTACTGGGGCATGGTGAACGAGAACCTGGACAGAGACATCGAGACATGGGAGGTACGGACGGCGGTACACGAGCTGAACTGCCGATCCGCAGCCGGTCCAGACAAGGTTACGAACAAGGCACTGAAGCACCTCAACGAAGCTGCGATCACAAGCTTGACGGCTCTCTTCAACAAGTGTTGGAGGGAGGGCAAGCTACCCCAGACCTGGAAGACAGCCAAGACTATCCTAATACCAAAGCCAGGGAAGCCGCCCGGTATCGAGAACCTCCGTCCCATATCTCTGTCTTCGTGCGTCGGCAAAGTGCTGGAGCAGGTTCTGATGAACAGATGGCAGGAATACCTCGAGGACAATGACCTGTATCCCGACTCCATGATCGGATTCAGGAGCAAGCTGAGCACGCAGGACGTGATGCTCCAACTAAAGACCGTGGTCCTGGACGACGAGACCAGCACCAAGGACAACAAGGCAATACTGGGGCTGGACTTGCAAAGTGCCTTCGATAAATTGAAGCACTCGGCAATTCAAGCCCAAGTCTGCGCTCTGAACATGGGAGCCCGGACCTACGACTACGTTAGGGACTTTCTAACGGGGTGCACGACGAAGATCCTAGCAGGTGACGAAACTTTCGAGGAGAAGAAGCTCGGCAGCGTCGGGACCCCACAGGGCTCGGTTATCTCCCGTTGCTCTTCAACATCGTCATGATTGGGGTTGCTCGCCGCCTTGAGTCGCTATCGGGCGTACGGCACACCATATACGCCGACGATATAACGCTATGAGTTCCAGGCGGCAGTGACGGACACATCGAGTCAACACTACAGCAAGCAGTTGATACCATCGAATACCAGCTGAAAGTAACGGGACTTATCAGCTCGCCAAGCAAATCGGAGCTCCTGGTGGTTCCACCGAGATGGAAATTAAAGACGAGCGAGGATAACGCGGTCAACAACAGAATCGTGGTACGGACCGGCAACGGACAAGAGATTCCTGAGGTCAAGAAGATCCGAGTGCTGGGCTTTCAAATCGAAAAGAATCGCACCAACGGGAATACGGTCCACCGACTCCTAACCAAAGTTGCAGCGGCCGCTCGCCTCATAAAGCGGGTGGCCAACAGGAAAGCCGGCATGCGAGAGGACAGTCTGATACGGCTGATCCAATCGTTTTCCGTTAGCCATATAATGTATGTCGCTTCCTACCACGACTGGAAAGCGGTGGAAAGTAATCGTTTAAATGCAGCTATACGCAAAGCATACAGAGCAGCACTCGGTCTTTCCGACAGCGCAAGCAACGAGAAGCTGATGGACCTCGGCGTGAATAACACGCTCGAGCAAATCAGCGAAGCCCAGCGATCCGCCCAGATAGAGAGGCTCAAAGGATCCAAGACCGGTCGAGCCATCTTAGCCAAGCCGGGACTCGAGCCCGGAACGAGCGGTAGACCACTCAACAGATAAGAGGACATACCGGCTAACATCAGGAGAGGGACGCGGGTACAACCCATCCCCAGGAACATAGACCCTATCCACAACGAGGAGAGGAGAAAGGCGAGAGCTAAAGCCATGATCGAGCAACACGCCAACGCACCTGGAACCCGATATGTCGACGCAGCGGAGTACTGTAACCGGAAGCCTTCACTGCAGTGGTGATCGACGCCGTAACCGGAGAGACAGTCTCTGCAATGAGCGTTAAAAGATGTGCAGAGAGCCGAAGAGGTGGCCATAGCCTTGGCCATCGAGGACCCCAACACCAAGACAGTCCTCTGTGACTCGAGGGGAGCAGTGAGGAACTTTGCCAAGGGCAGGCTGTGTCGTGGAGCAGTGCGGGTGCTCACCGCATTGGATTTTACGGACAGAAAAGTAACAGTGAAGTGGTTCCCCGCCCACGTGGGGACAGATGTGTCTGAACTTGCGGACAACCACAACGAGACAGCGAACTCTGTTGCGCGAGAATTATCTGGCCGCGCAGCAGAAACGAGCCTGTCTGCAGAGCTGTGGGCGGAAACTAAAGATAGGATGGGCACGTTCCACGAAATGACAAAGTATTATCGGGTGAACCGAGGAATAATGGCACCGCCGCACCATTATCTTACCAGGGAGTAGGCAGCAGTATTTGGACAGCTGCAAACGGGCTCGTTACTGATGCCGTTCATAATGAAGCACATATGCCCAGAACAGTATCCGGACGACACATGTAAGGTGTGCTGCAGGGCTCGGGCCACTATGATCGACATCCTGTGGGATTGTGCAGCAAGACCAGCAGAAGCGGAAGCAGAGACTGTAATCCCGCCGTGGCTTCAAGCCGCGGCGCGGAGCTATAACAAGGAAGACCAACTCCTGGCCGTCCAGCAGATCCTGGAGGCCCTCGAAAGACAGCGACCGAGCGAAAGCTGCGAGGCGTCAGCCACACCTTGGGGTAACGGCGACTAGCCTGGGGGCGAGTAGCGAGGACGCTGACGATTAGAGGGTCCAGACAGGACCGACGTTAGGCCGCGTCTCTATAGGTATCCCGGCAACGGGGTGCCTACTGCAGGCGATTTAATAAAGTCTATGTCATGTCATGTCAGCGGCCGCCTCTTTGCCACGTGCTTTTTTTAAAGACGATAGCCTTTCTTGGGCTACCTAAACCCAGAAATTTTGGTCTGTCTGCATGTCTGCATGTCTGTCTGTCTGTCTGTTCGTGACTCGGTTCAGCCATCCGGCCAAAGTAAAACAAGGCCTGTGCAATTGTCTTATGTAGTCACACCCACGGAGCAACATATAAAGAGGAGCGCCTTCTGTGGCCAACAAAAAATCATTTGCTCGGGCCGATAATGTCCATGCGCCGCCGGCCGCCCAGCTTTCCCTTTGCTCTCTTCCTTCTTCGTTCGCCCTCTCGTCGCTCTGCCTTTGTACATGGCTCTTCCCTTCTTCCCTCTCCCCAGAGGCGTCTTTTATTTCGCAGCGACGCCTATCTTATGCCTGTCCTACTATGCAGGAGGCATGCGTGCACGCGCGGAATTTAAACACCCGTGCGCGCCACAATAGATGGCGCCGATAATCGCACCCCACCGCATACATGGCGATCGCTTATTCCCTATCAGGGGGCGTTTATTGTGACATTATGGAGACCCGCTAAAAATATTGTACTAACCCAGCAGATGTAAAGGCCGAACCGCATGGAGCGTTTTTTCACTCGATTCGCGCGCGTCGGCGTTGCGCATGCGTTTTTTCGACGCCCGCGTCGACAATTCCGCGCCCGCGGCAGCATCTGCCTTGGCTAGATTTTGACGCGCGCCGCGCGCGGAAGTGGGCGGAGCCTGGCGACTTGCGCCAATGGGGAGGCGCGCGCCTCATGGCGGCGGTTTCGAAGCGCTCGAGACCGCTGGCTGGCTCCGCCGGGGATGTTTAGGCTTACCACCCCAGCAGATATTGAATGGGCGCTTTCACTAGCGGCGCGGATGATGTTTTATAGTACCGTTTTCACCCACATTATGAGCTCCTTTACCGCACAAGAAACTTCGTGAGTGCCTAGAGCGGCATTTTAGAGAGGGCTTAGAAGCGGTCGCTCGAGCTTCCGACATCACTTCGCGGCCGAAGCCGCCGCCATGTTGCTGCCGCCGGCCGCGCCGCGCGCAGCGTGCGGGTGGTTCCGCGGCAGCGTTCAGCGCGCCTGTGGCGTGCGCGGCGCGTTTTCGCGAGCAGAAAACGCCCCATGCGGTTCACGCTTAAGACGCAACTGAACGATGACGACTTCAGAAGCACCAAAGAATGCGCAAGAGTAATATGGAACGCCACAACATACAGTCTAGCGGGATTCTGCTTGTGACAAATCGATGCAGCGCAAAAATTCACTTGTGCCGGACGTATTCGCAGGTGCCAGCGGTGGTAAGCTGCTGCCGTCTTCGACGCCCGTAACAGCGGCCGAGAAGGACGCAGAGCTACGTTCCCGGATAGCTATTGTTGGTGTTTGAGCACTCTACCAAAACGCAGCGGCTTTTGAAGTGACCTACACGTACTGTTTACGTACAGACGTCACCATAACAAGTTTTTTAGCACTTGGAAGGGCAAAAAGAAGCGAAAGAGAACCAAAAAACATCCCCCCCGCGAGGGGCACGATCAAATGCAGAGCATTTCCGCGGGGGGCGCGCGTGCAAGTCGTATGGATTACGTATTGGTTGTTGTTGTTGTAATTGTTGTCTTCCAGCGTAGACATTGTCGATGAAGTCGATGGTGAAACGTGAAACGTGCCGTGAACCCCCTGCCGCGACTATGACGCAACACAATCCAACACAATCCACTTTAATCCAATCCAATCCCAATCCAAACCAATCCAATCCAAGCCAATCCAATCGAATCCAATCCAATGCCCTTCGCGCGAGAGTGTTATAGCGCCGAAATTGCGCCACCACACGAACGCGTGATGTTGACGTCACGATCACGCCACACATGTTAGCGACCGGAGCGCGCGCGAACGACATATGTGGTTTAAGCGCTGGACACATGTACGACTAGTTCACGCGATTCGCATGCGACTGCTCGTTACGATTGATCGTTAGGACCCGTTTTGGCGTCGATCGCTGGTCGAAGGAGGCTCACGACGTGCGTCTGGCAAGCCAGATGCAGTCGTGCCATCGTTGCAATCGTCGTGAGGCCACAGCCAATGAGAGCCCGCTGAGCCCCAAGCCCCCGCAACCGGCGTGCGTTGCTCTGGTCGGCTCGGGTGTTGGAAACTTTAGGCTTAGCATCCTGGCGGATATTTGATCGCCGCTATCTGTGTAACTGCGAATGACAATCCGTAACACAACTTTTCACCACACTATCATCCCTTTTCTCGCATAAGCTACTTTTTTTTAGCGATCAGATTGATTCAGAAGAGCAGCGACAAGCGCGGTTGCTACCGTGGTCTGCGCCGGTTCGAGCCGCTGAGTGTGCCGAGCTGGCAGGCGCGACCGACGTGTGCGCGGACTGTTTCCGAAGGCAGAAAACGCTTCGCGATTGCCTGCTTTATCAATTTCTTGCGAACAAATGCGCGGAATCTACAAATTCATCTCAGCGATCGTCGTAGTTGAACATCTGCGTAGCCTGTTTCGATGCTTCCGCGCAGGTATTGCCATCTCTCGACCGGTCGGCGCACCGCCCGCCGCGCGCCGCGGCGGCCGATCAGCATGTAGGCTGCATCGCGGCAGACATCTGATCGCCGCTTTTAAAATAAGCCCTGATAACAATCCCTAGCACAATTTTTCACCACACTAACACCTACTTTCTCGCATGTGGAACTTCATTTTAACGATCAGATTGATTCAGAAGAGCAGCGACAAGCAGTTGCTACCGTGGTTGCCGTGGTCTGCGCCGGTTCGAGCCGCTGAGTGTCCGAGCTGGCAGGCGCGGCCGGCGTGTGCGCGAACTGTTTCCGAAGGCAGGAAACGCTTCACGATTGCCTGCTTTATCCATTTTTTTGCGATTGAACGCGCGGAATCTACAAATTCAGCTCAGCGATAGTCGTAGTTGACCATGGAGCAAAAACGGTGGGCGGAGCGACGCCGACGACGCATCGCATGCGCGCATCGGGTCATGTGTCTCAAATTCACGCGTACGACTAGTCGTGGTGACAGTCGTAACGATCAGTCGCATGCGAATCGCGTGTACCAATCGTACATGTGTCCAGCGCTTTAAGCGCGAACCGACCGCGGCGAGAGAGCGCGATGCGAGCGCCCCCACCTGTTCTTGCTCGCGAACCGACTGTTGGTCAGCGCGAACCCAACGCGGCGAGAGAGGGTGTTGCGCACGTCCCAACCTGTTGTGCGCCCGAACCGAACGCGGCGAGAGAGGGTGTTGCGAGCGGAGAGAAGGCGAGGAGGACGCGGGGGAGAGGGCGCACCTGTGGCCGACGGTTGAATGAGTCATGGATATAAGGCGCGTTCGTAACTTTCCGTTTTGTGTCGGCTTTGTGGTGCAGTGGGTAGAGCACCATGTACCTTGCGTTCCGCCCGCAGAGTCGTGGGATCGAAACCTGGCGCCGGTAAGTATTGTTTTTTATATAGTGTAGGGGGAGCGATGCAGACTATGGACGTCAACGCGGGTGACATCGTGAGTTACTGAAATGCTCTGCATTTAAAATTACTCTCTGTTATGAGCCCGCTCTCCGGCCGCGGTTTTAATTATTTATGCTGTTTCTGCGCACGAACAAAGCTTTCAAGGAGCCATGAAGAGAAAATGCAAGTTGGTTTTATTCGAAAGATTTCGTGTTTTATAGTGCCCCCAGCGCTTGTCCGGATACAAACGTTGCTTTATTCACTGAGAAATTAAACAATTTAGGTTAAAATTTTGATTTTCCCGCTCAACCGTGCGTTTTCGTGGTCCCAAATGACATCACAGGAACCGACTGCTCTGCAGCCTAGAATACCATCATTCACGCATCCGCCGTACAGGGTAGAGACAGGTATACGCTGGCGCCGCCATTTTCGGTTGCTCGCTCGCCGCCGAAGCAAGTCATTGTGTCAAAACCGCGCTAAAATTATCGCCGCAACGCGGCTTACTGAAGAAGTTTGAATCATATTGTCTGTTTGGCGTTGCTAGGTCTCGTGGGAAACGAAAAGAATAGCGCGTTGAGCCCGTTGGCCCAATTGCGGCGGCACGGGACCGTTCAAAGGTTGTCTGCACCCTGTACAGCGGTGCTGGTTCGTTCCTGCGTTTTTTTACGTTCCGTAACCTAGATGGCGCCACCATACCGTGGCAAGCGTTTCGTTTGTTTTTGCCCGCATTTAAACCTGGCTTGAAGATGCAGCGATGGCGTAGAGGTAGAACACCCGCCTCGCGTGCAGAAGGACCGTGGTTCGAATCACGGTGCTGGACAATTCCCACCGGATAAAAAAAAAAAAATCCGCGTATGATGGAATTGCACAAAGGGGCTTGGGGTGCGGCCTGACCCCGGCGGCCATTGCCGGTAATGCACTCCCTCACCAGAGCAGGATTGGCCACCCTGGTGTAGCAACGGCCACAACCTCCCATGAGTACGCCAACTAACCCTCGGCCCTCAGTCCCCAGCGGCTGCGAAGCAACTGACCACGGCGGCGGTCAGACCTGTGGCGCAGCAGAGGGTGCTAAGAATCCCTGGATCCGGACAGGCCGCCAATGGAATCTGAACCTGGCAACGTTTAACGCACGAACTTTATCTAGCGAAGCAAGTCTCGAGGTGTTGTTCGAGGAACTAGAGGGCATTAAATGGGATGTAATAGGGCTTAGCGAGGTTAGGAGGGTAGGCGAAGCGTTTACGGTGCTGAAAAATGGGCACGTCCTATGTTACCGTGGTCTAGAGGACAGAAGAGAACTTGGAGTGGAATTTCTAGTCAATAAAAGCATAGCTGGCAACATAGACGAATACTATAGCATTAACGAACGGGCAGCAGGTCTTGTAATTAGGCTCAATAAGAGGTACAAGCTCAAGGTGGTACAGGGCTACGCGCCCACATCCAGCTACGACGACCAAGTAGTGGAACGCTTCTATGAAGATTTGGAATCGGCAATGGCTAAAGTAAAAACACATTATACCGTAGTTATGGGGGACTTCAATGCTAAAGTAGGCAAGAATCAGGCTGGAGACAAGGCAGTTGGGAACTTTGGTCTGGGCTGTAGAAATAGCAGGGGGGATCTACTAGTTGAGTCTGCAGAACGGAATAACCTCCGCATAATGAATACCTTCTTCTGTAAACGGGAGAGTCGGAAGTGGACCTGGAGGAGCCCGAATGGTGAGCACAAAAATGAAATAGACTTCATATTATGCGATAACCCTGGCGTCGTGAAGGATGTGGAAGTGCTCGGAAGGGTAAGGTGTAGTGACCACCGTATGGTAAGATCTCGAATTAGGCTAGATTTGAGGAGGGACCGCAACAAGCTAGTACGAAAGAAGCCGATAAACGAACTAACAGTAAGACGTAAAGTAGAAGAATTCAGGATCGCGCTGCAGAACCGATATTCCGCCCTTAGCGGGGAAGGCGAGCCTACGACCCAGCAAGCCAGCGACAACCTTTCACGCGCATCTTACGGGAGTGTGCAATAGAAGTCGGGGGCACTATGGCTAGACAGGATACTGGTAAACTTTCACAGGAGACGAAAGATCTAATCAGGAAACGGCAAACCATGAGAATCTCTACCGCAGCTGACAGAATAGAACTAGCCGACTCTCGAAGTTAATCAATAAGCGTAAGACAGCTGACGTACGGAAGTATAATATGGAGAGGATCGAATACGCTGTAAAGAACGGAGGTAGCCTGAAAGCAGTGAAGAGGACGTCTTGGCATGGGGAAAAATCAGATGTATGCTAGCACTTAATGATAAGCAAGGCAATGTCATCACAAATAGGGATAAAATAGTCACAGTGGCCGAGGAGTTCTATAGGGATCTGTACAGTAGCCGGGACATCCGGATAATGCCGAACGAGACAGCAGTTCAGAGGAGATAGACATCCCACCAGTAACGACCGAAGAAGTAAGAAGGCTTTGAAAGAAATGAAAGGGGCAAAGCGCACCTGGTGAGGATCAGATAACAGCAGACCTCTTGAAGGATGGCGGAGAATTGTACTGAAAAACTGGCAAACCTGTATACGCAATGCCTAATGACCGCAATGGTACCGGAATCTTGGAAGAACGCGCAACATCATCCTAATCCATAAGAAAGGCGACATGAAGGACTTGAAAAATTACAGGCGATCAGCTTACTGTCAGTCGTCTACAAGGTATTTACCAAGGGTAATCGCTAACCGAATCTCTGCAACCTTAGATTTCAGTCACCTAAAGAACAAGCAGGGTTCCGTAAAGGTTATTCAACAATGACCATATTCACACGATCAATCAGGTGATAGAGGAAGTGCGCTGAGTATACTGAACCCCCTATATATAGCCTTCATAGATTATGAGAAAGCATTTGACTCTGTCGAAACCCTAGCAGTCATTCAGGCATTACGGAACCAGGGGAGTAGATGAGCATTATGTAAGAATACTAGAGGATTATCTACAGTGGGTCCTACAGCTACCATCATCCTCCATAGGAGAGCAGTAAAATACCTATACGGAAGGGTGTGTCAGACAAGGAGAAACTATCTCTCCCAATGTTATTCACCAGCATGCTTACAGAAGTATTCAAACGTTGGATTGGGAACAGGTGGGAGTAAGGGTTAATGGAGAATACCTCAGTAACCTCAGATTTGCTGATGACGTTGCCCTTGCTAAGTAACTCGGGGGACGAATTGCAAAGCATGCTTCCGCACTGGGCGAACAGAGTAGAACCGTGGGGCCTGAACAATTAATATGCAGAAAACTAAAGTAATGATCATAACCTCTGGGACAGCACAGCAGTTTGAGATAGGTGGCGAGGCAGTGGAAGTGGTAAGCCAATATATCTACTTAGGCCAAGTTGTGACCCCGGATCCCAACCATGAGGCAGAGATAATTAGAAGGATCAGAATGGGGGGGTGCATATGGCAGACATTCTCAGATAATGAATAGCAGCCTACCATTGTCGCTGAAGAAGAAAGTGTATGACAGCTGCATCTTACCGGTACTCACCTACGGGGCAGAAACTTGGAGGCTCACTAAGAGGGTTCAACTTAAATGAGAACGACTCAGCGGGCATGGAGCGGAAAATGATAGGTGTAACATTAGGGACAGAATAGAGAGCGGAGTGAGGGTCAGAGAACAAACTGGTGTTAAAGACATATTAGTAGAAATTAAGAAGAAGAAATGGACGTGGGCAGGACATGTAATGCGAAGGCAAGATAACGCTGGTCATTAAGGGTAACAAGAGTGGATCCCTAGAGAAGGCAAGCGTTGCAGGGGGGCGGCAGAAAGTTAGATGGGCAGATGAGATCAAGAATTTGCCGGGAGGATAAATTGGTCACAGTTTGCACAGGACCGAGGTAATTGGAGAATAATGGGAGAGGCCTTTGCCCTGCAGTGGGCGTGAGATAGGGTGGCTGATGATGAATGATGATGAGTGATGAACCTGGCTGTTTTTTGTTCTGGGAGAGAAATATTCGTTCCTGAAACAGTGCTCGCTCGACAAATGGGGTCACGTGCGTCAATCGGCCAGTGTCGTCTGAGACAACCCCAAGCCCCGTAGTGCTGTGCAGCTAAACCAAGCATGCCTGTGCACACAGTACGAACAGCAACACGCATCAGTTACTTCTATGTTTACATGTGCTTTTGTAACTTCCACTGTTTGTCCCATCATTCTTATTGCTTTGTAAAGAATGTGCCCTAAATTGAAGCGCAAATCGCTCGTTCGGCTAGTTGTAAGCTCTACCTAATTTGCGTTGATTTTGCCAGCCTCCGCCAATCGCAGAGCTTAGCTCATGTGACATCATAGGTTCTGTTGCGGGAAAATGAGCTGGTGCGTCGCATGGACATTCCCTTTTTTCCTAATATGTACGGTTATTTGAGCGAAGTTTACGTTAAAAGTGGTGTCAGTAGTGTTCTAACGAGACAATCTTTTGAATGAACCAAACTTGTGTTTTCTCTTCATGGCCCCTTTCAAGAGTCGCCCGGAGCCTTCATCGGCAAACGGCAATGATGCACATTTCTGCGCCAATAACTGAGTTGGATGGCTGCCCTGTTGTATTATTAAAGACGATAGTCTTTCTTGGGCTACTACTAAAACCAGAAGTTTTGGTCTGTCTCCATGTCTGTCCGTCTGTCTGTCTGTGACTCGATTCAGCCACCCGGCCAAAGCAAAACAATGGCTTTGCAATAGTCTTATATAATCACAGCTAATCTACCCGTCTATTCCGGTGTATATGTTCTACTTGTCAACATTGTTGAGGAAGAACAAGACATTACGCAAATATGAGACAACACATCAATACAGAAGTGATATTTGCAGTGTTCCTTTAAACAAAAAAAGCAAACACGCTTGACTTTTGCGAAATTAAAGACTTCATCAACTGCAGAAAAAGAATTCACTCCGCCGTCGCCTGCTGTCGCCGGCGCCACTGTAGCTCGTGGCGGCATTATAAGGACAGGAACCAGTTGCCCACCGTTTGGCAAGGTTCCACAAGATAGGTTCCACGTTCTGCTTGCAACGCACGTGGAGAAGGGAAACGCGGTTCTATAAACGTTGAAGTAGGGTGCATCGATTAACGTGCGTCTCCGCCATACGGCAGCGTACGTTGGTTTGGAGCAATGGAGCGCGGGAAATTTAAAATGATTTAAGCAAACCTTTGGCGTCTTTACCTTGGGAGGAGCGCGACGCAAGAGGAACAACATCAGAGGTGATCGGGAAAGCGAAGGGAGGCATTTTGACGGCATTTGCAACGAAAGGAGCAGATACGCGGCCAATTTTTAAGTGTACAAAAACACTGTCAGCTTGATAAGGCACCCAAAAATACCAAACGCAATCGTCATTGTAACTCATGGCGCAACATACCGCCCCATGTTCCCTATCGCTCCAAGGTCGTGTTATCTCGCCAAAAACGCTGCGGACTCCAAATACAATGCAGGGATTGCAATGGCTGCAATTTTGGGCCCACCAGCGTTCCCGGCGTTTTTAGATGCGACGCATCTCTTTAACTCGCTTTGTCCCTCCGGTGTCCCGTAGTCCGCAACCCTCCCCCCCCCCCCCGTTCTCCTCGTCACGGCAGCTGTGTGGTAGCGCCGCTCTCACCGCAGCGCCATCTTGCGTTAGCGCTGCCTCTCCTCGCCGTGACAGCTGTGTGTCGGCGCGCGCGTAGCGCTCGGTTAGCGCAGGGTGTGTGCGTTTGCGCATGCGCTGCTTGCGCTGCCTCTCTCATTCCCCTCACCGCTAACGCGCGCTGTACATATAACCGCGATAACTGCGGCGCTCCGCTCAGTCGCTCCACCGCCGGCACTCTGATAACATCAGATGACCACCGCTGATTTGAATGGAGACTCTTATTCATGAACAACCTAACGGAAACGTAACGGAAACCCCCAGATGCATCGCATCACCCGTGGTTTCCCCCGTGGAAGATGTGGTCAATTTTTTTTTCTTTAAGCGGGCCTGAGCAGAAAAACCATCGGCTCGTTAAACCTTTTCTTTCGGCGAGTCATCACCACAGATATATAGGGTCCGGACGAATTCAAATATCGCGAAATGAAGGCTTGTGAAAAGACCGCACTGTCAGCGCCTTGATCTTGAGCAGATTGCTACGTCGCGGGCAGTCGCGGGTGATGTTATCGCGTTTCTGTTATTTTCTGATGAGCGTGTGAGTGCCGGTCCGTGTTCTAGGCACACTCTGTTTTGGACGAAAGTTGGACAACTGCGAGAAAGCTGCGGGAACTTCTATAATCGCTATTGATCAGAACCAGTTGCTTCTTCGCCTTTTGTAAAACCTGTTAAAACACAGCCGAATTGTTGTTCACAAATTTACAAACGGAGTCGCATTTTCGGCAAGCACGGCGCAAAAGGTAGTGTTTGTATAGCAGCATTGTTTTTTTATAAGGGTGGGGGGAGGGAGCGGGAACCGGACGTCAACGGGGGTGGGGACATATGAGTTACTGAAATCTCTGCATTTAAAATTACTCTGTGTTATGAGCCCGCTCTCCGGCCGCGGTTTAATTATTTATGCTGTTTCTGCGCACGAACAAAGCTTTCAAGGGCCATGAAGAAAAATGCAGTTGGTTTTATTCGAAAGATTTCGTGTTTTATAGTGCCCCAGCGCTTGTCCGGATACAAACGGTGGTTTTTTCACTGAGAAATTAAAAAATTTAGGTTAAAATTTTGATTTTCCCGCTCAATCGTGCGTTTTCGTGGCCCCAAATGCATCACAGGAACCGACCGTCTGCAGCCTAAAAATACCTTCATTCCGCATCCGCCGTACAGGGTAGAGACAGGTATACGTGGCGCCGCCATTTTTGGTTGCCGCTCGCCGCTGAAGCAAGTCATTTTGTCAAAACCGCGCTAAAATTATCGCCGCAACGCGGTTTACTGAAGAAGTTTGAATCATATTGTCTTTTTGCGTTGCGGGGTCTTGTGGGAAACAAAAGAATAACGCGTTGAGCCCGTTGGCCCAATTGCGGCGGCACGGGACGTTAAAAGGTTGTCTCCACCCTGTACAGCTGTGTTGGTTTGTTCCCGCGTTTTTTACTTTCCGTAACCTAGATGGCGCCACCATACCGTGGCAACCCTTTGGTTTTTTTTTGCCCGCATTTAAACCTGGCTTGTTTTTGTTCTGGGAGAAAATATTCGTTCCCTGAAACAGTGCTCGCTCGACAAATGGGGTCACGTAAGACCCCGTTGCTTGCGTCAATCGGCCAGTGTCGTCTGAGCCCAACCCCAGCCCCGAGTCTGTGCAGCAAAACCCAAAGAATGCTGTGCATAGTACGAACAGCAAAACGCATCCGTACTTCTATTTTTAAAGTGCTTTCGTTTTCCCGTTTGTCCCATTTTTTTATTTGCTTTGAAAAGAATGGCCCTAAATTTAAGCGAAAATCGCTCGTTCGTCTAGTTTGTAAGCTCTACCTAATTGGCGTCTGCTTCTTCCAGCCTCCGCCAATCGCAGAGCTTAGCTCATTGGGGGAAATGAGCTGGTGCGTCGCATGACCAGCCCCTTTTTTTCCTAATTATGTAGCTTATTTGAGCGAATTTTCGTTAAAAGTGGTGTCAGTATGATTCTAACGGGGCAATCTTTTGAATGACCCAAACTTGTGTTTTCTCTTCATGGCTCCTTTCAAGAGTCGCCCGGAGCCTTCATGGCCAAACGGCAATGATGCACTTTCTGCCCCAAATAAACTGAGTTGGATGGCTGCCCGTGTATTTTTAAAAGACGATAGTCTTTCTTGGGCTACTTAAACCTAGAAGTTTTGGTCTGTCTCCATTTTGTCCGTCTGTCTGTCTGTGACTCGATTCAGCCACCCGCCAAAGCAAAACAATGGCTTTGCAATAGTCTTTTATCATCACAGCTAAATCTACCCGCTATGTCCGGTGTAATGTTCAAATTGTCACATTGTTGAGGAAGACAAACATTACGCAAATATGAGACAAAACATCAATACAGAAGTGATATTTGCAGTGTTCCTTTAAACAAAAAAAGCAAACACGCTTGACTTTTGCGAAATTAAAGACTTCATCAACTGCAGAAAAAGAATTCACTCCGCCGTCGCCTGCTGACGCCGGCGCCACTATAGCTCCTGGCGGCATTATAAGGAATCAGTTGGCACCAGTCACGGCCGGACTGGAGCGGCGGCGAGCGCGCACTTTCATACGGCCTGCTCACCCAAGAAGGAACCAATACAGCAGATTCTTGACAGTGGAGGCGCTTCGAACCAACCCTCTGCCCTTCCAACCCGCCTTTCTGTTAGTCGACGCATCGCCTCTGGCCGAGCAGCTGTGTTTTTGACAGTGCGCTTCGCTGCCGGCGGGCCGCTCAGCCCGACCGGAGCGTGAATAGCAGAATCACGTTTAGCTAAGCGATAACCCTATCTCCCTCGACGGGAAATCATTCGAGTCACTGGTCGTGCCCTATGCGTGTGCAAACCAAGACATCATCCTAAAAGAAAAATAAAAAATAAGAAATGATATTTCAGTCACGGAAAGTGCAGTGTTTATTTGCCTGTCTCACCGTTTTCATATAATACAGTCGCTGATAAGATATGAAGACCTCGCGTATTTTTCGTCATGCGCCCCGCGTTGAAATGTTTCTTTCAAATGTTTGATTCGGCGCTTCCGAATGATAATGTTAGGCTGTTTGACCCTATTAGACTGAAAATTCAGAAGGGGGTAAGGAATCACCTATTTTAAGAATGCCCATGAAAATTCAGAAGGGGATAAGGAATCACCTATTTTAAGAACGCCCCTGAAAATTAACACTGACAGGTGTCACCTGTAGCCACGGCAGGGCTAGGGCAGCGGCAAATCCGCGCGCACCGCTCTTCTACCCCGCCCGTGCTGTGGGTCAACTGGCGAGGGTTGGTCCGAAGCGCCAAAAACTAGCGGCGGTGAAAGGTGGGAACTATACCCGAAGCGTAGGCCGTATGAAACTGCGCGCCCGCCGCTCCTCCAGCCCGGCCGTGCACCAGTTACGCAAGGTTCCACAAGATAGGTTCCACGTTCTGCTTGCAACGCACGTGGAGTAGGGAAACGCGGTTCTATAAACGTTGAAGTAGGGTGCATCGATTGCAGGGTGCACGTTGAAGTAGGGTGCATACGGCAGCGTACGTTGGTTTGGAGCAATGGAGCGCGGGAAATTTAAAATGATTTAAGCAAACCTTTGGCGTCTTTACCTGGGAGGAGCGCGAAGCAAGAGGAACAACATCAGAGGTAATCGGGAAAGCGAAGGGAGGCATTTACTTCGCAAAAGCCGATAAAGGCTATCGTCTTTTGACGGCATTTGCAACGAAAGGAGCAGATACGCGGCCAATTTTTAAGTGCACAAAAACACTGTCAGCTTGATAAGGCACCCAAAAATACCAAACGCAATCTTCATTGTAACTCATGCCGCAACATACCGCCCCATGTTCCCTATCGCTCTAAGGTCGTGTTATCTCGTCAAAAACGCTGCGGACTCCAAATAAAATGCAGGGATTGCAATGGCTGCAATTTTGGGCCCACCAGCGTTCCCGGCGTTTTTAGATGCGACGCATCTCTTTAACTCGCCTTGTCCCTCCGGTGTCCGTAGTACGTACTCCGCATCCCTCCCGCCCCCACCCCCCGTTCTCCTCGTCACGGCAGCTGTGTGGTAGCGCCGCTCTCACCGCAGCGCCATCTTGCGTTAGCGCTGCCTCTCCTCGCCGTGACAGCTGTGTGTCGGCGCGCGTAACGCTCGGTTAGCGCAGGGTGTGTGCGTTGCGCATGCGCTGCTTGCGCTGCTCTCTCTCATTCCCCTCACCGCTAACGCGCGCTGTACATATAACCGCGATAACTGCGGCGCTCCGCTCAGTCACTCCACCGCCGGCACTCCGATAACATCAGATGACCACCGCTGATTTGAATGGAGACTCTTATGCATGAACAACCTAACGGAAACTAACGGAAACCCCCAGATGCGTCGCATCACCCATGGTTTCCCCCCGTGGAAAGATGTGGTCAATTGTTTTTTCTTTAAGCGGCTGAACAGAAAAACCATCGGCTCGTTAAACCTTTTCTTTCGCCGAGTCATCACCACAGATATATAGGGTCCGGATGAATTCAAATATCGCGAAATGAAGGCTTGTGAAAAGACCGCACTGTCAGGGCCTTGATCTTGAGCAGATTGCTACGTCGCGGGCAGTCGCGGGTGATGTTATCGCGTTTCTGTTCTTTTCTGATGAGCGTGTGAGTGCCGGTCCGTGTTCTAGGCACACTCTGTTTTGGACGAAAGTTGGACAACTGCGAGAAAGCTGCGGGAACTTCTATAATCGCTATTGATCAGAACCAGTTGCTTCTTCGCCTTTTGTAAAACCTGTTAAAACACAGCCGAATTGTTGTTCACAAATTTACAACACGGAGTCGCATTTCCGGCAAGCACTGCGCAAAAGGTAGTGTTTGTATAGCAGCCATATGTCCATATGTGGTCTCTACATTTTGTTTTCCCGCCAGGCAAACCAATCCTTAACGTATCATTGCCGTACAACCACTCAATTCCTTCGGGTCCGGGTTACCCAGAAGGTGCTGACGAACAAGTTCATCAAGCCGTGCGAAGGAGGAGCGCAATGAACGCGAAGCGGCGCCAAAGCAGGCCCAAAGCACTCCGTTCCCGAAACTACCGTTACCGCAGCAGACGACAAAAGCCGACGGAATGCGTTCCACAAACGCGCCCGCCGGCGCACAGGGCAACGCCGGCCGCTTAGCCGGCGGCTCATTCGCTGCGCCATCTACATTGTGCTCCGCGAGCGATGAACATAAAGGCCCCGCCGGAGAGAGCGAAGTCGGCCCTCCTGTTTATCTTGCTCCGTGGTCAAACCTAAATCTACCCGTCTATGTACGGTGTAATGTTCATACTTGTCATCATTGTTGAAGAATAACAAGACATTACGCAAATATAAGACAAAAAGTTGATACAGAAATGAGATTTGCAGCATTTCTTTATAAAAAATCAAAAATGCTTGATTTTTGCGAAATTAAATACTCGATCAACTGCAGAAAAAAATTCACCCCGCCGTCGCCTGCTGTCGCCAGCGCGACTATAGCTTCTTGGCCACTTAAGAAATGAATTAGTGACAGTTACGAAAGGTTCCACTAGATAGATTTCACGTTCTGCTTGGAACGCACGTGGATTGGGACAACGCGGTTCTATAAACGCTGAAGTAGGCGTCTCGATTCACGCGCGTCTCCGCCGTACGGCAGCGTTGGCATCGAGACACCTGGCCTGGCGCAGTCGAACGCCGTAAATTTAAAATGATTTAATCAAACATTTGGTGTTTTTACCTTGGGAGGAGCGCGCCGTATATGAAGTAACATGAGAAGTGAGCGGGAAAGCAAAGGGAGGCAAGAGTCGATAAAGACTATCGTCTTTTGTCGACATTTGCAACGAAACGAGCAGAAACGCGGCCAATTTTTCCGCTGCGCGCGTGGTGTGTTTCTCGCGCTAATATGAGTTCATATTAAAATTTCCCTTTGCATAACGAAAAGCATACACGTGAGCACGTGTCCATTAACTTCGATTTATACGTTGAGTAGCTACTGAGTTCATTTTTGCAGGCGCTTGTCTTGTCGTCTGCTACGCGCCGCTTGACCGGCTGAGTGCCCCAGAGGGTTCCACGGGATGAAACGTACTCTTGGGAGGTCGTCGGTTACCGTCTTTTAGTCATTCAGGCGATAGGTGTTCAATTTGTCACAGCGCATTTCCCACTTATTTGCAACTTCCTTCAAATGTTCACACTTCGAACATCCGGAATTTATGAACTGCAGAAACATGAGGCTTGCTAGAAACGTGACATTGACGTCACTCATTCCGGTAATTATTTTAATGCTGACTCCTAAAATAAACGCATTAAAAAGGCAGATGCTACTAAGAGGGTGCGTTTACAACACCGCATTTCCATTTTGCTTTTCTTTGAAGGCACTTGTGTCCGCAGCGTTCGTCACAGAGAATGACCATGTGGAGTTCAACTATAAGTTAGAGTGACAGTTCATGGAAACAAAGAACAGCTTGTTGTGCATCACTTTTAATTACTATGAATAGAATGTGGTTTATAATTTTTAATTACTTGTTTTATTAATGTAGGAAAAAACGAACAAACACCAGTCAAGTCGTTCTTATTTATTTATTTATTTATTTATTTATTTATTGCACCCTCAGGTTGAAAATGCGTCGTAGAGGGGAGGGGCAATAAAACTCAAAAAAGAAACTATACAACCAACAAAATACATCAAAAGAAATATAAGTAAAGAACATCAAGATCCAATGGTTAACTTGTGCAGGTTACAAGTCAGTTCACAGTTAACACGTAAACAAAAATAGCATTGGCATATAACTGTAATCCTCTATACTTCACATACAAACGACAACACTTTCCAAGTACGGAGAAAAGAAACCAGTCGCTAGCCTTTTCTCCGACAGCGGACAAAAAAGAAGAAAAAGGTACAGAGATGAAAAAGAGGCCCTCATTTCAACAGGGCATGCACAGACAAGAACAAGAAGCAGTATATCGAACAGTCTATAGCGTTATTGTGTACACTAAGAAAGAATCGTTTGGCAATTCCAGTTCACTGATAATTTTGAAACAGTTTTAATCCCATACAGAACACGTTACAATAGCAAGAAGGAAGGCAGCTAATACAGCCAGGTAGATTGGGAGAGTTTTTGTTTTTAACCATGCAGATTGTGAAGCTATTGTGCTTATATGGACGTTATCAAACGGCACAAGCTACACAACACTTAAGTTCAATATCGTAGCGGCAAGCAATCATTAACCGCGCCACACTTATTTTAAAAGAATGGAGGATGGGAGTGGGGGCTAGAAATAATTTTAGAACACTAGGTTTGCATTTTTAAGGTCGGGAAATGACGGGCTTGAAAGACTCTACAGGCCTTAAAGTAGTGCTTCTTCCACATTTCTAGCCGCTGTTATCCATGCTTGCCTTCTTTCTTTCGGAGCGCTTTTGCAGGGAATCTGTGGAACTACGCGGATGGAATTGTTCTGTTTCGCCTTCTTCCTACGTTTGTGGCACTCTCTGGCTTTCAGATTTACCACTGTACACATCGCGAAGCGACTGCGGGAACGTCCGCTCTTTCCCGCACTACCGAACGGAATGAGGATCCCACCGGCTCAGCCGCGCATAGGCGTTTCCCAACTTGCACATCCAAGCGACGCATGGCGCTATCTAGGGGCATGTTTGAAGCTATGTCCACGTGCTTTTGGCCCTGAATTTAACCGCTCAGAACCGCTTGCTCTCGTAGTGTAGTACTTCCGCTCATGCGAAGCGAACATCCTAAATCGGGTTGAAATCCCATTACCGTTTTTCCTTTTCATTTGAAAGAGTTTGCAATGTTTGGATATTACATTTGTTATCAGGCATATAATCTATTAATTACATGTTATGCATGGGTAAATGGGATTTAGGGTATTTTCGTTGCCTGTTGGTCCGTTTTAGGTACTGCTTCGTGTGCGTTTTTGCGGGTCTTCCCCATTTATGTCGGTTTCGGCTATTTCTGTCGAATATTTATCTACGCCTTGGTCTTCAACCTTTGCAGGTCCGGTTTGGCTATTATTTATTTTAATTCGGGTGGTTTTGTATGCGATAGGTACGTTTATGCTGTGATATACACCCCACAAGAAAGCTGAGGTGACGGCTGGCTGTACTGCAGACTAGGAAACGCATATACGCGGCCCGGAAGGCCACGTCCTGACAACCGCACGTGCCGCTCAGTGTGCACGCTGTCACACTCCCCTGATCAATTTTTGTTTTCTCGCACCGCCGGAGGCACCCGCTTCCCCAACTAACGAATGCGAACAAAGCGGCCGCCGGCTGCTCGAGCCACTTAACCCAGCATGACGAAAGCGCGGCGCGAACCCCCCTTACTGACGTGGAAAGAAGGGAACACTGCTTCGCAATACAATCAGCGCTTCCCTCGCCCTGCAAACTTTGGCTTCGCCTCACTATTCGCGTTGGCGTCGTCGTTTTTCGGGGCCGCCGTTCGTCGACTGCGTAGACGGGGATAGCAATTTGTGCAGCCCGTAGCCCACAACAGCAGTGGTGCCCGCGACGGCAAGGGTCCCTGTAACCACCGCCCCTCGTGCACTCGTATACGGAGCAGTGTCATGCACTCTCAATATTTTAAGTAGCTCTGTAATCCAATCCTGGCAGTTGTTTAGCAGGATGCCGTAACTGGCCCCAGTTCCTCATGTCGTCCACACCCTGTTCAACACGTAGCTTGCATCTCGAACTCGCCTTGATCTTTCTGAAACGAAACGAAGAAAAAAACTATTATATGCACAGTACGGCGGCACTGTATACCACGTCGAAGGACTGTGATGGGAAGAAATCGCCACGACAAAAAGGACCACCAAGAGAAGAAAACACGGGTTAAAGAAGACGACGTTTACGATGACGCGCTCTGCGGTGTGCGTTCTAAAAACACCCCGAGGCCACCATCATCATCAGCGTCTTGCGGGGTCATTCACCCCCACTTTACGAGCCAGCGAATCGCAAGGCTCCAGCGAGGAAAACCTAAAGGTAAGCGATCCCCACAACACCGAGTGAGGAGAGAGTACGTGTGGTGCGTTACCGGGATGCACGGCGGTCGGGCGACCCGACCGGTGCCGTGTCCGAAAAGGTCCTCCACAACCGCAGCCTCCAGAACATCTCCTCAGCAAAGAAGTCGGTCGGCCTGTGCATCGGTGAAAGACAGCGACGCCCCAATACAGCTGCGTTCGCTACTCGGCAACGGGAGCAAGGAGCGGGCTTGACCACCACGGCCACAACACTTCACCTGAACATTTCAACGCTACTTCGGCCTGTGCGGGTAATCACCACGTACTATGTCCGCTTCCTTCGTTCCCGGATTGTGAATTTTCCGCCTGTTTGAACTCGCTGTTTTCTATACCGCGTCCTCGGAGCCCCCTATTGTTGCTTAGGTTGCATCGGCTCTTTGGGTGTATTTTGTTTGGGTTTCGTGTATTACATAAACTAGTCTCGTTTAAAGAGTTTCTTCATCAATTCAGGGGAATGTATGTGCAGGGGCACGAGAGCAGACGTCCCTTCGCATCGCTCCGTGTGAAAATGCTTTATTTCTGCGTTCAAACCGTCATTCGTCGCCCGAAAGTAGTGTCAGGGGCGGATTTTTCGTCCCGGGAAACCCCTGAAACGATCTGAGTGCACAGGAATGCGATATCACTGATTTTTGCAACGTTTTTGCGGGCCACGCTGAGTGGGCTCCCTAAGCCTGACCGCTGGGCCCAGAGACGTTCTATATGCCGGCACGCCGCCGCCGGCACGCCGCCATCCTGCTCGGCCTGTAGTGAGGCTGCTACGCGCTCATCTTAGTATGTCCACAAGATACGTTCATCGAGGCAATGGATGGATGGATGTTGTCAAGAAAAAAGCACCGCCAAGCTCCCAAACAACGCTTGTCTTGAACCCACAACAGGGGTTCGTTGTTGAATCGCACAAAACGAACGAATCACCGTTACCATGGCGCTGAGAGTTGCGGCGCAACTCACAGACGCAGAATCCAACAGCATATCTGTAGAGCTACAAGCCCAGAAGATATCTGCAGTTATCAAGACCAGTAAGTCCAGCGCTGCAGTCCAACTTGAAAAAATCCGAAGCATGAAGATGCAAGGCGAAGACTGCTGTTGTTGTATACACGTTGCCCTCCGAAAGACTCGTGCAAGGGTTAATTCAAAACGTGACTGCAGGGATACCCCTGGAACTATTAGCGAACCTGAAAGCAGATGGTACAAACATAATTTGTTCGAGAATTATGGGGTAGTCTGAGACAGCTATCATTACTTTGGAAGGTACCTATATTCCACCGAAAAGTATTATACTACCAAACCGTGTATTATACTACCAAACCGTGCACGCCGCACCGATCTAAGGCGCAGTTTTGCCAAACATGGCTCGCCATAGGGCTTCGAGTAGACGTTTGCCCAGATGAAGGAACGCACAGGTGCAAACACTGCGGCACCCGACTTGACTCTCCAGAACAAGAACATACTTGCAATTAAGAATGCTGAAATAGCGGACAAGAACACCCCGCGGACAGTCTTCAATGTTCCGTAAGAAGAGAGGCCAACAAAGCGGTGTCGAAGGCCGCTTAACTCAAGCGTCTACGCTTCCGAGAGTACCAAATGGTCGACCCCAAGGAGCGCAAGCAAGTGCGTGTCGTCGCGATGCCACTAGTCAACCTTATTCCGCACTAAACAACGTGTACGAACGCCGCTTGCAACACGTGGACGAAGATCACCCTCGACGACCGGGGTAGTAGTAGAAGCGCAAGTCGAGGTGGGCAGCAGTGTTGTCAGCAACCGCTACACAAGCCGGGACCGCAGTCGAAGCAAGACCAGGGCAGCTACCCTGGGCGCAGCCACAGCACGATCAAGAAGACCCAGAGTGACAGCAGAAGCCCGGAATCCAAGAAAAATTCGCAGGTGAGTGAGAACAGATTGGATCAATGGGATATACAACGGCAACATAGAGCAGCACTTAGTTTCCGACAAGCCCTAATCCGCAGTTCACAATCACAAACACAATAAAAGCTCTTAGCGAAGTACCCCCCATACTTCTGAGGAGGGAAGCACAGACAATACCGTGTATATGGAGCACTTCCCAGTCTTATGGCAAACCGATTCAAATGACGATAGGAGTATAAACACAACGGCGAGCAGCAGTGGGGAATCCCTCCCTTAAAAATCGAAACTCGCCCAAGAAACGGCTCCATCACTAGCTGAAGAATTCGTCCAGTTCAGGCCAGACAGTTTCGGGCCCCTTTCTTCCTACCTTCCTGCTCCCCCTCAAAGTCTCATCGCATCGCATCGCATCGCAGGAAAGTGAAAAGCGTTGCGACCTCATTATGAAACGAATAACTGAACTGTCCCTACTTCACCACGCGCGCCTTCCTCCTCGGTAACAGAAGAGGTAGTTGCTCACATTAATGCAGTCTCGAGACTAACCAAACAGGTTGAGTCCCTAGTGACACGCATGAACTAGCTAGAGGGAGAACTAACATCTATAAAGAGAGTGGGTAGCTCGCGTCCCCGACCATACCCTGCAACCTCAGGTTATCTGAACAACGATGAATAATTCAAACAAGAACACATCCACGGGCTGCTTAAAGCATCTGGCAAAGGGGGTTTGGGGAAAAATTGTGGAGGTTTCAAGAAAACCCCAAGAAAGGTCGTATCAAAACCCCAACAAAATTAGATGGCACGATTAAAACCCAAATTGTTTTACTTCAAGAGATGAGATTGTTTTTTCCCCAAACAATGAGCCGGATACTCCGATTAAATTTTGACCACAAGATCCGTCCCCAAACCAAATTTTTGTTTTTTATCCAGAAATGATCTAGCTATCCGTTTAATAGCTGAAAACGCAGACACAGATACGCATTTTTTTACCATAGAGGTGGTGACTCCAATCAGAAGTAAGGCACACGATGAACAAAAAATATACATCACCAACCTATACAGCTTTCCGAAGGCGCGAAAGGATGCCATTTTTCCCAGATATTTTCGCAAAGACCAGGACGACGCTTTGCGCACCTGGTGGCAGGGTGTTTTAACGCAAAGCACACAGCTTTGGCTTACCAGTAGTGTGATTTTAAAGATAAAGCGCTGGAATGTTCTAATCGGCAGGGAAAACATTACACTGCTACATGACCCCTACTCAAAGACGCGAGGAGGCAACTCAATCCAGAAGGACACAAGCCCAGGCTTGACACTAGTCAAGGGATAGCTTCAATGCCATTGGCATACGAAAGCGAAAACTCTCACCAGTGATCACACGATCATACACACAGATATTGCCGTATACAAACTTAAGAAGAGATATAAAACGGTTTGCATCACGAATTGGGATAAATTCCGTAAAAGACCGGGAATGTTACAAAGCCCCACCCTAGAAGAATGAAATTCAAGGATATTACAAGATGTAGAGTCGTGCTCCAAAAGTGTACAAACTTCTGATAATTACCCGGAGATAGACTCCCATATATTGAACCTATTGAAAGCTAGGCGAGGTGTCAGGGTTCCAGGCGCCAGCGACGCTGCAAAGTCGAACGCGTGGGAAACGGCGGTTCCCTGAAGGGCGCATGAAGGTCTTTACGTCAGCCAACCTGCCAACAGCAGGCTGGCCTTTGGATCATGCCACCTGTGTGCAGACGAATTGTCTTGAGCCTCAGCTGGGCTGTGGCGTTGTTTTGAACGGCGTGTTGCAAGGCACAGTACGAGAGTGGGAATGCGTGGGTCGGATGCTCGATGCGCTTTCCATGGATGTGGCGGTAGCTGCTTCGGGGGCCGCCTGCGCGCGCGCTTAGCCAGAGGGACGGTTGTAAAACTAAGTGGCCGACGCGCTCCCTGATAACGGGGTAGCAAAGGGCTGTCAACGGTGCTTGGACGGCGGCCTGATTTGGGCAGTGGTTCTGCCTTTGTTGGCCCGCGCGCACAGTAAGAATGTGAGAAGATGTTCCGTTGGGAATGCGACGCCGCGGTGTCCACGCGTCCCATGGGGTTTCTGCCGAGGTTTGCCTGTCAATGGCGGGGAGCGTCGACGGCGCGCGGCGTTCGTTAAGCGGAACGGAATACGGGTCACGCCCAGGTTTGTGGTGGCGGTCCAACTTTGGACAAGGCATTTTACGCGTAAAGTGCGGGCGTGAAAACGGGCAACGCATTCCGCGTGCGTAAAAGCTTGCCCCGGGCGATTGTACGTGTTTTCACAGGGTTCTCAGGGCGTGTTCTACTCATTTTGGTTGCCTTTATATTCTCCTTTTTGTCTTGAGAGAGAGAGAGTGACCAGCATTTCAGGGTTACGAGGGGCGTTGCCCAGCGTGGTTTAGGCTGCCCGGATTTGGTAATCCATCCAATCAGGTCCCCAGGAGATAGCTGATCGGCCTGTGTTTCGGGGGTGGAGCCTAAGTAACCATGAAAACCACGAGACACGAGGTCTCGTGGTCGTATCCTCAGGGTTTTAATGTGCTATGCACGGCTGGCGTATTGCCGGGCTAGCCAGGTTCGCTAGGGAGGATCTCACCACTTGGGTAGCCTTAGGTCAGGGTCCGTCGCTGACGGGGGTGCCGCGTGCACGAAGATTTCGCTGACTTAAGACACTCTCTTTATTTCTTACTTCGTTAACTATATCTTCAGTTTGAAAATATTCTCTATATGTCTTCTGTTTAAATATACAATTTTGAAAACCCTCTCTCATCTAGCATCGTCCTGTCGTTCAGTGCCGCGATCTTCAGGCACCAACGCATTTCATCATCAAGAAGGCCTCTGTCTCTACTACTCGCCACAACATCGGAGAAGCATCAACAACAACAAAGCAACATTTACTCGAGGATTAACCAAGAGATGGAAAAGGAACAAACTGAACAGGAAGGTGAAAAAACGAATAGCAAACATAAATGTAGAAATCCAAACATACGCCTCTCAACTCACAAGAAACAATTGGTACAGTATATGTAACCAACTAAATGGCAATCATCACCTGAAAAAAGCCCGGTCTTTAATTCGTATTTGATACAACCGGGGAACTCCTAAAACAGAAATAAACAGGCTTGTATACATTTTGGCAGCTAACTATAGCATGGAAGAGGACCTGCTAGATGAACCAGCAAATGTCTATTTCCCCAAAAGAGGCTGTCGGGCCTACAAATACTATAACGGCAAGGCAAACAACAAGTACTACCTTAACCAGCTAATCACAAGGGCAGAGCTTACTGAAGCTATTGCTGAATCTAACAGGCACTCAGCTCCGGGGCCAGATCAAATTGTGAACGGTATTCTTCGCACTCTAAATGAATCAGATTATGAGTACCTTCTGCAGGTGATGAATAAGGCTTCGGAAAGTGAAACATTGCCGCAGGAGTGGAAGGACCCTATAGTTACCGTCATCCCTAAACCTGGAAAACCTATAGATATTGGAAATCTGAGACCCATCTCTCTAACATGACGTCAAGGAAAGTTATTAAAACGCATAATCTTGAAACGGTTAGTACGATATTTAAACGAGAAGATGTGGTTACTGTCACAGATGATTGGCTTCCGGGAACATATTTCGACCCAAGGCGCCATCCTTCAGATTAAAGAAGACGTGGTCAACAATCCAAGCGCAGCTCAAATCAAAACAAAGAATTTTAGCAGTTGATTTAGCCAAAGCATTCGATAATGTCACACATGATGACATCCTTGAAGAACCAGAAAAAAATTCCCCCGCATTTCCCCGAAGGGGAGTATGAGGAAGTGCGAAGCACGGGGTGATGCTATGAGGGGGAGTTTGTTGAAGTTTGGTGGCATTTTGCCCGTTAGTTACATTAACACCCCCTCGTGATCACGTTCGGCCTAACACGCCTCGTTTGTCCCTCTGCGGAAATCTTGGTGAATTAACGTGTATGTTCGAGAGGAGGAGCGCACCGCACCGCAGCGCACCGCAGCTGCGAAGCGCCGACCGGAGTGAAGGGAGAGGAGGCGCAGTCACGTGAGAGAATGCAGAACTAGCGGGTTTGTAGTATCACGTGTACACCACGCAGTTATCAAGCCGCTATAACGCCGCTGAGTCGCCAACGCACGCCGCTGACGACGTAGTTTGAATGCGTAAAGATATAAGGCGGGGTTACTAACGCTGATGTCAGCGTCGCGTCCGTGGCTTAGTCGTAGAGCGTCGCGCTGCGGCCTCAAAGTCCGCAGATCGAAACCTGGCGCAGGATGCTGTTTTTTTTATATAGTGTAGTGGCCTGGCTGGCGCGCCGAGAGAGGGTGTTGCGAGCTGGAGAGTAGTAAAGGGGCTTTAGGAGAGTAGGCGAGGGGGGAGAGGAGGCGCTATGCGATTCAGGCTCGCTTAAGAAGTGCATTCGCACTTATTCCTGGCCAATCTCCCACGTGGGTATGTGCCATGTCAGCGGCCAGGCAGCGCGCGCCCATCTCCCCCCGTTGCTAAGGAAGACGAAGAGCGCGCGCACCCTCAGCTGTTGCTATGCGGACGGCGGAAGGTTCGGGGTCGCTTATAAAGTGCATTCGCACTTAAAAGCTGTGCGGCTGTATCTACAACTACTTGAGAAGTTTTTGGAAAGACCACACTCTACGCATTGTTGAAAATGAGAAAATCGCACACATACGAAAATTAAAGCACCCAAGCCGGGGTAGAGGTATGGGATACAGTACGGATCCCACAGGGATCGGTACTGTCACCAATACTTTTTATAGTCATGTGTGGAGTCGCCAGAAAACTGGATAAAAATTTAGACATAAAATACACCTCATACGCGGATGACATTACAGTATGGATAACTAAGGGTTCTTTGGGGCACACTGAAAGCACGGTGCAAGTAGTTCTAAATACAAACGAAGAGGCAGCTAAGAAAAAAGGCCTCCATTGCTCCCCTGCCAAATCAGAGGTTATTATCTTAACTAGGCATACAAACAAAAACCCCAAGGAAAAGTAAATCTGCCCTTTGGGAAATTCCCATCCCACAAAGAGCGGAAATTAAGGTCTTGGGGCTTCGGATTCAGAAAGACGGCAAGTATTATACAACAACTCAACAACTTTTGAAGCAAGGGCACCAGATCATACACATGATGAAAAGAATCACCAACCATACTATTGAATTGAAAGAGAACGAAACCCCCAAACTGAGGGATGCATTTTGATAATTTCCAGGTTTAAATATCACCTCCGTACATAAACCCATCACAAACAGAAAAACGTAAGCTAGAGGGGCTCATCAGAAAGGCTACCAAGGTTGCCTTAGGACTCAGGAGTACCAATTTCGACTAGCAACGAGGCCCTATTCAGGACAGGTACTCACAATACGATTGATGAGATCGTTTTAGTTCATTTAGCAAACCAATTTCAAAGACTTCGTTCAACAGAGCAAGGCAAGAACATCCTCAGCCACATCAATTTCGGTCCCACACCTCAAAACGAGCCACAGAAAGTCAAGGGCCCATTTCTCGACAGCAAAACTGGACACCCACTCAAAGTCGCCCCGCTACCCAGGAATATGGATCCCGAAAGGAATGAGGACAGAAGACGGCAAAGAGTTAATTTTTTGCAGAAACTTGTGAAACGATCTCCAACAAGCCAAGCTATATACTATGCAGATATTAGTTCCAGCAGAGGCAAGTACAGCATCGTAGTGCTGAACAGAGACCTTCATCCGGCAGTAGCTAGCATTCTCAAAAGTAGAGCTAACATCAACACAACAGGCATTGAACTCCACGCCATCGCCAGAGCCATTAGATACCACGACACCTTCACACCGCATAGTCCGGATGGCACAGAACTCCCGGTAATCATTTTCACATATTCTCAAGAAGCATGCAAGCAAATCATACTGAACGACGTGAATAAAGATACAACAGATTTATTTAATAGTCACTGTCAGCATCACTACGATAACATTTGGACATATGGCTACGTGAAGATGTTTGGCAACGTCCGGGCAGACACACTCGCCCGTGAGTTAAGAGTCCGGGCAGCGAACATCTCCCTGGAGAGGTGCAACTGTCATGGAATTATAAACAAAACACTAAGAGACCTTAAACTTATCAGAAGTAGAATTATCTCCACCTCACCCTAACCCAGACAGGTAGCAATCAGTATTACTGAGTCAAGCACAGACTAACACGACATGCACCCCAGCTAGACGATATATTTTATCTAATGAAAGGGCACAAGAACCACCAGACTGCAAAAACTGTGGTGGATATCCCAATCAGCAACATATCCTATGGGAACGTCCCTACACTATTTCCAACAACTCCCATATCACATTCACCCAACCTGGCTGGCTCTCGCTCCACTTTTGAGGAACAGTTGGCTCTAGTGCAGTTATTCAAAAACGCACTAGAGCTGAGTTCAGCATTCGCTGAAGACGACCTGTAATTGGGTTGTCTGAACCACCTTTGGTTCTAAATAAAGTGTGTATCTCTCTGTCATCAATTCACTGTCTTCGAAACTGACAAGGACCCAGTGAAGAGCTAGCTATATATTTTGAGCGGAACCCTTTAGAGTATCCGCAAGCGCATTGGGAATTTGTAAAAGCATTTGTTTTCACGGCAGTTCGGTTCATAAGAAAAAATGGTAGCGTGAATTTTGGTTTTAATTTTATCGCTGGTCGGTCTCGCAGTTGATTGCCAGACCGACAGTCGGAGAGAATTTTATTGACTAGATCCTTTGGATAATTTTTGCAGACTTATTACTCCGGAATTGGAATGACTCCGGATTCATTCCACCTTATTCCAGATTCCAGAATGGAATGGGAATGGAGTGAGTGCAACCTTTGGAGGAATGGAATGTGAATTGAAGAAGCGCCTTTTGCCCGGAATGGAATGCTAATAGAATGGAGATTTTTAGACGACTGTGTCACCATTTCTGGCGCCTTCTCGCCACCTAAGTACTCTGTGGCAACGACTGCGTCGGTATATTTCACAGGGAGCACCAGCGACGAAAACCGGAGCACATACCCGGCATCTCGAGTAACTGAATCCGCGCAGCCTGCTGCAGCGCGTGTGAAAGTGAACCGCGTGAATCGCGTTTGGCCAGTTGCGCTGTTAGGTCGGCTCTTCGTGCTTCGGCACGGATTTTGAGGCATAGCTTTCTCTGTACAACTGTCTGTGGCGCCGATGGCAGACCGGCGGCTCTCTCAGTGGCGGGCGCCGTGTGGCCAGGCCAGCAGGCGGAGAATAGCATCGAGGATGAAAGGGTAGGGGGGTGGGATACGAATGGCACGCCTCCGAAGCCGCGGTGCTTCTCATCGCAAGCTGATGCTGCGATGAAGCTAACAATGTAAAGCGTTCGCGCATAAAACATGAAATAGCGAGTCAGCTTGGCGTTCTCCGTCCACCCTCCGTACCCTGCGTAGCTTGTAAGCCTATCTGGTAGGCATCTCCGGGAACACGGCGCCAACCTGTCAACCGTCTGTCCATGTGCTGCTGCGGGGCTGCTGGGCTACAGCAAACAAAAATCGGGGCAGCAAGAAGACAATTACGAGCAAAGGCCCTGTCGCCCCAGTACCCGCCAAAACACGTAATCAGCGAGCTTCGGATGTGTAACTAAGCTTTCTACCTCCACGCTCTGCTGTGGCGGCTACGGTAGTGGGCAGCTGGGATATACGATTACACTATAAATATTATATCAGACAGTGCAGAGCACAAAGCTGCCGAAAGGCGTTTGTTTCTAACACTTAGGGCTCCAAAAACGCCCTTTTTTGCGAGTGCTTTGACAGCTCTTAGCACTGCGACACCGTGCTTTGCTTCGATCCGAATGTGCGGCCCTCTTCTCCAGTTGTGCCAAACTTATGCGTGGTTTATTGCTGTGCTTCTGTGCACGTGCCTTTTGCCCCTCGGTACAGACGTACCTGATTACGGAAGCCTTAGTCACAGGCTTGAAAGTTGGAGCATCGCCACTATTCAGGTAGGAAGGTCTCATTTCAAAATTTTGATCAGGTCCTCGTGCATATTGGTTGCGCGTTCATGGAAATAAACTGCCTGACCATACGTCTTGCCATACATCGTTCCGAAAACTGCCCGACCATACGCCACCATATGATTCTGTCACTTTAAATGACGGGTCATAAATAATGTCGTGTATTGAACGGATTGGGCTGAGGTAGTGCCAGGGCAATAAACAAGCGCAATGGAGGTCAACGTGGAAGCGGTGGACACTTTTCTACGGTGAATGCAAAAACTGTTAACGGTGTTCTGTGCGCTGCCCTCCCGTATCTCGCGTTGGTAGAGTAGCATTAGTGCTCAATGCTGTATTGAAATCCTTCGATTAAGCATTTCGAGCACGAGGTCGCGGGTTCGATTCCCGCAGCGGCGGCCGCTTTCTGATGGAGGCGAAAAGCAAAAACGCCGTGGTCGAGATTTCGGTGCACGATAAAGATACCTGGTGGTCAAATTAATCGGAGCCCTCCACTACGGCGCGCCACATCGCCTGCGTTGCGTCGGCGCGTTGAACCCCACAATCAATCAATCAATTAAGCATTTCGTATGGTGTGTACATGGGAGCCAGTAACGCTCGACATGCCTGTTAGTTATTCACAGCATACCAATTGCGCTGGTATGACGGTACAGAAATAAGAAAGAGAGATATCACTCCAAAAACAGGCATCAACGTAATAGATGCTTCGTCTCGTGTCACGCAGGAACAAGCTGTTAAAACATTGCTAACGGGCAATTACTATAATTAAGTAGTGGGATCCCGCTACTTATTATGCACAAAGAGGCAGTGGGACACTGCCAGCTTTTAAAGCAAAAGCTTTTTTATGGGTACCGATCGCATTCTGTCAGGAAACTACTAATACATTTCCACTTGGACCGCTTCCTCAACCGAAAAGCTCTGATAATGTCTCTACACAAACGGCGCGTGCGTGAAACCCGGGACCGCAAATTAGGTCTCTCTCTCTCTCTCTCTCTCTCTGAAACTGTGCTTCTATTATGTCAAAAATTTTACTTGAAAATCGCAAAAAAAATAACGGTTTTAAATAACAGAACACACGCGTCGATCATCAAGAATGAGTAGAAGTGGTATACTTTTATCTCATAAACCACGTAACGGTGTACATTTTAATCTTCCGTAGTTGCGTTTACTTAGTGCGCGAAAACTCCTCGCATGGGTTCGTTCTTCGCTTGCGGTTTGGGTGTTTGAAGGTGGACGATCCGTTAGGTTCACTTTCAGCGAAAGTTGGACGCACATTTAGCTTTCGCGCTTCTCTATACTTTTGTTGGGAGGGGACGGTAATTTTTTGCATTGATTAGTTGTTCTGCATCAGATATTTAACCAAGCTGCTATCACCTCCCGACTCGGGGAATAAGTGACACATTTTGCATAAGCGTGCAGTTTTCAACCGGTATTATCTGATAGCCTCAGATTCATGTTGCGTTCCTCGGTAACTCGATAGAGCCCCGAGCAGTTTTTGTGTTGAGGAATGAATGGAATTGAACTTCCCGTCCATTCGAGGAATGGGATAAGGCTAACTTCAGTTATTCCGAGTAATTAAAAGGAACGGGATCACAAGTTTTAATTCCTCGGAATGAAATTGGAATGGAATGGGGATGCCCATTCCCAAAAAATGCTTTGGACTGCTAGCGCTCGTTTTCTGTTGAACTTTTGTACGCACTGGCCAAATACCCAAGCAACTGTCCAGTACTAAGGACCATAGTACAATCTCCACCCCAGCTGACAGAATTGTAGTAGCAGAGCTTTTGAAGTTACTATATAGGCGTAAGACAGCTGACATACGGAAGTGCAATATCGAGAGGATCGACTATGCTGCAAAGAACGGAGGCAGCCTGAAAGCAGTGAATAGTTGTCTAGGCATTGGGCGAAATCAGATGCATGCACTTAAAGACAAGCAAGACAATGTCATCACAAATAGGGATAAAATAGTCATAGTAGCCGAGGAGTTTCATAGAGATCTGTAGAACATCCGGGACATCCAGGGTAATGCCGGAAGATAAAGTAGTTCATAAGAGATAGATATCCCACCAGTAACGACAAAACAATTAAGGAATTCTTTGAAAGAAATGAAAGGGGGCAAAGCACCTGGTGAAGATCAGATAACAGCAGACCACTTGAAGGATGGCGGGCAAATTGTACCAGTAAAACCGGCAAACCTGTAGACACCATGCCAATGACCGCAGTGTACCGGAATCTTGGAAGAACGCGAAAATCATCCTAATCTATCCGAAAGGTGACATAAAGGACTTGAAAAAAGAGGCCGATCAGCCTACTATCAGTCGTCTACAAGGTACTTAGCAAGGTAATCGCTAACAGAATTTCTGCCACCTTAGATTTCAGTCAACCTAAAAACAAGCATTGTTTCGTAAAGGCTATCCAACAGTGGACTATATTCACACGATCAATCAGGTGACAGAAAAGTGCGCAGAGTATAGTGAACCCTTATATATAGCCTTCATAAACTATGAGAAAGCAATTGACTCCGTGGAAACCTCAGCAGTCATTCAGGCATTACGGAACCAGGGCGTAGACGAGCATTATGTAGGAATACTAGAGGATATTTACAGCGGGTCCACAGCTGCCATGATCCTCCATAAGGAGAGAAGTAAAATAACTATACGGAAGGGCATCAGACAAGGAGACACAATCTCTCCAATGTTATTCACAGCATGTTTGTAAGAAGTATTGAGAACATTGGATTGGGAACAGGTGCGAGTAAGGGTTAATGTAGAATATCTCAGTAACCTCAGATTTGCTGATGGCGTTGCCTCCCTAACAAACTCGGGGGACGAATTGCAAAGCATGATTACGGCACTGGACAACAGTGGAGAACCGTAGACCTGAAAATTAATGTGCGGAAAACTAAAGTAATGATCAAACCCCTCGGGACAGCACAGCAGTTTAAGATAGGTGGCGAGGCAGCAGAACTGGTAAGTGAATATATCTACTTAGGCCAAGTGTTGACTCTGGATCCCAACCATGAGGAGGATGTATTTCGAAGGATAAGATGTGGTAGAGTGCACTCGGCAGGCACTCCCAGATAATGAATGGCAGCCTACCATGACCCCTTAAGGATAAAGTGTATGACAGCTTCATCTTGCCGCTACTCACCTACGGGGCCGAAACTTGGAGGGTAACTAAGAGGGTTCAACTTAAATTTATGGCGGCTCAGCGCGGAATGGAACGGAAGATGAAAGGTGTCACATTAAGGGTACTATTCCAGAAGGCACGAGTTTGAGCGAAACTCGGCAAGGCGGAGCTCTGGCGATAATAATAAGCTCATGGTGATATTTTTGGCACGGTTAAAATGCTTTAAAAATGCGATTCATGCTATTTGATGATTATTGAGGTGACGTAATTGGTCTAGGGCAGCGCGCTCCAAGGATGCGCGACTAGGGCGCGGCAACTCCTTTCAGGGCGTTCTCTCGTTCCACTGCTGCACTGGTGGCTACTGGGGGCAAGGAAATCCAACTACTTCATTTTTGTATTTTACAATATTATCTGTATTTCACTACAAAGTTCGTTCTATTTTTTATTCCAGGCGTAATATGAGCTGCTTGTTCGAAATTTTTCGCCCTAAGAAGTTTCTGCCGTGGATAGCAGACAGTGCAATCACGTGATTATGGCCGACTGGCAAAAAAAAGAAGCGGGTGATAGAAGCGCGCCACAATCAATACAATTGCTGCTCGTATTATGTTATCGAAACCCTCCGCTTTTCGACACAAAATTTCGTCAGCGCGGACCAGTCTGTCAACATGCTTTAAAGGCGATAGCCTGGCGATTCGTATTAGCAAGTTCTTTTGTAATACCTTGTACTTGCGCCTTTTTCCTCGCCTTCGTTTCTTTTTCTTTTGGCGCATATTAGGTTAAATTGTGTCTTTTCAGCTATTACATGTTTGCGCCAGTTTCTTCTATTTATTTTGTTCGCCTTAGTGTGCAAGAAGACACGAACACACCACAGCCTCCCTTAATCGGGGTTCTGCGAGGAGATGTGCACCTGTCCTACTCCAGTGACATCACTTTCAGGCTTCACTCTGCACGCACTATTCTACAACTGTTACTGTTGTAATCCACAGTGTTACGAATTTTGCGAACCGTGCACGTTAGTTCCTCAAAGCTCCCAATTGCGGGCCAATCCCCGAAGTGGCCATGTGTTAGGAAGGAAGGAATAGCAACAAGTACAACAACTTTTCATATTTGCTTGCTTTATTTACTTAGCCCTTCACCGCTTTTGTTCGAAGACGCTCTCACAGTCGTTGTTTTCATAAACCTCTGTTATTTCGCCCCCTTCCCACTCCTGCCTGCCCTCCCTCTGGCGTCACGCGGTTACTTTAATTCTTAGCTCTCCCCTTTAGTCGCTTTCCTTGCTCTGCTTCCCGCAATACGATGGTGACACTCAACAAAACCCCTTGAAATGTGCGTGCAAAGATCACTTCTGACAACAGGCACGCGCAGTTGATTGTATTGTAGCGATGATAATGAACAGATGCATCAGGTAATCAAGCTATCGGGGTAGGCGACGTACCAGCATCAACGTTGGGGAAGGGGAAGGTAAGATTATGTCCTATCCAGACGCGAGGATATGTGCCAAAATGTGTCAGGGGAAGATGAACCCCATAAGGTGCATGCGCGAGAAACTAGCTGGGTTACATTTTTTTATTGCGATAGTATACCCGATGGCATAAATACTATGTTACAAGTGTGGGTGAACTGCCGTTTCTCGAAGAAACGCAATGAGGGAGCGTTAGTGCGGTCCCCATGTTCACCAATGAAGGTCTGGTGGTCTGCCAGGGTTGAGGCCTGTGCCTCGAGTGTGTCGTGTTCTGGCCGCTTCCAATGAAGGCCACGCCCACAGCAAATGTTCTGTGTCCGCATGTTCGGCAGGAGCCGTGCAAAAGGGGCAGTTCTTGCGAACGGGGCATGGTAGCGGGGTGGCCCAACGCTTGGACCTGCGTTCCTATCGGCTTCACCCTGCCAATCACCTCAACCAGCTTTCGGTGCGTCGACTGTCTCTTTGAAAGTAATGTGACACGTATAAGCTGTCCTGCCAGTAACATTATCAGGAGAAATGCGCGTCACGCAACCCCTCGAGGGAGTCTGTCTGCCCCATTGATGATAAACAAAACGCACCGTCATGCAATGCCTCGTTGGAAACTGCCTTGAGAGCAGACGATAACCGAAGTCCACGCTCCGGCTGTAGACGGATGGAGGCGCGGTAGGAACCTGCGGAAGCCATGTCCACCAAATCACCTGACAGAAAGGCGAGGTCTTGAAGGGGCCCTGAAAGGCGTTTGAGCACACTAAATTGACTAGCGCAATCGTTAGATTGGGTCGTCAACATCATCTGTGCCAAGTATTACTCTTTTACGCGCAGCGGAAAGCTCACACTTTTGTTGCAAAGTTTGTCGCTTTTTTCTCACCCTTTCCTTCGTGTTTTTGGACGCCGCCATCTTCACATGTCTACATCATCGATTCCCAGATGTTCGTCATGAGCTAGACATCCTGCTATTGGGCGGCTTTTTCACGCACTTCCGGCAAAGAGATGAGTCGTCTGCTCAGCGTCGGCTCGCCGGCTGATCTGCCAGCGGAGTGCCGGAGTGCTTGGACATTTTACGACAAACGAAACAAGTGTAAACAAACGCTTAACCGTTTGTATTGAATGCAACAGGGCCATAACACGACATGAATATTCTCTTACTTGAGTACGTTCCATAAAGAAAGCGTTGAAGCCCCGTGGCACTCTTTCTGCAATCGCAGAGAACGCCCTGAGCCGAATGCCCGGGTTTGACGCATACATTTTATTCAACTTCCAAACAATCCAGAGATGCGTTTCGAACGAACACAACGTCACAACTTGCGTTGCAAGTCCGAACGCGATTTACAGACGATGGGTTGCCTCCTCCTGCCCCTCGTAAATTCGGCACTCACCTCGCGCGAGGTTTGCGGGGACGAACAGCAAGTCACTTAACTCTGGCGCACAAGCCGAGATGGCTTTTTAGCCACGCACACTGCACATACGCCATGCGAGGTTGAGTCGTACGCCGATTGAGAAGATAATCCAGACCATGGGAAGCACTATCCACCCGCAGAAGCACAACGTCGCATTTCATCGCGAAACAAAGGCGTCCACAACACACACACCATCGCCTCCTGTAATGCCAAACGCATCTCGCACTTCCAAATGGGAGTGAGTAGTATGCCTGCAGTGCCCATATGCCGCGAGGTGGGGCCCAAGCTGAACCGGGCTCACGCAACCCGTAACTGACTTCTAGAGCGATTTGTGCCTTGTTGCCAGGGCAACCGATGTTTGATATTGTCAAAGAAATGGTGCTCGCCTGCAGCGCTAGAAAGCTCAGAGCCGCGGCGAAGCATGTTTTTGCCAACGTTGCCGCTCTCCACCACGCGTCGCCCCAAGCTGAACTGGCGTTTTGTGCACGGGTTCTGTATCGGTTTAAAATGTCTTTTTCACATGCCGCCGCGAGGAATTACCACCGCCACAAAATAAGACCCGGCACAGCGGGGCCACATCTGATACGGCGCTTTTTGGACTAAACAGTTGCGCTGTGCATTCAAGGGAGCGAGCGCAGATCCTCCCCGTGCGGCTGCGAGTTCGCCGCCGATAAATAGTCGCGTGCCGCCGATAGCAAAGTTCTGCAGCAACGTACACCGCGAAAGGGCAAGGCCAGGCCGCCGCACACATGGGGCCAGATTTTTCGTTCGCTTCTCCAGCCTTGAGCGGAATTCGGAATTCATGGTGTCGACAAAGCTTGCCCGTAGCAGACGGCTGTGTGAGCAGCGCAATAGCGAAGTACGTCACCGCCGAGGAGCTCAGCATCATGGGAGGGAAGGCTCGCTCGCCGTCAACAGCGGAGAGTAGTTGAAGGAGGAGGAAAACGCGGCGCGACGATATGCGCGGTTTTGATTTACGATTTCTCAGCTAATACTCATCGCTTCAACAAAATTCTTGCGGGAGGAGATTGCTAATACATTGCTTTATTTGGTTACATGTACATCCACGCATCGCCGGAAGGTATTTCAGGACCCCTTTAAAAACACGTCTCCACTAATCGTATTGCGCACACACTAATTGACGGGGGACTGGTGGCGGTGGATGGTGCGGTCGCTACCAACGCTTCTGTAGAAGCTGCCCGTCGCGTAAAACCACAGCGCACACAACACTTCCTCCTCAACGGTCATGGTGCGAAAGCCGCCTCTAAGTAGTCGCAAGCGGGTGTTTGTCGCCAGACGACTCCACAACCAATGCACAGCACTTTTTGAGAGCTAAAAACGAGCTCGAAATTCCTCCTTCGTTTAAAAGATCTGCCGGGTAGAAAGATGCCTGCTACGTCGCCCATAAAAAGAAACCCCGAGATCGAAATTTCTCCTTCGTGTAAAAGACCTGACGGGGTAGAAAGATGCCTGCTACGTCGACCACAAAAAGAAACCACGAGCTCGAAATTCTTCCTTTGTTTAAAAGGCTGTCGGGGTAGACAGATGCCTGCTACGTCGACCATAAAAAGAAACCACGAGCTCAAAATTCCTCTTTGGTTTAAAAGACCTCTCAGGGTAGAAAGATGCCTGCTACGTCGACCATAAAACGAAACCACAAGCTCAAAATTCCTCCTTCGTTTAAAAGACCTGTCGGAGTAGAAAGGTGCTCGATGCGTCGACCATAAAAAAAAACCACGACCTCGAAATTCCTCCTTCGTTTAAAAGACCTGTCGGGGTAGGAATAAGTCCGATACGTCGACTATAAAAAGAAGCCACGACCTCGAAATTACTCCTTCGTTTAAAAGACCGGCCGGAGTAGAAATAAGCCTGCTACGTCGATCATAAAAGAAACCACAAGCTCGAAATTCCACCTTCATTTAAAAGATCTTTCTGAGTAGAAAGATGCCTGCCATATCAACCATAAAAAGAAACCAAAAGCTCGAAATTCGTTGTTCGTTTAAAAGATCTGTCGAGATAGAAATATGCCTGTTACGTCGACCATAAAAACAAACCACGAGTTCGAAATTCATCATTCGTTTAAAAGACCTGTCGGGGTAGAAAGATGCCTGCTACGTCGACCATAAAAAGAAACCGCGATCTCGAAATTCCTCTTTCGTTTAAAAGACCTGTCTGGGTAGAAAGGCGCCTGCTACATCGACATAAAAAAAAACTTCGAGCTCAAAATTGATTACTTCCTATACAAGACCTGTCGGGGTAGAAAGACGCCTGCTACGTGAAGCATAAAAATAAATCACGACGTCGAAATTCCTTCTTCGTTTAAAAGACTTGTCGGGGTAGAAAGATTCTTGCTACGTCGACCATAAAAAAATCACGCCATATTCACGGAATGAATGATGATAAGTGGGGCGAAGCTCGAGAGGGGGAGATCATCGGTAACCGTAACTCTCCCGTGAAAGTTCGCCCATTACATCATTAAGAAAGACGTAAGACTGTGTGCGTACATTGTACAAATCAACTTTTATTTTGTTCTTGTTCGTTTGTTGTTGTTGTTGTAGGGTTCGTGAGGCTGCAAGCAAGCGCTCGTATCGGCAGGCAAACCCCGATGCAGTGAGAGCTCGCGAGGCGGCTGCAAAACGCATCAAGCGAGCTCAGCCCGAAGCTGCCGATGCACGGTTTAAGCGCGACATTCTAGACGAGATGCTTGTGCCTCTCTTTCGCGCACGGCGGGATCCTGTCGGCGAGCGCGCGCTGCCGCCGCCCTGCGCGCCCTCCGCTCCGCAGCCTTGTCAACAACCACCTCCTCCATCTGGTGACTCGTTGCGAAAGAGGAAGCGCGTCAACAGCGATTGCCTTTTATAGTGTCAGTCACGTGCGAGTGACGTCATCATGACGTCACTCACACCAGCGCCACCTGCGAGTGAGTCATCGAACTAGGCGGTCACGTAGCGCCACCTGCGAGTGAGTCATAGAACTAGGCAGTCACGTACCACGAGACACAAGGGATGGACAGACCCACGGCTTTAGGCGCTTCGCCCCAAAAAGAAATCACGAGCTCGAAATTCCTCTTCTGTTTAAAAGACCTGAGGGGTAGAAAGATGCCTGCTAGGCCGATCATAAAAAGAAGGCAGCGTCTCGTCCCACGCGCGTGGCACAAGACACGCCCCCCTCGCAGTGGTTGCTGCCAGGCGGGACGTTACGGTGACGTCATAATAATAATGGCCATATTTTGTGTAGTGTAATCCGAAATACACATTTTTTTACATTTGTATTAAAAATAACGCGCCATTCAATTGCTAGAACTTTTCCAAACAAACAATTTTTTTTGTTTTTGCGGGAGCACCCGGCGCTGCTGCTGCTGCAGCCGTATGGCCGTATCAGCCATATTCCCTGTTCTGTGGCCGTATGGCGTACATGGAGTCGCGCATCCGAAAGCGGGACGAAGCTCCTATTTTCTCGGGCCGACAACGTAGATAAACCGGAGTTCACATTGTTAGAAGCACTATCTGAAAACATGAGAAAGTTGCTTGTGATTATGTATTGCGTGGGGACCCAGCCAGCCTTTCCGCAGGGCAGCAAAATGGGCGCTCTCGAGTAATGTTGACGTGTGACCGCTTGGTTATGCTTGGTGTACGCCGATGGTACCTGCGTACAGTTTCAGCGTACGTGAGACGACATGGCACAGCCGACTGGCCCCGTTCGAACAAGCTACGTTCCACACAAGAAAAGACCGTCCGAGCGTAATTCTGTGAACATTCCGACGCATGATCGCCGCGGCGGCATCTGCTATCAACACTTTGCCAACCTGAAATCGCAGTGTGTGTTCTCGCAATGAAGACAACTTAGCAGAGCCAAAAGATAATTGGAATGTACAGTGAAGCGTAGTGGCGGCAACTGTTTTTTACTAGGCACATGTGCGCATCACAATTACAAACAAAAAAACGACAACACGTCAGTTCTAGGAGCATGTAAAAAGCGAGGCGAAGCAGCCTGCAGAAAAGTATGCGTTAGGCTTACCAAGGCGTGCAACAGCAAGTTCACGAAAAATACCCACATTAAATAATTACGAGCACACCTCCCAACAAGAAAAAACAGCGCGAGGCAGCCACTGTACAGGGAGATAAGGACGTAACGATGCGTCAAGCCTGCCATTCGAACCACGGGCGGAGAACATCGGGACGCAAGACGGGAACACCGTGCTGTCGTTAGCACAAAAAAAAGCGACATGATCAAACGACGTAAATATGACGTATATCTTGTAACGTCTCAGGAAGTCACATGATTAGTTTAGCTTGACGTCACTTCTGTGTGGCAGCAGCCACCGCGAGGGGGTCGCGTCTAGTACCATGCGCGTGGCACGAGAGATACCCTAAAAAGAAACCACGAGGTCACAATTCCTCCTTCGTTGAAAAGACCTGTCAGGGTAGAATGAGGCTTGCTACGTCGACCATAAAAAGAAACCACCAGCTCGAAATTCCTCCTTCGTTTAAAGGACCTGTCGGGGTAGAAAGCTGCCTGCTCCGTCGACCATTAAAAGAAACCACGAGTTCGAAATGCCTCCTTCATTTAAAAGACCTGTCGGGGTAGATAGATGCCTGGTAGTTTACCATAAAAAGAAACCACGAGCTCGAATATCCTCCTTGGTTTAAAAGAGTTGTCTGGGTAGACAGATGCCTGCATCCTCTACCATAAAAAGAAACCGCAAGCTCGAAAAACTGTCGGAGTAGAAAGATTCCTGCAACATCAACCATAAAAAGAAACCACGAGCTCGAAATTTCTCCTTCGTTTAAAAGACCTGTCGAGGTATTAATATGCCTGCTACGTCGACCATACAAAGAAACCACGAGCTCGAAATTCCTCCTTCGTTTAAAAGACCTGTCGGGGTAGAAAGATGCCTGCTACGTCGACCATAAAAAGAAACCACAAGCACGGAATTCCACCTTTGTTTAAAAGACCTGTCGGGGTAGAAAAATGCCTTCTACGTAGACCATAAAAAGAAACTACGAGCTCGAAATTCCTTATTCGCTTAAAAGACCTGTCGGGGTAGAAATAGGCCGGCTACGTCAACCATATAAAGAAACAACGAGATTGAAATTCCTCCTTGTTTAAAACACCGGTCGGGGTAGAAATATGCCTGCTACGGCGAAGCCACGCCTCGAAGCCACACCTACACAAGCCACAACAATCGAAGCCACACCTACCCATGGCATCCACTTATTGTGGTCGTAGCGCCGTCGCCACGAAGTTGTCATCTTATGTCCGCTAGCAGCGAGAAGAACTTAGCACAAAACAAAAATTAAGTCCCCAGGCCACCGTCAGCCAATGGTGCCACAGTCGCGGGGGTGTTTCGTCCGAACTGGAGTTCACTATTGTACGAGCCAATAGGAGTGCCAAGACAGCATTTTACCTCAGGAGCCTTCTTCATACACCGTGAAACACAGTCGATGACAAATGACACAACTTCAACGTCTAAAACGCCTCGCCAATGCTCAAAAACGCTCTTGACACGGGGATTTTGATAAGCGCCGGCGTGCACACTCAAGCAAGCCGTAAACAAACGCAATATTAAGTGCGAATGCACTTTATCAGCGATCCCAAACCTTCCCCCGCCGGCGGCGGCGGCGTCCGCAGTCCTCCTCTCCCAGCAACGGCGTGGAGCGGAGAGGAGCGTCGGTAGCAACGGCGCGGTGACGTCACTTCACCACGTGACCGCGCTCGCTCCGCCTCCTCGCCGTGGCTGCGCGGGTGCGCGCCGCCCCCGCACCGCTCCTCCGGGCCCCCCGTGACGTCACACCCCCTCTCCCTCCCCCTCGCTCGGCTCACCCTGCCGTGCGCCGCTGCCCGGGGCCCTCTCCCCTTGCACTCGCCTCCTCTCTCAGCCACCTGGCTCGCGCGCTCGGCGCGGCGTACCCCCCTATATATGCAGTGATAAACTGCCAGACCCCCGTGGGTCGGCTCGCGCGCGCTCCCGGCGAATGCCAACGGATTTTAACTTTACTCCCCCTCATAGCATCACCCCGTGCATTCGCACTTAACCATGTTCACCCTCGGGGAAATGCTTGGCAGTTTTTTTTACATCTGGGAGCAGTGCGCGTTGCGTTCGCTACAGTGGACCCCTTTGATTACTTGATTTGTGCTTGCGGAGAGCTTCACTGGGTCTACCCTTAAGAAAAGTAGTAAACATAATTTAGTGGAAGAACAGAACACCGAGAAAAACGGACCGCCCCATGCCGGGCGTGGCCAACAGCCAGGCTGGGGATTTCAAAGTAGCAGTGGGGTTATCTGGTTTTTGCTTGGGAATTATAATTGCAGATCGATTTCAGATGGTGCTGCATGCGGACGATAGCACAAGCCGTAATTTATCAACGCAAGCGGCCTCAATACACTGCGCTGAATATGCTAAGCGTGCTGCGCGCGATTCTGGCGGTTTCGTTCGAGGTGTATCGAATGCTCCACTATCTCTACTTCCATAACCCAAGCAGCTGGAAACACGGGAGTAGGCGGAACTCGGGCCTTCTGGGATAGCGCCCTAAGTGACAAGAAGAGAGCGGAGTGGGTCAGAGAACAAATGCGTGTTAAGGACATAACAGACATATTAGTAGGAATTAAGAAGAAGAAATGGACGTGGGCAGGGCATGTAATGCGAAGGCAAGATAACCATTGGTCATTAAGGGTAACAGAGTGGATGCCTAGAGAAGGCAAGCGTAGCAGGGGATGGCAGAACGTTAGATGGGCAGATGAGATAAAGAAATTGGCGGGGATAAATTGGTCGCAGTTATGACAGGACCGGGATAATTGGAGAATAATGGGAGAGGCTTTTGTACTGCAGTGGGCGTGATAGGCTGGTGATGACTAAGGAGGAATTGAAAGTTGACTTCGTAAATGTCAAGAAAAATACCAGGGAAACACTTGTCAGGGCATTCTACAAATTACTGGAGACACTAATTCTATGCTAACTTTTAACGATGCAACAGCTCATCACGCACAATAATTGGACACAGCCGTGCATTTACACATTTTCCTTCATTTCATTTATTTCTACAATCAGGACTGGGAGGTATTACAGGAGGGAGTGGTTATTACACAGAAAAAATATACAAAAAATCACCAGTTCATATGTCGATAATATGGTGACGCGGCTCCTACTCATAGAATATTAGCTAATAGCGTTTTTAATCAATTCGTAATCACTCATGGTTCCAATTAATGGGGGAAGATGATTCCACGCGATTCTCGTTCAAGGTAGGAATGACATCTAGCAGCCGTTTGTTCTTCATAATGGTACGCCGAACTTGTGACGATGATCTAGACGAGGCGTAATATATTCTGGTGGGGCTATAAGTTCTTTGTGTAAATACGGATGGTGATATATTGGGGGTGGTGACACCGATGACTCTGTTAAAGAATTTGTGAAAAAGTTATTATGTTGGAAGAAAGAACAGACTAAGGAAAAAAACATTTGACCTTTCGCGCTTGACATGCCAATTTGAAGATAGTACGTATATGGTACTCAAAGGGTGTCGCGTAGAGATTGATTACTGCAGCAGCTGCAGTAAAGACTTACGATTTAAGCCATCAATACGGAAAGTGAGAGTGGCTGGCCCAATTCCGGTGAACAGCATAAACGGGTGCACAAAATCCTATGATGTGTTACATTCTTCTGCAATCCCTCTCCCTTACCCGCAGCGGTGGCTCAGTGGCTAAGACGTTGCGCTGCTGAGCACGAGGTCGCGGGTTCGATTCCCGGCCGTGGCGGGCGCTTTTCTGATGGAGGCGAAAAGCAAAAACACCCGTGTGTACGAGATATCGGCGCACGTTATAGATCCCCAGGTTGTCAAAATTAATCCGGAGCCCTCCACTACGGCGCGCCTCATCGCCTGCGCTGCGTCAGCGCGTTAAATTCTACAATCAAGCGTGCACTTCCTCTCCCCTAATAAATGCACCTGAAATCAGAAAACGTTACTCTATCTAGCGAAAGTGAGTGAGACACCTGAAAACACTAGTCCCCATACATAGGCGGCTTCCCACCAAGGTAAGGTGCTTAGAAGTGCAAGGTCGAAGCCATGAACGGGCGCCGTCGAAGCTTCATCGAGTTCCAGATGATTTTGTCTATTTTTACTGCAATCACCGCACGTAGTAAGGCATCAAGAGCTGCTCGGCCAAAGAGCACCAAGGACGCATTGCGCCTATGCTCAGATGCGTGCCGTGTCTACATGAAAATGTCATATGTAATTAACAATATTATTCGTAAGCAAGAATTCTAAAAATAAGACATGCAATAAAGGATATGACGAGAAACGTTTGGTTAAACGAGGGGGGATATAAGGTCGGGGTTGTGGCGAGGGCAACAATGAGCAGAACCCTAATTACCTAGGCCGTGTGTCAGCACAGATCTCACAACTCAAAGAGAAGAAGGGCCCATTTGCTAGTGGTGGATATTTTATGTAAAATTCCGGCATTCAGGAGGTACAAAATTGTCACACGTATAATACAATAGGGGGTCAGCTTGTCCTATCAGCGTCAAATGAACGCGAACATGAAAATATGAACCCGAAAGCTCCAATACCGCAATTTATTTCTGTCCAAGCCAAAACGACGCGTGGCTTAGTTACAAAATCAAATTTGGGAAAAGTGGATTTTCAAATATACCAATAGCGTGCCATTACATGAACTCTACGAACGGTACTTTTCAAGTCTGCACGTTCTGGTCCATATTTTGCTGTTCGCATTTCATTTGACGCCGATAGTACATAGCTAGCAATAAAAAGCGCTACAGACACAAGAAGACCAAAGGGCAGACAGATGCAGCCCTTTGTCTCGGTGCTGGCATGTTCTCGTGTGTTTAGGCGCTGTTTCTCGCTGAGTGTACAACTGTTCAACCCAATTTAAAAAAGAACCCTTCCCCATCACAGCCTGGAGGCATTGCGGAAATGGGCTGTCAAGCAGCAATGTTCGCAGGAGTAACATTTAGCGGAGCAATATAAGTAATGATACACATTCAAAACGACAGCACGGAGAACTCAAGAAGTGAGACAAAAATCAGCTACCTTTCAGGTAAAATACCAATATATATTCACCATTTTTGCTGAAATTTCGGTTACATTGACCAGAAGCGACAACTCCAGTTGGACGCATCGGTACATTGAAAATAAAACACCGTCTGTTCTCCAGGCTTAAAGGCATCCTGCAACACTTTCGATAAGCGCTTTCACTCTTCCCTTCGCGTCTAAAACCACTGCGAAAGCTATAGTTATGGCCAGCACGGAGCGGTACTGCGTCTTTTGCTCGTCGCTAAAGATACGCCGTGCATTTCTGCTTTGTTTTTGTGGCTGTTTTTTAAGTTAAAGCATTCATTGCTGCTCAAAAAAAAAACTCGAAAGAAAACCGGCCAACAGCCGCTGCATGGCCTAATTCGAGCCTTCAAAGAACGTCAAGACCGGGAAAGGGAGAAAAATCTTGTGAGCGAGTGTGATGGACATAAAGCAGTAAGTTTTGGATTAGGTACTTTGCGACCGCCTAATCGAAGTAATGGGTGTGTTGGGCGACTATGTTCTGCAAGCATTAAAGATTTGAGAAAAAGTTGAAACAAGTGTTGCAGGGTTCTTTTAAACACAAAACAATTTTCGCTCATCACCATCAGGAGCATGCTACTCCACTGCATGATGAAGGCCTCTCCTATTGACCTGCAACCGCTGCTGTCCGGCGTCGTTCGAGTCTATTCTTCACCTCCGAAGTTCCTTATTTCGACTCTCCATCGAGTAGTTGGCCTTCCTCTTCTTCTAGAGCCATCCCCTCTAGAGCCATCCCCTCTGCTTTCACTTTGCCACCTTGGTATTCCACCGATTGTCATTTCGCCTCGCTACGTGGAAAGCTCAAGTAAATTTATCTGTCTCTATTCGAACTATTATGTATTTTACTCTAGTTTTATAGATCGTTTCCTCACTCTTAACGCGTGCTATCATTTTTTCCCATGGCTCGTTGAGCAATCATACGTTTTTTATCAAGGCGCCACACTGTAAACGCAAACTAGCCGGAAATGGAGTTTTAATCAAGTAATGTGCCCTGAAAAGTACTTATAGCAAAACATGTACTCCCTAGGCATGGTCTAAACAAGTGGACGAACCTCCATGGTAGTACCGTTGCCCATCCGTTTTGCAAAAGGGAGGATTTAGAACGACATAACACCATTTGTGAGATGGCGTTCGGCCCCTTGTAAACAACCACGTCCACAATAAACTCCCCATCTGGGGTAATCATCTCAAGCGGGCGGTCGCCATGTTAGTCTTGTGTTGTTTCCGTGTGTCAGCACTTCAACCGTGGACTAATGCTAATTAGAACGAGAAAGCAGGACGCGACGGTTGCATGCAGCTAAAAAACCGATACCGTACGTATACCCGTATAGATGCTTCAGCCAGCGCGATCACAAGCAGACAGCGCGGCCGTGTTGTTTCAATCTGTTTATTTTGGGGGTAGGTGTTGTCAAACTCTGCTGCTAACAAAGAGACAGTTCTCCCCGTTGCAAACAATTGCAATGTTCATCTGCTTGGGTTGCTTGCGCATATATAGACAATTTAAATTCTCGTGCCAGCGCCCCAACGCACCCGACTGCAGCGACTCAACTTGCCCTGGCGGCACGACTTGCTGCCCGGTTTAAACAACCCTCCTTGCTATCAATGCAGCGCGGCCGGTGACTTGGTGCGGCCGGAGCTTCAAGCGCCTCGCCTTGGGCCATCATTTTTTCTTATTTGAGAAGGACTAGTAGTGCCATTTGGTGGAAAGATTTTTATGTGCCCCTGTCACACGACGAACGGCCGCTAACAACATTTGGATACGGCGACAGCTGTGGACAGCTCGCTGGTAAGTGTCTTTCATCAGTCGATGCGTTTGTCAAACTTTTGGATAGGGTTAACTGCGAAGTACCCGTGCCGCACACAGCACGTACACGCACGGGCAAAGAAAAAAGCGCACACTCGTTTTATTGTACTTGTTTGTGGCTTTTGGGGTATGCATTCGCATTCCTTTGTAGGCCGGTTTGTAACAGGCATTCGAGATGAAATCGTTTGTCGCGCGCGGCGTCGTTTCAAAGCAACGTGACGGTTACTCAGGTAGCCGAATCGCCTCCGACAGCGGTGCATCGTCGGGCCCGGTCGGTGAATATTGTGGGACTCTGTCTCTCATATGCATCGAACTGCTCGTGTTCTTTTTAGTGAACTGTTCTGCTTTGTAATATCTATTTGTTAACACTCCTGATGGCTTGCCTGTCCAAATATAAGTCTTTGTGTTGTTTTCGTTCAAGGCTCTGACTCATTCTTAGCCTCTGGTGGCGAAAGCCGCAGATCAGACGGCCCCCCCCTTCGAAAACTGTGCCCTGTAGATTCGGTGGGGTTGTTTGCTCGCTTGAGTCGACTCTTCACATCTAACAGCGTACCCTATTAAGGAAACGGTGACATGCGTAAAAGATGCTATGAGCCTATCGAACGATTAAATGCATATAGTGTGGACCACGACGGCGACGTGGTTCGAAACCGAAATGTTTTTATTCCCTTTCGGATGATAATGAGGGGTCTGTATACAATCGGGGCCCGTCAGTCGCCAGCTAAGGCCACGTAATTAAAAACACAAATTCATGCCCTTATGGAAGAGAACAGAGTTTGCCGTAGCATGACACAAGTCTGCCGGGCATAAAAAAGGATATATTTTTTTACAAGAACAATGCACACACTCTTCTTTTGTTGGTAATAATTTGTCATAATCAATAGTAAGACCATACACAAAAATTACTCGATTCATCTGACACTCGATTTTGACACGGAGCTTGCAGCTCCAAAAAGTGCACTGTGGTTTTGCGTGACGGAAACTTCTACAATCACGGTAAATTAACTAAGGCATGTGTGGCATGCAGCGTTGGTAAGTTTGCGAGAATAGCGTTTCCATTTCAGCTGTTTTTTTTTTTTTTGCCATGCAATCACAAGTAATTTGGTGCCATGAACGAGTTTACGTTAGCTAACAAGGCTGTAGTAACGGTTGCGGCTACAAATGACCTTATGCACCAATCATGCTTGTCAGCTCGGTGACACAGAATATTAAGGTGTCAGAATACGGATGACTGAGTCGCCTAGTTTATTACTACTGTAAAAAAAGAAAGTGTTTTCTGACCCAGTGAAGGACTTTCCTGTATGACTAGCTGTGTTATGACAAATGACCATACTTGATGAGACAAGCCGTAACAAATTAGCTTTGGATGTAACACCAGGAGGGAAATAGGTGGAGGTATCTGCAAGTATAACTGAAACAGTGGGTGCCTGTCCGGCATGAATTCATTATTTGCTGACACGATTTTCTTCTGCAGATCCTGATACATGATCGAGTTGAATGACTTCATAGATCTTAAGGCAATAGGCTGTGCTGTACAAGGCAAGGCTGCATTCGGAAACCAAGTTGGCCCCTCCAGCAGAAGTGAGTATTGCCACGGCTTGCAACAGCCGTCCAGCTCGCAAAAGCTGCACTTTTTCTATGAAAGTGAGCCACCATGGTAGGGGAGAGGCAGTGTAAGGGTTTGCATCTTTAACTGTGTGCCCACTCACTTGAATAGATGCAAGCTGGCATCTTAAAGCAAAAAAAAGCAGTTAACAAAAACATGCAATACCAAAGTGTTTTTCAGTCAAAAACAAAAACTAATCTATCAACCTACAGAGACTTGCATTTTATCTTCACTGTCATTTAAAGTTGTGCTCGAGTATATTGTGCGGAAGTAATATCTTTTTTATTGCTGCAAAAGCCACGACGGTTAATGTACTGGCACTTGGTTTTATGAAGCCTTTGCATTCCTAATTTGGTACTGGAATTCGCAGGGAACCTGGCCTTACAATTTATTACTGTACCGAATTATTAAGTTCATTTAACCATAGTGTCTGTTTTGAATTTTGCGTGTGGGGCATTTTTTTTTCTTTTTTGCTTTTTCAGGCAGATGTTCCCTGACTCCCTGCCTGCATTCCGGAACGGGGAAGTTAGCCTCCACATCGATGGCCAGCGTGTCTTGACTGCATCATCTTTACTGGAGGACTGTGTAGTCTGTTTGCATCGTTCTGGGTTTTCAACATTCAATATCCCAAGAAGGCACACAGAGCTCTAACGTTTGTGGAACATGGCTTTTTGGACCTTGCCTGCACCAAACCACGTGTGAAGGATTTAGAACTAATTAACTTTTATCGCATCAATATCGCTCACTAATATTTGTTTTCAATCCTGTAATCATTGGATAGTAGTCAAAAAGAATTCCGTATTATATTTCTGACTTTTTTGTTTTTCTTTTTTACTGAAAAGGGGGTATTTGATGGGCCGTTCTGTATGCTCATAATACAGCTATCTTTCAGTGAATAATATAACAAACTAATTTAACTTGAAACAATTTCTAAAAATATTGGAATGGTGGAAATGAATCAACTAAAAATTATCCGAAAAACACGAATTTTCTTTTTTTCTCACTCTAAAGAAGCTGTGCGATACCCCCCATTCGTTCTTAAACATTGCAATTAACCCCCCCCATTTTTTTTCCCCAAAAACCCGATTTTTTGGCTTTTTTGTTCTTTAAAATTTTTCCATACCACCCCATCTGTTTCTATTTTTTCTTTGCCTTTACCCCTCAAAACTTGTTTTTTCTGGCCATTTTGTCTTTAACCCCAAATTTAAAAAAGTTTTTTTCCCGCAACCCTTTTTTTTCCTTTTTATTTTACTATTTATATAAACATTACTGCGGGGCTGGTCCCCTTTTTTAAAAATTTTTTTTCCTCTTGTGTTTTCCACTTTTTTTAAAATTCTTGTTTTTTATTTTTTTAAATTTTTCCCGCAAAAGTTCGTCATTTCACCACCATGAATTTTTTTTTTTGTTGTAAACCACTGCAGCCATTTTTTTCACTGTGTACTGAGCGCTGATGCGTACTGATAAGTTCTTATAAGTACTGACGCGTTCTCGATCCTCTAGTATTCTATAATGATTTCACTTACCATGCGGTTGTGTTTGTGCCTATCTCTGTTTTCCGCGTATTTCCAGTTCTTGTAGTAATATTGTTTCTACGTTTTGTTCAACTAGCATCGTATTGCTGTCTTCAATTCCTAACTGGCGTGTTATCGAGCAATGTACCATTTGTGATTTCTAATATGAGGTCGCCGTAAGTATTTATTTCGGAACCTCCTTGTGTACACCATGTACCATGTAAACTTGTCTGCGATAGTTCGTTTGAAATAAACCTGAAATCCAGAAAAACCGTGTGAAATCAGTACTCCCGCAGGGGACTAGAAATTCTCCCTTGTGGCCTTGAAAACCTCCTTTCGGAAGGCCTACAAAACTCCCCAAGCTTTCGTCAAACTGCATTCAAAAGAAGTAAATGCTTCCCTTGAACCTCCTAAAAACGCCCCTAAACTAACATAAGTACTTCCAAAGGGAGCCATAATAGGCTCCTATTCAACCGCCTCAAAATTCCATAAACATCACTTAAAAACGCCCTTCAGGAAGTAAAGAATACTCCATTTTGACCTCCTTAAATTCTCCCGAACATTTCTTAACACTCCCTAAATACCTCCTTTCTATAACCTAAAAACTCCCTGTTTTGGGGAGGTAAACAAAACCTCCCTGTTCCATGTAGTAAAAAAACTCCTACAAGGAGGACCACTAGAGGACAGGCGAAAAAAAACCTCTATGGAATATATGGGAGGAAAAAAAGTTTAGAGTGCAATGTACGTCCCATATGTCGACCGGCCTCATTATTCGGTGTTGTAGTCTCGTTTTCAATGACCGAAGAGCTTAGTTGTTCTAAGTTGAGGGAGGGGGGGATTGCCGAGTGTACCCCAGCCCATATTTATTCCGCGCCGAAATTCTTTGTTGAGATCAGCCCACACGACCTGAACGAGGTAGATTCTCTTCTACTGCCCTTTTATTGGAGACGGAACGTTACAAAGTCAAAGAAGGCCACAGGAATAGAATAAAAGTGTGGGTTGAAATATACATTGAGCTGGACCTTATAATTTAGCAAAGCCTTGGAGCTGTTTACCATACAGGGACCCAATCAGCAAGCGATTGACCAAGTGACCTAAAGCTGGTGTTCCAAACTTCTGGCGTCAACCTTCTAGCCTTATCCCCCGATAGGTCCCAGCTTAAGCACAGTGCCTGAATGTCTGCCGTATTGCCCCTCAACATCTTAAAGAATGCTTGAGGTGCCTTGTGTGTGGGCATCTGTGCATGTCTGTGAACCGGCCGGGAGCGGTGGGACATTGCCGGAGCATCACAGTAAACTCACTTTGCTGTATGCTTTACATAGCGTGCTATGCTATTCTCTAAACCGCCCCACCAGAAACAAACTTCGCCCAAAAGGACTTTGAGGAGAGCACCTAAAAAGTTAGGAATTGGGAAAGCAATGCCGTTTAAATATATGGAGTTGCGTAGTGAAGGAGAGTATTTTTACTGAAGGGCAGCGGAAAGAGGCCGAAGCCCCTTGGCAATGCGGGGCAGAAGTAATGCATCCCAAGTTGGAAAAAAAAGTATTTTTCTGCGCAAATCGAGGCAGATGAAGAGGGTTTCTAGTGTCAAGAGGATGAAGCCCTCTGCAGTTCAGTGCAAAACTTGGGATCACCCAGCGTGAAAGTCTGTTTGCAGGTCCTTCCCCGACACCCCCTAACTAACAAGTCTGCTTCAGGGCTGCGTAACTTAACCCAAGTTAACCTAAATCCAACGTACACTATCCTTAACCTAATCTAAAGCTAACCTAAATATGACCTAACCTAATCTTAGCTGCTCTAACCAGAGTTTATTTCAGTTAACTAAAAAAAAAAGTGCTGCTGCAGAACGACCGGCAAAAAACTCCCCCGCTTACTCAAGGGGATTTCACAATGACAGCTTTCACTCAAGGATCACTGGTGATTCACCAATAGTCTTAGCGGAATGTCAGAATAACCGAACAAAATTCGAGGTGGAGCATATTTATCCGCAGAGGTGTACACTGGCCAACAATAAGCGCGAACGCACTACACAAAGAACAGCGCGCTGCTGGGCCATCCCAGGCCGTGTCCATGGGCAGCGGCGCGTTTCATAGGAAAAAGTATTTCGGAGGTTAAGCAAGAATCTTTAATGAATAAGTTAATGAGGCAACCAACTTAGAGCCGATGAAACGGCCATTAGCTTCTAAAGCGCGACGTCCCGCTGCCATGTCAGTGCAGGCCGGGAACTCTCTGTTACACCTAGCGCCATCCAGTGGTTAGCTTTAAATGCTGCTAAAATCCCCTCAATAAACTGATAAAACGGGCTCCTGGGTCTGCTTCCAAGGTCTAGCAGACAGCGTCACGGCGTCTGTACCATACATCCTGGGTTCTACCCCAGCAACTGTATACCTTTTTTTCAAGTTTCGCAATTTTAATCTAAAAAATTCTCCATGCGATGAGTCTTGTTTCCTGAGCATTCTTTGCGCAAGTAAAGCGGCAGGAACATGTGCGTCAGTGCGATTGAGTTTCAGACACTACGGGGAAGATTTTCGAGCAAGTCGGATGCGCGCAGAAGTAGCCGATGCGGGGTTCGTCCGGCCGCCAAACCGGTTTTTGGAGCCGGCGACACGGGCGAAGACCTGTTCCTTTCCGCTTATGTGTTTTGGCTTTAGGAGTAATTTATACATTTAAGATTGGTTAAGGCACGGAGAGGAGTCTGCCACCACTGTTTGACTGATGGCGTGCATCGTATCCGAAATACCTGGCCTGAAGTGACCGATAAGCGGAATCTCGCTTGAACAGCAGCGGTCATAGTCTCGAACAATCTACCTTAGCATGTTGTTTAAGCTGCTTGAGTTATGATTTCACAAGTGGTTGTCCCAGTATTGGCCTACTGACACGCCAAGCAATTGAAAACTTGTTGTACATCGAGCTGCGTGAGGAGCTGGCCATTGCCGTTTTGTCGAAGTCAATAAACCATGCACAACATCCACTTATACTGAGCTGTGGTCATCATCGGTGGATAAATCACATGAGTGTGAAGTCTCTTAAGGGACCGTCAGCTTTAGCGTGTGGTCGCCCTTATGATTATCCTTCCAACGCTGCAGGCAAGCTCTAACTCATACGTTGAGCTACGTGCGCCCGTTTTAGCCTCTTTCTAATCGAACGTCCGCAGCGCATCCATCAAGTCACCCTTTAGTAAGCTGCAGTCGTAGGGTCGAGGGCCTGTATCAAGTGGGCAGGCTATATAATATGGCTTCACTTCTGGGCTGCAAGGTACATAGCGGACTAGAATGGTCCTGAGACATGCGTTTGTAGATGGCCGCCCGGCAAAAGAACATTACATGCAGAGTGTGTCATGCAAGGCCGCCATACAGCGCACAAATCGGCTTTACCGAATGATTTTAGGGCGAAGCATTCTCGAAGCCGCTACCTGGGATTCACGACGTAGACGTCCGCGTAACCGAGTGACCGAGCGCAGCTTCGACGGCAAAAAAATAAAACAGAGAGGAGCATCTGGCGAAGGGTCAGAAGGAGGGTGGCATGCGTGACTATGGCGTCATCTCTCTCACTGCCTCCTCCTTACTGTTGGAGGAGGAGGAGGAAGTGGTTGTTGGGGGGGGGGGAAGGGGAGATAGAGGCCGTTAACTGTCTGGCGTTTGGCCGACACCATCAACCGGCCGAACGAAAGCGAGAGGGGGGACAGTAAAAGAGTAGAGAGGAGGGATGGAGGAAGAGAGGGAGAATAATAATTCGGCACGCGACTCTTCCTTGTAGCGCGCACCCGTCCCTGCAGACAGGGGAAACGCGCGGCACACAGCAACCCGCCCAGGGAACATCACCAGGAACCCAGGGGTGCGCCAGGAAGAGATCAGAACCCCGGTAAGTGGGTCACGAGATTAGGTCACTGTGAAGGTGAGCAGACGGTTTGTGAGGGCCTCGAGTGGCGCGAGCGCAAGACCAGATGGTAGCCGAGGGGTAACTACGCCTGTGCCGCCGCCGCAATAGTTGATTGATTGATTGTAGGGTTTAACGCGCCGACGCAACGCAGGCGATGAGGCGCGCCGTAGTGGAGGGCTCCGGATTAATTTTGTCCACCTGGGGATCTTTATCGTGCGCCGAAATCTCGTACACACGGGCGTTTTTGCTTTTCGCCTCCATCATAAAAGCGGCCGCCGCGGCCGGGAATCGAACCCGCGACATCGTGCTCAGCAGCGCCCGCCGCAATAGTCGCTAGGTCTGAACTGTAACTACTGGAGATGGGGTTACACGCTGGTTGGCGGTTGTGCTAGGTATGCATTATACATTGGTTAGCGGGTTATGCAGGAGTGGATCACAAGGTTGGGGCTGTCGGGGGGAGAGGTGGGAGGGAAAAAAGTAATAATAATAAAAAAAATTAAATAAGGAAAAAAAACAGAAAAAAACAGTACATCAAAAGAAAATAATAAGAAAAGAGGTTAAGCAGCTGAGCCGCAAAACAGGACCGGAATAGGAACGAACAGTGCGGTGTTGGATAAAAATAATAATAGAAAAAAAGATAATGAGAAAAAAAGGAAACGAGAAAAAAAAGGAGTACACTAGATGCTAAGTAGTAGCTAAATTCTAATAACAACAATAAGGAAAAAGTTAAGTTGATAAAAGGTAGTGGATAAATGTTAAACAGCTGAACAAGATATATAAGGGTTGAGCTAAACAAAGTAGATGAGAGTTGAACAGGTAAACATTACAAAGGAAAAAAAACCAGATGGCAACACGAATTAGACAAGCGCGGATACATGGGGATAGACAGTGAGATAATGACGCAAGTAAAAGGATAACTGGGAGTACGTGAGCCTGCTAGATAGAATCAGGAGGATTATACGGTAAAGGTTACGAGGGAATAAATGGGAGTACACGTTGGTTATACTGGTTACGTTAGTTAGTTATAGAGGTGGGTGGACCCGTGGGCCGAGGTGCAAAGAGTTTTGTCGTTTGCACAGGTGACTGGGTGCACAGGTGTTCGGGTTTGGGGGAGTTTTTTGCCATCCAGTTTATGACTGAGGCAGGGTGGGGTTGCTGGCTGAGGCACGCAGTCACACACACACACACACACGCCGCTGGGTCATGGGCGTTGCGGGATGGGGACACAGGTTGAGGTTAGGCGGGATGGAGGTGCAGTAGCAGGCTAGGGCTCACAGACACGTATCTGTGGCGGGATGGTGGCACAGGGTGGGGTTGGGACACATGCTTGCAGCCACACACACTCGTGCACACACTCGCGACACGCCAGGAGCAGTTCTGTTTGCGCGCCGGCGGCCGGGTGAGCCGCTCGCTGGGATGCTTCCGGGTTGAGGGGATCGGCGACGAGGAGAGGGGGAGGGGAGAGGAGGGAAGGATGAATGAAGGAGTAGTGCGTAAGAGAGGGGGAAGCGTCGTGGGCGAGGGCCGGCGGCCTATTCAGAGCAGCGTGGCAAGGTCGGTTGCGTGCAGGAAGTGCAGCAGCGCGGTGAGTGCCACGCCCTGTGCGCGGGCAGCCGAGGGAAAGAGGAGCTCCTCCCGCGTGCTGCACGCAATTCCCAGTGCCGCGTAGCGTCTTAGCATCTTTGCTCGCTCTTGGCTGTACCGGCTGCAGCGCAGTAGGGGGTGCTCCGTGTTGCCCACCTCGCCGCAGTGCTGGCAGTCGGGGGAGTCGGCCTGACCAAAGAAGAAGCGGCGAGCTGTGGAAGAGGCGCAGCGCGTGCGGAGCCGGAGGAGGAGACTGCAGTCGGCGCGGCAGAAGGTACGGCTTAAAATGCGCCCTCGTTTCCCCCCATCGGCGTGGCTCGGGGTCTGGTGCTGCTGTTGGGCGTGCTTGGCGATCCAGTGTCTCGCATCGTCGCCCCTGGTGGCCCCCTCAAAGGGCGGTGTGTCCGCTGAGTGGGCCGCCTTGGCCAGCGAGTCCTGTTGTTTTATGTGTCTACACCAAAGAGCGCCCTCCCCGCCCTCCCTCTACCCACACGCTGTTGCGTTCGCCGCTAATCCAAACCACATTACGTTTGCGCGAGAGGTTCAAACACGATTTGCAATAACATGCTCTCTGCGTCCCTTGAGTGGCTAATCCAACCACGTGACATTTTCGCAGTAGGCTCAAACATAGTTTGCAAAATCACGCTGGCCGGCGGCGGCGACGCCATGCGAGATAACGGCAGACTAGCGCGGGTCTCCGTGCGTTCGCTGATCATGTGATCACTTTCTGAGACGCAGCAAATATGCGCCGTGACCGAGAAGAGTGCAGGTCGCGCTGTGCCCGAATTTCGCATTAGACAGCACAGAAATTGTCAGTGCATTTTTCTAATCACAGAAACTTACTGAGACGAGGACGCTTTAATTCACCAACTGAGGTCACCGAGGATTCTCTTGGTTGAGCAAGACCCCAATTTTCAACCCAATTTAGTGAACAACACCCCAAATTTACCCCGCTTCGGTGGATTTTTCTCTGTGTACCAACGAGGTAATAAAACAATAGAACAAGTACAGAGAATGCATATTTGACTATTATGCAGGCGGACATAGCCACGAGTGCAGATTTATCCCTAGCAAGAAGTTCGAGTACCACCCGGCTTAACTATATAATTTCAATTTTCGCGCGTGCCCTTCCACTTAGGCCGATGAGACAACCTAAAAACTATACTTTAGCTTTGCCGAGCGATTATGCATAAACATTTGAATGGAACTGCTGCATTAACAAAATGCCTCACTTTATACAGGTAAGTTAAAAAGGTAAGTACACCCTACACTGGTTTAAAGCAAGCCTCAAGAATGTAGCGTGATCGGCATACCTTTAATTCTTCAAAAGTACGTGCGTTGATCGCGCTATTCTCAGCAAGCTGTGATTGTACAAATTTCTTTCCAGATAATTTATATTAGCCCACACTTTCTTACCTCGTTGTTGCGGCACATCTCTTCAAATTCTTCGATCTTCACTCGCTCGAGCTTCCCTTTCAGGATTCCGTTGACGTCGGTCGCATCGCACACGAGCACTACATCGCAATAAACGAAGGCTGCCATCCAGTGCTCGAAACATGCCCAACCACCGGAGCCACTTGCTTGGTTCAAGGATGCGCTTGCAGACGACTGCGATGAATCGAGGGGCGTCGTCCAGCTGTACACGGAGCACAGCTCCCCTGTTTGCCCTGGAAAAAAAATACATTTACGATCATTACCGGACTAACTGTGCCAGGTTTCTATATTTTGGCTCATCACCCGGCGCACTCCACTCGCAACATCTTCTGATTTAGTTTCAAAGAAATCAGGACACAGCATTGTTGATCAAAGCTGTTCAGCCTTGCTTAAGTGTCTTCAGAATAAACATGAACGATTAATACAACTCTTGATAGTATTTGTACATCCACCAGGCGGCTTAAGCAGAAACACGACTCCCACGCGGCCTTCTCCAGTGCAAATATTTTCAAGAAATGACTTTGTCCCGAATAGGTGTCTGCACTTGATATTTCAGGCAAAGTGAGCAAGAAAATTCGGCGACCTTCGCAATTAAGATGCGAAGACTAAGGAAGCAACAAAACTGGAGCCATTCACAGGCTTTAATTTGATTTTTTCGAGGTCTGTTCATCTTGTCGGTTGATCGGACACTGATGACGCCTAGGGCACGCAGTCGCTCAACTAGGACAGCTCCACGTAATGGCATACGTCGTCACTAGGCGCAGCCAATCCCGGACGCGCGACTCCCCACACGCGCTCGTAGACTCCTTGCTTTCTCGCCACTTTTTCTCCCACTTCTTGGTCTACCATATTTCCCGTCTCCACTTTGCTGCGCCGAGATTTGAGCGACGCCAAGCAACGCCCGTACTACGAACCCATAGGAAAGGCTGAAATGATAGCGTAATCAGATAGACGCCGGTTTCATAACGCGTTCGACACAGGTTTGATTCCGACAACGGCAACCGCCTGTAGGGGTGAAGCCCTTTACGGGCTGGTGCTGTTGGCGTCTCCTGTCGTTGTTTTGTAATCGTCGTCTCATGTAGTCACGGTACTAAAACACCAGAAACTCTTTTAGCCTTACCCTAAAACGTAACGCGTACTAAAACGACATCGGGACACTCGTTTACGCCTCGCGCTGGAGGGCTTCGTAAGGCGTTCTAAAAAAAAAACACCGGGACACACTTTTGCGCTTCGCGCTAGAGGCTTTCGTGCTTCAAAGACAAGAGACTTGTACAGCAAAAGCTGTATATCTCTAACCCCCAACGGTTTCATCTCCGTTGGAGAAAACGCCAAGGCACCAAGAATACGCTTATACACTGCATGCTTCGCCCCTCTCCAGGTTTCACGTTAGTCGGGATGGCCCGCGACGCCATTGGACTTGACGAATTCGGTGGAATCCACGGCAATCTCGCCCATCCACCCAAACCACATGGGTTGATGACCTCCCAAGGACTCTAGGACTACGCCTACCACAACAGTTTAGAGCCGAAGCGGGCAAACGCCGATTTTTGGAAAGAAAAAAGAGCCCGCCGTTTGCACGCCTAATCCAAACACCGCAGTTCAACCACCGCCCTCGTGCGCCGGCTGTGTGCCGCGCCGCACCGACGCGCCTTATGAAAGCATGAAGCGCTCAAGCAAGAAGAAGAACGCTACGCTTCCTGACCCAACAGGAGATGAAATGGAAATGGAAGACAACCAGCCCAAGGATTCGGGCACAGCACAAAACGAAGAGAGAACGGCACCCGCTACTACAAGCAACAAGAACGACACAGAAGTGCTACAGTACGACGGAGAGCAAGAAAAAAAGAAGGAGAATTATGACGCATCGTGGGAAAAAGCCATCAGCATGCAAACAAAGCAGAAAATGAAAAAAAGAGCTACGACTCCAAGAAGCCGCACCCAGCAGACCGGACACGACGGGGAGCACAAACACGGGCTCCGAAACGCCACATCACGAACAAGAAGAGAACCTCAAACATCCGCAAAGAGGACTTCAAGATAATAATCAAGCCCCAAAAAGGCCCCCCGATCAGCCTTTTTACCGTGCCTCAGCTAACTCAAGCCACTGCGCGTGCGTCTCCCAACGGCGCGAAGAACCTTCAAGAAGCCATTGTAAAGCCAAAGTGGGGATCCAACATTATCCTCGTCAGCACGCCAAAGCAAGAAGCGGCCAACGAGTTCCCCTCATCGAGAGCATACAATTAGGAGGAAACAGACACCAAGTCACCTCGTGCGTAGCTTACTCCAACGAAGAAACAAAGGGCGTCGTACACGGTTTCGAACCAGGAACGACCTCAGAAGAACTTATGAAGGCCCTCCGCGTGAGAACACTCAACACAAAAATAGTCCATGCACGTGTGCTTGGCAAGTCATCAACAGCCCTCATCACATTCGAAGGCAACACAGTCCCGCGCGCAGTATACTACTACGCCGGAGAGATGACCTGCTACTTATACAAAGCAACGAGACAGATATGCCAGATCTGCAGAAAGACAGGGCACAGAGCAGATGTGTGCCCCACCCCAAACGTCAACATCTGCTCGACATGCGGCATGTAAAATCCGCAGGAGCATAAATATCAATCCAAATGCGCGCTGTGCCAAAAGGAACACCCAACGGGATCCAAGAAGTGTGAACTAAAGTTGAGGAAGCCCAGAATTCGGTAACAGAAACAGGTCACCCAAGAAACACGACCCACCTACATGGTTCGATGAAGACTGGCCACCTCCGACTGGAGGAGCCGACGTCTACGATAGCCATGACACAGCAACGACCCTCCGAACCAAATGACCCGGTTCGAGCTGGCCCCAGGAGGGAAAAACCAATGCCCCATCAGGAGTGAAACAAGCAGCCCAAGCGAGACGGGAGACGTCCAAGTCAAGCAAGCAACAGAATGTAAGCTGGTCCGGAGTCGTTTCCTTAAAATCCAACACACAGACAGAACGCCCACTGAAGAAGGATAGCCAAAGTAGAATTATGGATTTACTAACAGAACAACTCGCGAAATGCAAGGCTGAAATTGCCTTGTTACGTCAGAAACTAACAGGACCCTGAAAAAGCAGGAACCCGTAGAAAGCAGCCGCAACGCAGGGTTCGTGCGGAGTGCAACACCAGCACCGATGCCACAACCCCAGGTACCACATGCGCTGCTAAAGGACCCTTCAGACATAGGTCTCTTCCTTGTACAAATTCAGGAAGCCATACATAACCGCCTGGACATAATGCAAGCAGAACAACTGAAACTAACCCAAAGGAAGCATAACGAAATTAAGAGAAAATCAGATTCGCCCACAAACCCTAGACAAAGGGAGCAAATTTCATTACATGCTAACTCCATTACGTTCGACTCCGAACTAAACGAATCGATGAAAGATGACAAGGAGGAAGACCCATAAAACACCTGCCACTAGGAACAGGGATACCATACCAACGGAACAGCTCCTTATATGGCGGTGGAACTGCAGAGTTATCCTAAGCAAGAAAGGCTCACTTGAAGCTTTCATCGACACAAAAGATCGCAAACCAGATATACTCTGCCTACAAGAAGTAAGTTCGCAAGTCGGTCTTAAAAGGTACACTAGAGCTTCGTTATCGCCGGACCAATGTGCCGCAATATACGCAAATAAAGGACATCATGGCGATTGAGTACTAAGCTATCTCACGATCCCCTTCCGCAAACATCGTCGAAATAATACCCAACTCCCGCGGAAAGAAAAGCCTCTTCTTAATAAACATCTATAGCCCACCATCCAGCAATGATGAAGAATTCGATTCAATATTGAAAAAACTGCACCAAAGAGCCAGAAATAGTAATATCGTCATCACAAAAGACTTCAACGCCCCACACAAGCAGTGGTACTACAACTTTAACTCTAAGAAAGGAGAAAACATTCTAACCGCAGCAGAATATTACAAATTAAAGGGGTCCTGAAATACCTTCCGCCGATGCATGGATGTACATGTAACCAAATAAGACAATGTATTAGCAATCTCCTCCCGCAAGAATTTTGTTAAAGCGATGAGTATTAGCTGAGAAATCGTAAATCAAAAACCGCGCATTATCGTCGCGCCGCGTTTCCTCCTCTTTTCAACTGTTGACGGCGCGCGAGAACTCCCTCCCATGATGCTGCGCTAGTCAGCGGTGACGTACTTCCGCATTACGCTCCTCCGACTGCCGTCTGCTACGGGCAAGTTTTGTTGACACCATGAATTCCGCACTCCGCTCAAGGATGGATAAGCGAACGAAAAATCTGGCCGCATGTGTGCGGTGGCCTGGACTTGCCCTTTCGCGGTGTGCGTTGCTGCAGTGCAGCACGTGACTTTTAATCGGCGGCGAACTCGCAGCCGCTCGGGGTGGATCGTGCGCTCGGTCCCTTTCATGCACCGCGCACTGTTTATCCAAAAAGCGCCGTATCAGATGTGGCCCCGCTGGTGCCGGGTCTTATTTTGCGGTGGTGGTAATTCCTGCCGGCGCCATGTGAAAAAGACATTTTAAACCGTTGCAGAACTCGTGCACAAAACGCTTCAATCATGTGACCAGTTCAGCTTGGGGCGACGCGTGGTGGAGAGCGGCAACGTTGGCAAAACATGCCCCGGCGCGGCTCTGAGCTTTCTAGCGCTGGAGTGGCTGGAGCGAGCGCCTTTCTTTGACGATCTCAAACATCGGTTGCCTTGGCAACAAGGCGCAAACCGCCCCAGAAGTCAGTTACGGTTGCGTGATCCCGGTTCAGCTTGGGGCCCCACCTCGCGACATGTGGGCACTGCAGGCGTATCACTCACTCTCATTAGGAAGTGTGAGATGCGTTTGGCATTACAGGAGGCGATGGTGTGTGTGTTGTGGACGCCTTTGTTTCGCGATGAAATGCGACGTTGTGCTTCTGCGGGTGGATAGTGCTCCCCATGGTCTGGATTATCTTTCTCGAGCGACGTACGACTCAACCTCGCAGGGGGTATGTGCAGTGTGCGTGGCTAAAAGCCATCTCGGCTTGCGCGCCAGAGTTAAGTGACTTGCTGTTCGTCCCCGCAAACCGCGCGCGAGGTGAGTGCCGAATTTACGACGAGCAGGAGGAGGCAACCCATCGTCTGTCAATCGTGGTTCAGACTTGCAACGCATGTTGTGACGTTGTGTTCGTTCGAAACGCATCTCTGGATTGTTTTGAAGTGGAAAAAAATGTATCCGTCAAACCCGGGCATTCGGCTCAGGGCGTTCTCTGCGATTGCACGAAAAAAGTGCCACGGGGCTTCAACGCTTTCTTTATGGAACGTACTCCGGTAAGAGAATATCCATGTCGTGTTATGGCCGTGTTGCATTCAATACGATCGGTTAAGCGTTCGTTTACACTTGTTTCGTTTGTCGTAAAATGTTCAAGCACTCCGGCACTCCGCTGGCAGATCAGCCGGCGAGCCGACGCTGAGCAGACGACTCATCTCTTTGCCGGAAGTGCGTGAAAAAGCCGCCCAATAGCAGGATGTCTAGCTCATGACGAACATCTGGGAATCGATGATGTAGACATGTGAAGATGGCGGCGTCCAAAAACACGAAGGAAAGGGTGAGAAAAAAGCGACAAACTTTGCAACAAAAGTGTGAGCTTTCCGCTGCGCGTAAAAGAGTAATACTTGGCCCTGATGACCTTGACGACCCAATCTAACGATTGCGCTACTTCATTTAGTGTGCTCAAAATGCCTTTCAGGGCCCCTTTAATATACATCAATGAAATAGAAACCCCAACGCGTAATGGTAACTGCCGCTCCAGGGACACATGTCCCGATCTAACCTGCACAAGAAGATCGGACAAGTGTACTACATAGATAAATACCAAAGAAAACCTTTGAAGTGACCATGATATCATTCGCATCACCACCAAAACCAGTTGGTACAAAAATAAGGCAGGAAACAGAAATGCACTGACTGGGACAAATTCAGAGCAGCTCTCAACAGCGAGTGCCCAGACGACGACATTCATGACATAGACGAATAGAGCAATAAAATCGTAGATGAACTCAACAAAGCAACCAAAGCCATCTGGGAAGGTCAAACCTTCGCCTGCATTGACAGATACCTAGCGAATCTTTGGGATAAAAGAGCCAAACTAGTTAAAACATAAAAAAGACAGAAAAGCAACAATGTTCTGCAAAGACGGATCGAGAACTTAACAAAGGCATCTAGAGAATACGAAGAGACTCTCCAGAAAAAAACTTGGAAGATTTCTGTGACACCCTGAAGAACACTCTTAGCGCATCCAAAACTTGAACATCATCAAAAGTCTCCTCAACCCAGCAGGCACAAAACGGGAGAGTAAACACAACCTTAAAAGAGTTGCCCACCTCTTCAAGTGTACAAACGTGCAACTGATCCATGCCGTGAAAGAAAAGTTGGCTTTATTCGTCCGATTGAGGCAACAAACAAAAGATACAAAGGTCAAGTGAACGAGACCCTAGATCGCCCCATTACTAAAAAAGAAGTCTTCGCAGCCATCATGGGAACAAAAAGAAAAGAAGCAGCCGGCAGAGATGGAATAATCAACTATATAATAAAAACTTTAGTTACAAATAAAGCAACAAATAGAACAGCACACCAAGTACTTCAACGAAAAAATCTCGATACCTGGTACAATACCACCATCCTGGAAACCCTCCGAAATAATAACCACTCCGAAGCCAGGACAACCCCCTGAAGTTGGCAACTTGAGGCCAATGTCACTAACCTTATGTCTGGGAAAACTTTCGGGAAAGTCATAACCAACAGGCTTTCCAAACATCTCGAAACGAAATACTCATTCCACCACTGCATGATGGGGTTAAGGAAAGGCCTAGCTGCACAGGACGCTTTTATTCAACTCCCCCACGATATCTTCAAAAAGAAGGAAGAAAGCGAACAATTTATCCTCGCACTAAACCTCAAAAGTGCTTTCTATAACGTAACGCATGACTCCATATTGACAGCTCTAGGGAGGCTAGAATGCGGGGATAGAACATTCCACTATGTGAAAGCCTTCTTGTGCGACAGAACGACTACCATTTGCATTAGAGACACGAAGTAAGATCCCTCTGACATGCCCAACAAATCCACACCACAGGGTTCTATCATCTCGCAGCTTCTCTTTACATCACTGATAGAGATAGCGAGAAGGGCTGCAATATACGCGGACGACATCACCCTATGGACCAAAACAAGGCAACAGAAATGAAAAAATACAAACGCTGCAAAACGCGATGAATGAAATCACAGAACTTGCGGTCAACAACGGGTTATAATGCGCCCCAGAAAAGTCAGAGCTAGTCAGAATATTCCCCTCAGGGCATGAAAAGCAAATGTTACTCTACATTGACTCGAAACAAATCCATAAGAATAGCCAAATAAGAGTCTTGGCCATGGTAATCCAACGCATAACGGAGCCGATGAAACTCTAAAACGAGTCGCCAAAGCCACCCAACAATTAGCCAAGATTCTAAGAAGAATCACCATAACCAAATGGAATGAGAGAAGAGGACACGCTGATTAATACCCAAGCCCTTTTAATTAGCTGAGTTGCCTACAGCCTACCCTTCCACATTCCAAAGGGTAACCACCTGAATAAGATCAATGCAACAATTAGAACAGCCTATAAAACAGCACTCGGCCTCCCGATCTGCACAGCTAATCAAAAGCTGTACGATATCGGAGTGTGCAACACTTTTGAAGAAATGAGGAATGCAGTGCTCGCAAAACAAAAAGAACTACTACTCAAAACCCGCCCAGGCCGAGCGATCCTATTTAACATTGGCTCTCCGGCAGAAAAATAATTCTTGAATAGAACGATAGAACTATCACCAGACCAAAGGAAGTGAACAAAACCCTACCTATACCCAAACACATTAACAAAACTTTCAACAAGGAAAGGAGAATAGCAAGAACAAATTTTCTAAGAAAGTACGCAAATCATGAAAACGCTGTCTACAGCGGCGCAAGTAAGTGGCCACACGGCTCTTGCGTTGCAGCAGTTGTCGACTTCAGAGGCTCCCCCATAGACTACGCCACCCTTAGAAAACAGTACACAGACGAAACTGAAACCAGTGGTGTTCTGATGGCTATCAGATGGGGAGGAGCAAATAACAGGAGCTTAAACATCATCACGCACTCCACAAGAGCCATCATGAACGTCACTACCGGGGTAATTACCCATTGGCTCCAAACACATCATCCTAAGGGAGCTGAACCGTGTACACCACCTTAGATGGGGCCCTGCGCACGAAGGCTTGGAAGGAAACGAGAGCGCTGACTCGCTTGCGAGAAGCCTTACGAACGGTAGTAACGAGGACCACTCCTACGCCGTTCCACCGTACGAATCCCATGGAGAACGTCTTAAAAGAAAAAGACTTGAAAGAAGAGCGCTACCCGCTCGCTCCTCCCATGGCACTTAACACCCACGATGCACAAACACTGAGAAGAATACAAACCAACACATTGCCACACAAATCAAGGCTGGGTCTTATGTTCCAAGACAGGTTTAGTGAGGACTGTATTAAGTGTAACAAAAAGCTACCCTTTTCCACACCATATGAAACTGCCCAGTTATATGGAAAACCAAGAACAATACACCTAATTCACTATAAACGTGGTAGGCGACTCTGGCCAGCGAGGCCTTGGAAGACCAGCGTCAGCTGTTTGCCGGGGCACAAGCTTCTCGAGCCCTGGAAAGAGGACTCCACCCAAGTTTCTCCCTTCAATTCCTTCCCCACCCTCAATAAAGTTTTACTGAACTGAACTCAACTTGTTTTTTTTTTTGTTTTAAGTTAGTGTGGTGGTTTAATTTTCGATTCTTTAGTGATTCCGTTTTCTTGAGGTGCGCACAACCGGTGCCTGCACGTGGGCTTCTTGCCTCGTCGCCACTTTTCCTCATATTTCTTGGCCTAGCATTTTCCTCCTCTCCGCTTTCCTGCTGAGTTTTGAGCGGCACCTGGCAGGGATAGAACTCAAGCTTAAACAGCTCCGCTTTTAAAATGATGTAGCAATTACGGAAGACCCAGCTGCTTTCCACAGCGTGGTTTCGAAGCCCTGGGAATGCTGCTGGAGGTAGACAACAAAAATTGACTGTTTTTGGGTGGACCACGTTTATCTCGTTGATTTGATTGATTGTAGGATATAGCGCACCAACGTAATGCAGGCGATGAGGTGTGCCTTAGTGGAGGGCTCGGCATTAATTTTGACCACCTGAGGATCTTTAACGTGCGCCGGTATCTCGTACACTTGGCGCTTTTGCTTTTCGGCTCCTTTCGAAAAGCGGCCGCCGCGGCCGGGAATCGAACCCACGTCGGCGTGCGCAGCCACACAAGCTTGTAAAAAAGACACTAAAGACAGAATTTTTTTTTCTTTTAGCACGAAATATTGCGTGTTTTGAACAAGTCCGCCTTTTCGGCTAATGGCCAGTCATGCGAGATTTGGTCACCACGTGCCGCATGCAGTTCGGTTTTTTTTAAGTTCCCGGCTTCCGCGTCAGGGTTTGTTCAGAAAGAATAAGTGAAGAAAGAAACACAGCCCACTTATTCAAGGCAACGTTGACAGCCGGGCACTTATCTTCCAAATGCCAATAAATCACCGCATGACTGGCAAACAATAGGCGTTACGCTGCGTTGTGATAGTGAGGTGTGGGTAGAGATGAATTGTTGGCTGCACAAAGAACATTGCTTTGGCGATGAAACTTTTTGCATGTTTTTTAGGAGTTGAAGCAACATGGCACACTAGAGCTAGGGCTGCATAGATTGATTAATCGTGGGGTTTAACGCGCCGCCGCAACGCAGGCGATGAGGCGCGCCGTAGTGGAGGACTCCGGATTAATTTTGACCACCTGGGGATCTTTAACGTGCGGCGAAATCTCGTACACACGAGCGTTATATGGAGGCGAAAAATTTCGCCTCCATCAGAAAAGCGGCCGCCGCGGCCGGGAATCGAACCCGCGACCTCGTGCTCAGCAGCGCAACGCCTTAACCACTGAGCCACCGCGGTGGGTAGGGAGGCATAGAAAATGCATTAAAATGTTAAAAAGCCCCAGTTTACCTGATACTGGGTTGAGCCTAGTTGAATAGGGCTTTTCCCTCTTGTTGCCCAAGGGCCAAGCATGACGTGTGGTCCTTTGAAAGCAAGAGGGTTTTTGCTGTGGAACTTGCCTCAGGTCGCAGGTGCTTTTCAGAGCGCCGGTTAGACCCCAGAAAGCCCTTTATAAGCCCCACTGCGGGCTATCTCAGTTGTCTTGTATACCTGCTGCAGCAGGACAAAGATGAGACGAAAGAAACCAGCCCGAGTGCCCCTCAACCCACGCATAGTGTACGGAAGTCCTTTGGTAACGTTGAGCCCCGCCTCACAACCCGGCCGGCTGCATGCTGCACATACGCCCTGCACCCGATGACGAGATGATGTAACTGGTAGTAACCTTGTAAGGGCCAAGAAAAACTACAGCCTGAATCATTTATATTGTTACGTGACGGCAGGACAAAGATGAGACGAACGATGCGACGGGGGTGAACGATCTATTTACAGTATTTGCATGGCTGCCACAAGACAGCGCGCTCCAGGATTGATTCGTTGGTTGGTACCAAAGCTCAATGGCGCGTACCAACTCTGGGGGTTTGGCCAAGTCAGATTTGGTAAACTGGTTAAACATTCAAACTAAGGTTAAAATAGAGCTGTGGAGAATGTGAGGGAACTGATGTTAACAATTTTGAGAACCCAAGAAAAAACCTAAAACATACCGAAGTAAAACCCGATACTACACGTACCTGAAAAAGGAAGTACGAGATGTGTTTTAATATGGTAGGCGACCTGATTGTGAAATAAAAGCGTGAAAGGCGCGACAAACATCCCCGTGGCAGAAACCTAAACCCGATGCTCAAAATGACAGTAAATTTGAAACAGACAAGGAAAGACCCAGACGCCGGAGGGGGACCTCCAGGAATCGATTTCGGAGAGAGAACTGCCGGCAAGCCTGCAGGAAATGTTCAATTGTCTCCTCCTCTCGACAAAGCTCGCATATGGTCGAAGGCGCTATGCGTGCGCGGTGAAGGTAGAAATTCAAATTGGGCACCCGGCAGCGAAAGTTGACCTCGCACAATCGCAACTGCATAACGTCGCTCTTCCACGAATACCGGAGGCGCTCAATTTCAGGGCAGATACTGTCTAGAGGCAGGCCGTCCAGCGAGCTATACCTGTGAAACCGGGATGCAACAACTTGGGCTATGGTGGCACAGCATCAACCAGCGGTCCATTCAATGCCACACCTGCCAGATAATCAGCGGTTTCATTAAGGTGGTTACCGCTGTGTCCCGGAACCCAGACCAGGCGGATGTTCTTGTACATAGGGTGGTAGGATCATCGAGAGCGTTTGGCGAAGAGGTGTAAAACTTGGAGTAGATAGGGTGGAGCAGACTGAAAGCGAGTCTGTCACAATAAGCACTTTCGAATGGTCTTCATTGAGTTTTTCAATAGCAAGGGCAATCGCCGAAAATTCTGCCAAAAATATTGTTGTGAAATTGAGTAGCCGCAAAGAAAATGCCCAGTAAAGTGCAGGTGAAAAGATACCAATACCAGCCTTTCTTTCCTGACCAGACGCATCTATGGCCACAACCACGTTGGTGGGAAACTTCTCTAAATGGGTGATTAGAAGACCAGATATCGTCTTCTACGGAAAATATTTAGAATTGGAGGGTAAAATACTATCAAAATCAATTTCCACCATCGCATTTTGAGGTTTAAAGGAAGGAAAAGAAAGAATGTTGATGTTTAATGGGGCTATAGTAGAGACTGTACACTGTTAGCCAAAATGGGAGAAAATAAAACGAAGTGCAGAATTTACACCTCGGAAAGAACGTTTAGTCTCCTTAAGACCAAACGCGCCAAGATTAGGGCCGTGTGCAAAATGAAGGGACCAAACATTGGACCCTCCATGCGAATGGGACCAACGAAAAGACTTACAGCACCCTGTCTCCCGCAACGTTATTAGGGAGTTTTCGAATAGGGGAAGCCGCCCTTCGGGTACCCCAAGAAGTTTGGGGAACCCAAACCCAAGGCGCTCGCGCGCGGCGAGATTTAGAAGAGGGGTGTCCCCGACAGCCCGCAACCGGCTTGCGTTGCTCGGGTCGGCTCGGGTGATGGGAACTTTAGGCTTAGCGTCGTGGCGGATATTTGATCGCCGCTATCTGTTCAAGTGCGAATGACAATCCGTAACACCACTTTTCACCACACTATCATCCCCTTTCTCGCATATGGAAGTTTATTTCAGCTGTAACTGCCGTTTGAGAGATCGATGACCAAGATATCTTTATTGCCTGTTTCGATGCTTCCTCGCAGGTAGCGCCATCTCTCGGCCGCTTCACGCACCGCGCGCCGCGACGATCGGTCGGATCGCCGAACGTCCGCGGCCGGTCAGCGTAGGCTTAGCATCGTGGCAGATATCTGATCGCTGCGTGTAAATAAGCCCTGACAACAATCCCTAGCACAATTTTTCATCACACTAACACCTACTTTCTCGCATGTGGAACTTCTTTTTAGCGATAACATTGATTCGGAAAAGCAGCGACAAGCGGTTGCGACCGTGGTCTGCGCCGGTTCGAGCCGCTGAGTGTGGCGAGCTGGCAGTCGCGGCCGGCGTGTGCGCGGACTGTTTCCGAAGGCGGAAAACGCTTCACGATGTCTGCTTTATCCATTTCTTGCGAACGACGCGCGGAATCTACAAATTGAGCTCAGCGATCGTCGTAGTTGATTTGGTGAGTCGAGGAACGAGCCGCAGGTTTCGCTTCAGCCATGGTCACGCGCCGTCTCGCTGGCTGCGAGAGCGACGCAAGAATGCAAACTCCAGCTTTGGGACGCCCGCTATTTCGGCAAAATAGCGTACGCGCTAGACGCAAACCCAAAACCCCAAAGAGGGCTTGGGTTCTGCGCATGCGCAGTACGACGCCCCAAGACGCTTGGGGGCCCCAGAGCGTGGGGCCCCCTATTCTAAAACTCCCTATTGTTGGTATCCCTGACGGGGGCCCCCGTCTTTGGGGTTTTGGGTTTACGTTTAGCGCGCACGCTATTTTTCCGAAATAGCGCGTGCCCCAAAGCTGGAGTTTGCGTTCTTGCGTCGCTCTCGCAGCCAGCGAGACGGCGCGTGACCATGGCTGAAGCGAAACCTGCGGCTCGTTCCTCGACTCACCCGACCAACTACGACGATCGCTGAGCTCAACTTGTACTTGTTTGGCAGCCAGCGGGCAAGGACGTGCGAAAGGTGAGCTCCGGCGGCGGCGGCTTTTCCCCATTGGCCCTTTTTTCGAAGTTCGTGAGCTTGTAGTTTAGCGTCAGAGGGTCAGACTTTTTTAAAACCAACGCCAGCGATTCGCTGTACGTTATTGCCGACGACGACCTAATTTGTATTGGTTTCGGTCAATATTTACCTAATTTTTTACTTAACCCTAAAATAGTAAAAACGCAATTTTTTCTCAAACGAGTGGTCCAACCGCATAAAAAAACCGCCCTAGAAGGACCAGCTTACAAAAAGGAACCTAACCTCTCACTTTTTTTTCTTTTGAAATTGCAGTTTTAAACAATCGATTGCCAGAAATCTCATAAAACTTGGCGAACACGTGGTCGAGACTCTCGAAGGGTCCTCCCTAACTTCATGATGCTGTTAGGATACAAGAATTACTCGCAGGCATATTAATTTTAAATAAAAACGTGATATTTTAGGCAGAAAACAGAAACAATCTGTCAAAACACCGGATCTGCAAGGGATGCGAATACTCTGAGGCTGAGTAGGGAAAAAATAGTTGCACCCTCGTAACCGCAACCACGTCCAGAATAAACCTAGAAAATAACGGTTAAAATCTGATGTAAAGTGGCTGAATACGGTATTTTTCTCGATATTTTGCGGAACCCAAACTTTTAATCTGCCGGACCTTAACATAAGAGCAAAATGAAGTTTTCCTCGAAGGCGCGGTCTGCCCGCCGTAATAAAAGCACTCTTACAGAACCGTAGTATCTTTCCGTACCTCACGGCTAGTTTTTCTTTCTTTTTCAGAATACAGCGTTATCTAATATCAAGCAGGAAATGAGAACGGCGTGATCAAGTTAGTCAAGAGCATGCAGCGCTGTAGCTGACTCGGCAAACGCGAATGGCCCAAACTAACAGCGCCCGTCTGATAAGCTTCAAGAGCGGCTTGCAGTGACAACAAATTTCAATATATATTACGATACTGTATGCAGAAAACTACGAGGAAATTATGTTAGACGCTGTGTCATCACTCTGCGCTAACTCTACATTGAGCCCGAAAACTGGAAAACTTGCCATATCCTCATAACGGCAAACATGTACCCAATAAAAGATGCGGATATACGAATGTTGTTAAACATTGAGAACATTTGGCTCTCAATAAATTTTGAAAATAAAATGCCTTCTGTGACATCACAGCCAGAAATCAATGATAAATTTTTTCTACAAACCCGCACCATAACGCAGGAATGGAGGTCCTCCTCCAAAAATTAAATATTTCTTCTTTGTTCTTTTTGTTATTGCAGTCACACCATTTTGATTTAGAGCTGTTGCTGACAGGAAGCGTCTCTTTCCATACATATCTCGTGAAAGATAGTGAAGAGGCCCTTGTTTTGGCGCTACGTAAGCCTCTGAGCATGATAGTGAACCTGCATGCGAATAATAAGCAACCTTTATATTTTCTCGTGCCCTAATGCAGTGGTTCAATGCGTCCAGATAGGTAGCATGAGTCCGTAGGTTCTATTTCCGGTTTGAGTGGCGCCTTTTTGCTGGAGTAGGAAAAACAGCAATGCCTGAGTTTCGCATATAACGACCGTGGCCAGGGTCTTAATTATTCCGTAGTCTTGTACTCAGTGTACTTCACAGGCCACGTTTGGGTGCACTACATAAAGCGTTGATATTGCTTCTATCTTTTTTCTTTTTGGGGTATATTTACGGGATGCTTGTTAGGGCTACTTGAAATTGTGTTTTTCTCATTTTTGCGCCCACCACGAATGTTATCCTACCACGAATATGACTTGTTTTGTTGCCCTATTTCTTTCCTGCAGGAGCGTGACGACATGCGCCCCTTGTCGACAGCGGCACGGATGATAGTTGTCTCCTCTCAACGGACAAGTACCTCGTGCAAGTGGAGCGCGCTTGCGCCAAGGACAGCAGCCATGTATACCCGGAATAGCCCAATACTGGGCGCATATCGCCTTGACAAGGTGTGCCAAACGAGCCTTTGAAATAGAGACTCCGACGTTCAGAGTGGAGTACGGTTTACTTGTGTTGTGTATGTTGCTTATACAGTGTTGCAATAAAAGCTTGAAAGTGACATTTTCTTTGTCGTGAATATTTTAAGTGGCGAAGAAATACTGTTTCTTGTCTCTTATGTTTACTCCTGCTTTCTGAATTGTCGGTCTAATGGAACGACAGTCATTCCAATGGAGTATTTGCACGAGCCAACACAGCGTCTTTAAGCATGCAGGGTTAATCCAGAGGGGAGCATTTGCAGGGATGAACATTTAGTCATGAAAGCATCAATTGGTCTCCAGTGTATTAACAGGGGAATATAACAGTTGATCTGCGAGGGACCAACAGTTAGTCTTTATGGTGGACCACCAGTTGAACCCGTCAAGGGACTAAGTGTAGAGGGACTAACAGTTGGTACTCCTTGCCGTTAGTCCCAAAAAGGACTAATGCTAGTGGCAACACATTTAGTCCCCAAAAGGACTAACGCCGATGCCCCGTTAGTCCGTTTTGGCTACGAGTGTAGAAACACCACCTGCGGGCGTTTGTACCTGGGCCATGGAGTAGCGAAAAAGACGATGGGGAGTGAACGAAGACCATTTGCGACCTTGAAATAGGCAATTCCATTACACGAAGGTATGCCTCTACTGTTAACACCTTGAATCGGGGAATCGGGGGAAGGATGCGAGCCTCCCAGTACAATACCCGAATAGGGACGTACTTCGGTTAACCCAAACACAAGCGCAAAGTTTGTGGTTCTAGTATAATCAATGGACGTAGCTTATAAAACGGATAACTTGAAAATAGGATGGAGCTGAAATCTAGAATTGGTCGAACGTACAGGCGGTATATGTCTCTACGCATAACCGAATTCTTGTTGCAAAATGTTTTTAAGAGCGATACCTCCCTCCCCGCTTTGGCCGCAGTATAAGCAATATGAGGCGCCAATTTAGATTGCTCTCATACATCACTCCTAGGTATTTCATGGAAGTAACTTGTGGTATTATTTTCTGTCGGTGTGTCAGACAAATTGAAACAAGGTCTTGCACCGGGAATGCCAAGAGGGCACACTTTCCGACATTTAAGGATAAGCAGAGCCCGTCTAGCCACAATCCTAAGGTCGAGAGATACAGCTGCAGGGACTGGAGCAAAGAATGTATATTTCTTGACGATGCAAAAAAGGCTAAGTCATCCGCATACAAATATGATTGTATTCCCGCAATAACGGGCACCTCGCTAAGCAACACATTAAATAACACCGGAGACAGGACGGATCCTGTGGGGGGCCTTGCGATTGACTAACTCGAGGAGGTGACTCCCTGCTGGGCAATAAAGAATTTGCTACCTGTTAAAGCTACCTGCCCAGGACGTAATATATTCCCGAAAAGATAATCGCACCATGTTTTCTAAAAGTATGCCATGTTCCACGCAATCATACGCTTTGGCCACATCCAATGTCACCAGTACTGCGACCTCTTTAGAACGACGAGCCAGATGAAGGCGGCTCTCTTGGTCTATGTGCGCCGACCATATTGAGCAGCCTTGCCTAAAGCCCACCTGTCGCGGGCTCGATACGTTAGAACTGGCTAAAAACTTCTCAATTCTGGCCAATAAAATTGTTTCAATAATTTTGACAAGGTTAGACATTAAGCTAATCAGTCTTATTTATCCAATGCATATCATAATCCTGGCTTCTGAGGCAAGGGGATAATTTTAGACAGACACCAATCAAAAGGAATCCGGAGGCACGCAAAGAGTGGTTGACAATATGCAGGAGTTCTTCAGGTGACTCACTGAACAACACCTTTATTATTGGAACTGTAATTCCATCTGGGCCTGGTGCTGCATCGGGTATACGTTGCAACACGTCATACAACTCACCCCTTGTAACCCCCTAAAAATTTACAGCCGAGCTAAGTAAAGGGGAGTACAGAATATTGATAAGTGAACCGAGCCTGCAGTCCTAAGGCCAATTTTTCAAGAGTTTTTAAGGCAGTTGGCGCGTGAATGAAGGAGTCGAGGTTTGGTGCAGTAACGCCGTATTTCTTTTGTAAGAATACTTCTATCGTCGTAGGTTTTTGAAATAACCCAAAAGAAGAACTTCGTTGGTTCTTTCATTACTGTTTATTCTCAGTTCTCGTTGGAGCCAATTCTAGCAGTCGCCAGAGCGATGCTCATCCATGGGCCCCTCCGAGTCGTTCTCGTTGCTTTCTCCGCTTTGGCGGTCACCAAGAGCCGGGCCTCTCCCTCGCTTCCCGGAATTCTGCGAGCGGCCCTCTCCCTCCAGTTGTGGTGTCCCGTTACGGCCAGAGGCGCCTCTTAACTGCTTATCCTTTTTGGCGCACGGCCATTCTGCCATCGCTCTGTTCCCTCTCTCCACGACTGGACGGAAGGTCCGCGAACAGTTCTAACATCCTTATCCGCAAGAACTTGAAGAGCGCACGCCTATTGCAAGCTTTTGAGAGAATAAAGAATCGGTTTGTGTTGTACATCTCTTTTGCCCGTGCAATTGTGCGTTTAAACACAGCGCGAAAATACTTAAAATTGCTCGATTTATTAGGACACTGATTATACCGCAATTTTTTCCGCGCTGCTTTTCTTCGACGGTAGTAACACGTACATTCATAATTCCACCATGAACTGGAAGGTTTCCCTCGGACTGAAGTAATAGTAAATTTAGCTCCCGTGGCCGAATCCTGTATTAATGATACTAACTCCTTAGCGCGACATTCATTATCTTCAGTGGGTATCGAAGGCAGGGCTGAACGCATAAGGTTTCCATGCCGAGGCGTATTTACGAAGGAGTGTGCCCTACGGGTAACGCTTTTCCTTACACTGATACTAAAAACCACGGCGAGATTTACTGTGATGTGACTCGTTGGTAATGCCAACTTCTCATAAGGCATTTTGCACGGGGAATACTCCTGTTTGGAGAATTTTCGGCAAACGGAAAAGTCTCATTAGTAGCTTATTTTCAAACGTTAAAGCATTGTTCGCGCTTGCTGTTGCCTTTATAAAAAAAGAGTATAGGCAAGTGCACAAAGTTTGTGACGTGGGAGATTAGGTGAATATACAGTCACACCTTGTTATTTATATTGAAATAATTGAATTCCAATTTTTACTATATCACCCTCAAAAAATTAAAAAAAGAGAATCGTACAAATGACGCAGTGAAGAAGTTGAGCGTCAATTTAACAATGCTGTTCACTGCTCTCGCTTAATACATAATCTCAGAAGCGGTTGTGTAGAGCAATATTGCGAGGTCAGTTGGCTGGGGCTGCGCTCAGGGCCACAAGGGGTGACGAGGGTGTTGCTGACATGATTGGACCGTAGCTCATTCTTTCTGGAACTTTCCATCTAGGGCTTTGTTCACACTGTCGCGGAGCAACAACACTCAAGTACGAAAAAATTAAGGAAGCTCACACTAACGCGTAAGACTTGAAGGTAGTGAAGCTGTACGCAACCTTCCCGACCATCAAAACAGCTTAAAGGCCAACTGCACTCAATTTTGTCTTTGTCAACATTTTATTCAAATAAGCAGTCTAAGCTCTTAAAATCACCTTGAAGAAATCCTAAGCTTCGTACGCACACACCACACTAGGTACCACCGTTCACAGTAGCTCCATGCAGACGACGATTGCACCTGGCGGAGAGTCGCCGAAACAATTGTCCGAACGGCCTGTGACGAAGGTGGAGTGTAGAGTTAATAGGTGGAGAACCCGCTCCGTGGAGCTCGCGCTTCTCCGACGACTCGCACGGCGCTCCGCCGGGCGCAGGGACGCGATCGCCCGGGGCTTCTCTGCTACACCACCGCGCCTTTACCGCCGTCGCCATCCCTAGTGTCGACCCAACCGCATAGGTAGCAATATCCGTCTTTTTTTAGTGCAATAAAAGAGATTAGAAGCTTAAAAACTTTACGGACGCTTCTGAATGTTGTGGAGCTAGCAAAGCTCTTTTTACTTGAAAATATATTTCTAGAAATAAAAAAAAAGCGTGACACGCACAGTTGCCTTACACTTGCCATTACTGTTGCATCTATCAGAGAAAAAAAAAAAGATCCTTTATAAATTTCCGACCACTTGCACTTCCGCATCCAATACTTGTAATATTTTGGCTGGGCCAACGCTACCTCCATCCCTTAGACGTGTCTAAAGTTTCGCGATGTAACTAGAATTTTTGTACACGCTGGTATAAACAATTGTGCGACTTTTGCTTCACTTGCTAAGTGAACCAAGATCAGCCTTGCTCGTGGTAACGAACACATGGCGCAAATATCGGCCGTCGTCTCCACAAAGTGCGAAAGCTAACAAAACATCTCTTTGCATAAGCAATAAACTTGATTTTTTTCAATTCCCAAATGAAGTATTTACTTTTGTATAGCGCTAGACTTAGTTTATTTGAAAGCAAAATGTTTTCAACAGCACATGTCTCTGGTGAAAGTAGAAAACAGCGGTAGATAGGTAATTTTTTCGTGTGTTAGTGCATCATTTAGCTGTGGAAGCTCTGTGGTTTAAGATCACTTTCACAAACCGATTCTCGATGTGCAGCAAGGCGAAAAATACTGGGCTGATATTCACGAAGCTGTTTCACGTAATGTATAGTAAAAATAGTGAATGATCTCCGCCCGCTTGCGGTTTGTTTCCTTCAAATGGAGCGATGCGGCAGCCGGTGCGCAGGCTAACCAAAGATGCTTTTCGATATCGTACAAGCAACTAGCTTTGTAAATCAGGGCCCGCTTTTTTACTCGACATGCCAAGGATTGCTACAATGGCAGTTGTTCTGATGGAAAAATAACTGTCGTACGGTTTACTAAATTTCGATTGATAGCAACGTGATGTCGGAATTTCGCCTAACTCCATTATCCTGGGCAAACACGTTAGTGGGAGTTCTGTGGAAATAACAGGGCACACGCGACGCTACCACGCGCATTTGAAGGCGGCTCTGAGCGGCCGCCGGTTCTAGCGTGGCCCCTTCCGTTCCATAACGTTCGTCACGTCCAGCCACCGGTAATGGCCGCCTTTTCTATTCTGTTTCGGTTCCGACAACGCCAATGTCGTCAGCCATTTTCGTCAAACGTAGTATTTTGCATTCCGCACTCTTTTTATGTGTACTATTAGTGACACTATTTTTGCGTTGTGGATAATTTGAGTGCAGTAGACCTTTAATTCACCACACGCACCTGTTTGTCTCTTGTTCGCTGCAGCACCAACCTTTCCTCCATTTTTCTTGCTATAAGTGTGAGCTTCCTTTATCTTTTTTTTTTTTAAGCGTTGCCATGCTTACCATGAGCGCTAGAGTCTTTTTGCCAATCTAGCTCTGCATGGGAACGGAGAAGAAAGAGATGGGCGGTGTAAGAGAAGCTGGGATAGGGATGTATCCTAAAAGACTTACTTAAAAGGATAATTAGGCATTGATGACATTTTAAAAGCATACAGAAGGTCCATGTAGTTTCGCTGACGTTCGTGGCTTTACTTGATACATTCTACATACAGGCTTTCAACTGGGCTAGTACGGAAAGCCCCGCATGCAAGCCGGAGCCCGAGTTGCAGCACTGAGTCCAGCACTTTCAGGGTTGTTTTAGGTGCTGACCTATAGGCAACACAGCCATAGTCCAGCCGGGATCCTATGAGAGCATTATACAGACGTTGAAGGAGTTCTTTATCAGCACCGTCGGATTGGTGTCAAAGTACTTTAGGAATGTTCATTGTTTATAGGCATTTGTGTTTGAGCGGTTTCAAGTGAGGGATAAATGTGTTTACACATCGAATCAGGCCTAGAAACATTCTGTTCCCCTCTCACAGGAATTACTACACCATTAATACAGATATCAGGGTCCGCGTGAATACCGCGCTTCCGGGAGAACGCAACACAAGTACTTTTTCCAGGATTCAGTTTAAAAGCGTTTCTGTCCACCCAGACAGCAAGTTTGTTCACCCCAAGCTGGACTTGGCGTTCACAAATGGAGAAATTACCAGACTTAAAAAAATATTTGAACGTCATCGACATATATAGAATAGGTAATAGTTGCTGAAATGCCTTCCGGAGCGAGTTCATCTTAACAATAAATAGTGTACAGCTCGACACAGCGCCTTGAGGGACGTCATTTTCCTGCACTTATACATTGGAAAGTGCACTGCAAACCCTCTCTCGAAAGGTTCTACCCGACATGTAGCTAGCGAGGATGTTCAGCATGTTTATGGAAACGCCAAATGAGTTTAGGTCACTAAAGATGACGTACCGCCAGGCCATGTCGTAGACCTTTTTCATATCGAAGAAGCCTGTTATGCAAAACTGGTTATGGATGAAGGCATCTTTTACACACGATTCCAACGCAATGAGTTGATCATTGGTGGAACTTCCGCCCTGACGCCAGCCTAGCAGCTCTCGAGAAGACCATTGTAGTCTAAGAAGTAGATGATTCTCCTATTGATCATCTTTTCGAGTATCCTACACAGGCAGCTTGTCAGGGCGATGGGACGATAACTTGCGTGAAAGGAAGGGTCCTTCCCTTCCTTCAGAAAGGGCTTTAAGATGGCCTCCCTGAAATTCCCTGGAAGGCGCCCCGAAAGAAAGTTTTTGTTGTAGGAGGTGAAGGAGTGTTTCAAGTGTTTCTGCGTGTAAGTGTTGTATCATAGTGTATGTAATGTTGTCTGCACCTGGAGCTGAAAATTTACGAGAATTGAGTGCGATCTTCAGCTCATGAAGTGAGAATGGGGTGTTATGAAAGGAGGTCGACATATTACTATCTCGCAAGGACTTCTTCTCACAGGATATTTTGTGCTCTATGAAAGTGTTGGTGTAGTGTGCTGCAACTGGACACATGTGGGAAGTGTGCGAGTGTCTTAGCTTGGTTCAAGATTGCTCAAGGTGCCCCGTGCGGGGAGCGATTGATCCTTACAGGCTGAACTCGCCGAAACTACAGAAGGTTATGAGGCACGCCGTAGTGAGAGCTCCGGGTTAATTTTGACTGGCTGGGATCTTCTACGTGTGCCAAAATCTCGAAAAAATTGGCGTTTTTTTATTTTTGCCTCGATCCAGAAAAGCGCCCGCCACGACCGGGAATCAAATACATGTCCTCGGGCTCAGCAGCACAACGCCTCATCCACTGACAAGGACGGTTCACTGCATCAAATGTTTTATGGGGTGGCGGTATATGACCCCACCGCTACCACCTTGTAACGTCTCGTCATTCTATATCGAGCGCTTCACCGCAGAGTAACTGTGCTACCTGGACACACCCGAATAGCGGCGCTCGAAGATTATGTGGCCTATATGCGGTAATCACATTGATCGAATAAACTATCGGCCAGAAGGCTGCCAGACAGGATCTCAGAAGCCAAGCCCTTTCTTTTAGGGCCTGAGACAACCGAAGAATACTTGAATCCTTCCACGTGCCCCTGCTGCCACCACAGAACCCCAAGAAACACACCACTCAGGTCGTAACCGCCCCGAAACCAACATTCAAACGAAGGCACCCGTAGTCTTGACGCCTAGATAATCGATGACTTCAAATCCGCCAACCGCTCTTGAGAAATAGATACTCAGCACTGACGCCAGTTTCTATGACGGACGCTGTTGGTATAGGATGGAGATCGCTAGCGGCACATACCTATAGGGCGCGGCAGTACTCGAGATAAACACCTACTCACCGCTTGAAGCCTAGCTGCGGGGAATTACTGGCCGAGTTGGACCATTTAACATACTCTACGAACACACTTTAAACGGCCCGAATATAAAAGGTTCCCGTTGAAGTCATGCAAGAACTCCTGAAGCCATATCTACACCACCTACAGCCAACATCGTTACTTACTCCCCTTCCAAATCTTCGGTTGAAATCTCGTAACTATGCCTCTGGCGTGGACACCAGGTCCCACGAACTTCAGTTGGGAACCAAGCAGCACATGACGCTGGCAGGGAAGAGCACACTATTACCTGCCTCCTCTTGTGTCATTGTAACTTGTAGGAACCACGCCTAGAACTGGATGCTCAGCGCGTTCTACGCAAGACGACCCTATAGCGTCTAACACCAAATCGATACCTTCCGAGGAGCCTCCAATGTCCAGGGACAGCCAGGTAATTATGAAAAAGCATCCCCAACCACGTGCCTACATGCCCCGGCTACAAGAAGATGATATGGACACCCTCCCCGGTATTTCCCATATTATTGCAACAGAACGTATCGTCAGACATTGACCACCTCCCGTAAGTGTGCAGTCATATCGCGCTTAATAAACGGCGGGACGTTTTTTTTTCACGTCCCACCAGACATGAACACTCTACATTCATTTAATCACGGCATTAGTTTTTGAAGCAGTCTTAAAGATTGGAAAGTTGGAGGAGCTGGTAAAGGTACATCTTACAAACCACTGCACGCAAATTGACGGGATAGAAGCAGGAAGAAACACGAGTGCAGGCTCATAACTGGCTTTTTATTAGATACATAAAAAGCATAAATACCCATCTCTCGTTCCCCGTTTTTTGTGTGCCTCAAAGATGTTTATTCTTGTTTTCTGTAGGTGTGGCAGAATGTTCCGAGAACTGTGACGCAAGCGGGAGTGTCTATAGGGCGCTTGGGTATTTCATGCTTTTCATGTCTTTAATAAAAAACCAGTAGCGAGTCTGCGCTTGTGTTCCCTTCATGCGTTTCCGTACCCGCCAATTTGCGCGCAGAATTGTTTGGACGATGAACTTGAAGCACCAGGCAAACAAAATATACAAAGTGCCCTTGTGAGATTGGTGTAGTGCCGGGATGACTATCCTTGCCGAGAATAGCCTTAAGGCAAACACCGAATTCTTTGTTGGAGATCTTTGCTACTTTCTCATCCCTTCACTTCCCATTCCCCGTGCACAACCTTCGACCCCCCTTTCTCTAATAAAGGCTGGAAGCAATATCAACGCTAGCTTTTTGCGCTACAGCCACAGCGCAGCAGTGCTCTGAGAAACGGCGACGGGCGGGTGCGGGACAGAAAAACTTCAGCACCGAAGATGATACGCCGGTACCACACGTGCAGTACGAGCCGCCTTAAGAGGCAAAGGTACCAACAGGTATGGACAGTTGGTTCCTGGTGATGGCCACTTAGCGGAGCCAGCTTGGAGGGTGCTATCCAGGGGCATGTGGAGTAGGCAACGGACAAGCCGCAAAGTTTAAGAGGTTAACAGCAAATCAACAGTAGGCCCCTGGCGATGGCCAGCGAGTGGAAGAAGCTTCGGAGGGCACTCTCCAGAGGGGCTATTCAATTCCTTACTGGCGCAGCCGCAATGTTCAAAAGGAAAGTTCAGCCAAAGATCAACAAAAGGACCCACTAGGCTTTCCCGGAATTTGAATTCGTGGAAAGTTCTAAGCTTCCTGCAATTTTTCTTAGCGAGTGATATATATCCTACAAGGTACAGTACGACATTGTGGGTTTCACTCTGGTTATATGGAATGGCAAAAGGCAGACGTTCTCATGGTGGTCGATCTGATAGTAAAGTCTTGATATGAAGCGTGCGCGCGTATCTTAGCTACTATGAAAAATCCCGCCTACACGTGGTCGGCATGTCCACAGCGGCCGCTGGCGTGCCTTTTTGGGCGAGCGCACTATGATCGTACTACTGCCGGTCAGTTTCACAAAAAAAATAATGAAACCTGCTTTACAAAGCCATCCATTTTCTGTAACTTCGGACTGGCTCGAACAAAGTATAATGCACAGTGGGAGGAAGGAACGGTGTGGGAAAACCATGGTTTAATTTAAGGCATAACTTCAGGTTAAGGTCTAATGTCAACAGATAGGACCCCTAGCTTGATGCTCGATGTACAGTGCGTGTATCGTTGCATGACATGCTGATCTCCTCCATTTTAAGGTTACCGGGTATAAGGCTTAAACTTTTCAGGTGAGGCATGACATAAAGCTTTGGCATACTAATTCGTCGATCGGTACTTATTGGAAGTAGTACCTCAAGAAGTACGTGATGCTGCGAGTACTGTTTGGAATACCATCTTTCCGCCTAACATTGTTTGTACCTTCAGTGTAACAGTGCTGTTAGTGCAGTAAAATGTTGCACAACCACAAATAAGCACGTGAGTACAATGTCATACTGGAAAAACCCTTTATAGAGAATCTTCGCCGTTTACTGATCCCTGTGTGTGTACTCTGCGGAGTTGGCAAAGTGCTACATACCCGCACAGTTGACACGGTTAAAAATGGATGTAACGGAAACATTATGTAAGAAATTTCCCGGATTTAACAACGCTTGTCGTGTCCCCATTTCCACTTCCATTGAAGTCCATGTGTTTGCGAGTTGCATGTAACGAATGAGTTTCGACAGTTAACCTCGAAGTAACGAATTCGCTACACTCATAGGTTAATGTTTTTTGCCCTTTTCCTGAAAAATCAGCTGGTGAAATGAACTAATTTAGCGAAGTTACCTCGACCGCAATATCCCGTGAGTTTTCACGTGTGAGCGGGGTGTCGCTTAGGTGCTTGTCCTGCCTGTCGGCGTGTAGTCGCGGGTCTGCACTGATATCTGTGGCGTCGATTATCCATGGCGAATTCTGCTGCCAGAAAACGAACAGTTTTGTCTTTTCAAGCTAAGCTCGATATTCTAAAGGCCGTATCCGCCGGCGAGAAAGAAGAACGTCACCGCCCGGTACACTGTCCAAGCTAGCATACCCGCAACAATGTTGAGTGCGGAAAAGAGCATCAAAAAGTTCGCGAAAAGGTGCCCATTCAGCATAATCGTGGTTCTAGAAACGCGCTTAAGCACCAAGAAGTATCAAAAAGCAAAAGCCATGCTTAAGTTGCGCGTGCGAATACGGGGGGCCGTGTTGTGGCAGCAGGCGCAAATTAGTTTTTCAGTGTGAAATATATCCTTGAACAAGGGCGAGTCCAGCATCACTGATGTCTAGAATAATGGATTTGTTTGTGCTTCATTCACGTGATCTTTAACTCTTGTCAATTTCATTATATCCAGCATTAACTGTATATTCAGAGTGTGGTATTAGTAATCGTTTTATGAGCAACAATGTATCCTGCTTTCACGCGATGTTCTTCTGTGAATTCAACCACATTCTCACTGGCTCTTCTTTCTTGTTGTGGAAGAATGGTTCCCTCGAAAAGATAGTGTGAGCACCGGAGTCATTTTTATTGCCTAAATGCTACTGAACTGTTCATTCCCCTCTAGCAACTCATCAGATTCGTCTCACATTCAAGAACCACACAATCGTCTTCAGCACGCAGTGATGCCCCTTCAAAAACATCATTTTTGGCAACAGCTTCTCGGCGAGGCGGCGTCCGTATTAAACGCGTCATCTTAGTCTCCTGTTTTCGAGTCTTGCAGTAGCTTGGCTCACATATTAGCCCGAGACACAAGGACCCTTTTGGAGTGGAGGAGCGCAATTTTTGTACAATTTATTGGCTCTGCTCCTCGACTTTGTGCAAGCAGCCGAGAAACAAATATTTATTTTATTGTAATTATTTATTGATATTGTCGGCGTGAAAAGTCTTGGAGCATCAATAATTAAAATAAATATATTAACAAAAGAAGTTTTCTTGATTAACCAGCTCATTTGCAACAGTCTGCAAGTCAGAACGGCTATTTGTTTACAATATATCATCGAATATTGTGTCGCTGTTTATCCCCACAGCGCCTCCGGCATTACAGCCGACAAGATGAGTACAAGAATTCTATCAAGCAAAGCTTTGAAACACGGCGAAATTGGTATAGTTGTATGAAAAATATTGTTAGAAGACTCAAAATGCAAGTCCCAAACTCACAAAAATATACACAGTTACAGCATTAGAAAAATATAACGAGTGCGGGAAGGGTTGCATAAACATACAACGCACCATACATGTAGACGCAAATATATACCCGGATGTATTGTGGTCATGTGTCGGGTAATTTGAACCCAAACATAAAAAACAATTTTTTATTGTGCCGTTGCAATAAATTAAAAATGTACACTCAACTTTTAGAAAATTGTCCATAGAGGTCGTTGCATTCATAGTTATCCATGTTTCGTTGCCGATTTATGTTTGACGTGTCTTTTTTGTGAGTGAGCTTATCGCACCGCGGCCTAGATTTAGACATATCCTTTATGGCTTTTTTTCAAAAACTTGACTTCTCATCATGGCAAGAGATGACTGGAACTAATGGAACAGACGGTCGGACAGACCGTCTTCAGCTCCTTCTATCAGGACTGTGCCAGCAGCATGGCAACATTAGCAACTATTTCACCGAATGCATATCATAGAACACCTTTTTGCATATATAATTAAACGCAGCAATCTCTCTCCCCAGCGAAGGAATAAGTAAAAATGGTAAAGCAGCCAGGAAGATAGCATAAGCAATGAGGTAAGACAAAAACAAAGGAATACAACACAAACGCTTACAAAGAATTCTGAGTCATCGATAAAAAGGTATAAAAATAATATTTGTTTTTTTCTTCTGCTTTTCCATATCATATGCTATATTCAACTGATACACATTATTCTACACAGAAAAAAACACGTACTCAAGTATTACCTGCAAGACACAAAGCGGAAGAATAAAAGTTTGTAGGCATCTCGGAGATCCCCATTTTACAATCACAACTGCAGGCAGCGTGTCGCCTGCTTAGGAATGCGCGGTAATAAAAAGCTCCCAAAACTGCTCATAATTTTACACAATACAAAAACACAAAATGTATAGACGTGTAAGAAACATCCGTGTACACGGCTGTTTCAGAAGCCTTCACACAACCTCACAGCCTCTTATACTTAGAAACTTTGTAGGGGGTGCGACAATACCGCTCAGTGACCGATTTTCCCCCTTCCTGTATTTTTGACCGTATTTGTTCCAAGCTTACTTTTATTATGGTTGATAAAAATATGTATTTAATGATCAGGTACTCTCGATGAATGGCTGGTTTCGCTTATCCTAGGTCGACGCGACCGACGGCTGTGCAGCTTTAAACGGTGTAGCGTGTGCCGTGCGTAATGGTGGGTCAACGTTTACGTGTTCTTTCGTTATTTCCTTGTTCACCCCCCCATTCTCATTCTAACTGCTGTAAAAAAGGATGCGCACAAAATTTGTGCTAAAACACTTTGTTCGGTAAGCTTATAGTCTGTTCATTTGCGTTGGATATTGTAGTCGCAACGAGTGTCTCATAATACATGAAAATTTTAGTGCGCAAAATTAGCTATCATGCCTATCTTCTGTTTTCCTGACTATGTAGCTTATTTCGACAAACTTTGGGTGATATCAGTGTTATTCTAACGAGGCAACATTTCGCATGAACAAAACTTCCATTTTGTTTTCATGGCACCTGTAAGTAAATCGAAGGAGGGGCTTCTAATCCGACTCTACACAAACATAATGTTTGGTCTGGCAGATCTTAAACACATCGATACTCCTTTTCTGGCAGTAAATAGCTCCCACTGTAGGGAGCAATCTTCGGACATCTACCACATGGTGTAGGCATGCCCTTTCAATCCTGACATACGCCCTAGCTTTAACCAAACCCGGAAGGACAGGAAAGCGACCCTGGTTGGCTGCTCTTACCTCCAGGCGAAAAAAGACTTGGCTGTGCGAGCCCGGGCAGCGGGTCACCCCAACGGGGTTCTGTGATAGGGATCCCCATGTAGTATTTGTAAGGGCCGTTTCATTAAGGGGCATTACCTGCATACCGCTCGTGTATCCTCATTCAGATACCCCACAAATGTTTAATCGCCCACCTTTGTCTGCGAGAAGCCGTTTCGTCGGGGGTTGCTCGTCGTCTGTAGATCGACGTCGCTTGGAACGCTCAGTCTCACCTGAAAAGACAAGATGAGCTCAAGGTAAGGTTTCATAATCTGTTTACCATGGAACACCGCCGTCCGGGCCGGGGCCGCACCGAAATTGAGAATCGGTTTTAGCCGGCTGCTGCATAGACTGGGTGCAAATGTGAAGGAGTGAGTAAAGCCACTACCCTGCGCGCTGAACAGTTCTGGTTTAGCTTCTCCTTCCGCAGTCAGTCTGATTTACGACCTGCTCCCGTGCGCGCGCGGTGAGGTCCATAGGCAAGGTAGGTCATGCTTAGTAATCTCGATGTATTATCTGAAAACTGTGACACGTTAATAGAAAAAATTTGGGCCGGTGAACACTTCACATCCATTGTTAAACGAACAGCTCCACGAAGAATCATCGAAAAAGAATAGCGAACAGCCACGTTTTGCTAGTCTGTTGCTTCGCCTTTTTTTGCACCCTGCATAATGGTCAATGTAATACACTGTAATAAAAGAATTGGCTCTTTTGGGTCCTATTTCTCTGGAGCATATCAATTCTAAATTTTTGCGGGGGCCGGACCTACCTTTTGGCGGTGTCGTGTCCTCAGCGCCCTCCGTAAATGAACCGTCTGAAATAATCAAAAACTCATAAAACGACTGCTATAAATAAAAAAACGGCAGCAGCCACGCACCCGCACACTTGTCTGTAGCACTCCCCCCATGCCAATCCGTGAAAATGGGGCGTTTAGATGCAAAAACGTCACAACGCGCGGTTATTCCAAAAAGCGGTTTTGCTTGACACACAGTATCGCTGGCTTCTGTACCAAGGCTGGCGTTCGTACAAACTCTCGTGTACAGACGCGGAAGATAGGCCTCGTAAAATGAAAGAATTGGCTCTGTGGTTAGTGTTTGTTAAAATTAAGAATAATCAGTAAAAACTGTATAATTAGCAGACAACGATTTGAATGCGTTGGGTCTGCTTGATTGACTTACGTTATTCTTTCACGACGCCTAACCTACATTTCATAAATTTAAGAGGGCAGAAGTCGCATTCTCAAGCAGTTCGCAATCACGTATTCAATCACAACATCATCGCATGATGTGCACCATTCTTCCTGCGGCACCGTTTTTAGCCTAACGTTCTAGCTGAAACTTTCATACAATTCATGCGTTTTACGGAAGAACGGTGATGGAAACCGGCTGCCTGAAGTGTGGAATCAGGAATACAGCCAAATTATTCTGAGTAGAAAGAAACACGTTCACTGGTTCAAGCGAGTACAAAATGCCGAAAAAAGCCTTTTTCGCGTTTTATTGTTTCCGTGATTTTAACGGCCTCTACAGATCTTACTCAAAAATGCATCGTCAGTAAACTGACCTACATGATGCAGCTCACAATTACCTAGTAAGCTGCCATTCTTCTTTGGAGCTTCCGTATTAAATGCGATAGGAAAGCGAGCTCAAGTTCAGAATATTTTCGCCGTCGGGGACAAACATGCGGCGGCGGTAAGGTGACGAATAAGCTTTCGTTTATGTTTTTAACTTGTAACTGACTATAGCGGCATCCTTCAGCAACAACCCCCAGCCATGCGAAGAAACATAGCTTCGGTGCTTCGGGCAGCAGGACCCCGCCGCCTTCCCTCCAACAACCTTTCTCGCTCTTCGTCCTACGTTTTCACAAAGGCAAATAAAGAATGTCGGAGCGGAACAGAAATTGCTTCTGGGGAAATAAATTCTATATAATTTAAAATGTTCAAAACTGTTGCACAAGCTACAGCACACTTTAAAGATTGTCTAGCTCGTCGTGAATAAATGCTGATAACTTCTGGAAGTTTACTTGACGACTCACGACACAGCTAGCCGTAAATAAAAGAATATTTTATGGTATTAAAGTTGGCGGGTCGGTACTGAAGCTAACCCAAATAGGAGGGGCCGGTCGTTGTACCTTTGGGGGCGCCTGGGCGGAGACAACAGAGTTATGATGATATCGTGTTAGTGTGACTGAACTTTCATAGGTTTGAAAAAATGTTTGAACTCATTCAAGGGGATGCCGTTACGGGCTTAAGCTCCTCGCTCATTTTTAAGAACAGGATTGTTGTTATGGCAGTTTATAATGAATCTCAGAACCAACGTCTGACAACTTCAATTCAAGGGCAGGAACTTTGCACTCCCTCAAATACCCCACCAACCACCTTTCCCCGATTACCACACTGCCGCCACCCTGGGAGAGCATACCGAGAATCACAGTTACCAAACAACCAGTCCAGCGAAGAGAAAAACCTCGAGAATTTTGCGCCCAACACGTGCAGAACCCACCCATGACCACTACTCTACGGACGCCCGTTTTGTGGAGCATTCAACGACGGCGACATCCGTTGGCCCCCGCACAGCTCACGTACGGCATCCCACACGTGGAGAGACCCAAGCCATTGCAGAAGCCTCTATACTTCACCAGCATCGGACCGACCACATTACAGTCCGCACGGACAGCCAGGGAGCACTACGAAGGTTCGCCACGTATGATATACAAGCACCTGTCCACACTAACCTGACAACATACATGCAAGCTAATCCCACCTACCCGTTTTCCTGGAATGAATCTCTGGCCACCAAGGTAAGAATGAGCTCACGCTCTGGCCCGAGATGCTTAATTCCCGGGCAACCCTTAGCCGTGGCCGGAAGAATGTAATCAAAAGAGGATAGAGCGATGAATCATGAAATGAGCCGCGAACATCTCGGGAACCTCCGGACACCAAGAATACTACTTCCCTCCTATCTAAATTGATGTCGCTAAGGCGCCCTACATACATTAGACTCGCGCTGACATTGTCCCTCCATGGTGATCTCTCTCGCAACTATACATGCAGAAGACACCAGAATTGCCACGAGCTCTGCCAGGTGGCCATTCAGGTGGCCATTCGGACAATGAATATACATTTGGCGCTGTGTACGGGCCACCTCATCTCTCGCACTTCTTTCCACTAATTCCTTCCCCCTGATATTCTCTACTCGTGATCTAGCTGGACCGCTACCCCTAAAATCTATGGGCCGCACTGTTTTCCCTGTTGTCTGCCCACATTGACACTGTGCACCACTCCCAAGCCAGCGACCATCGGAGGACTACTGAACATCGCTTTCCACGAGGTCTGATAACTCCGCGACTCAAATCTGAGATGCTTAATAACGTTTGCTCTTTGTCTATCTTCTTAGGCTTGACAGTTGCAGCGACTTATAATAATAATAATAATAATAATAATAACAATCATGATAACAATTTATTCACTGTACATATGCAAATACATGATCCAGCACGCATAAGCGTGTGGGGGTCGCTTGTGTGCGTGGCTGGGCAACCCCGCGAATCACAGTTTGTGATTGACCATAATAATATACATATAGCCATTTACAACCAAGTAATAGATTTCCAACGTATAAAAACAAGCTCCATAAATAGGAACACAAGTGTGGGAACATGCAAGACACAAGAAAACACTGCAATTAAGGAGCTTCGCGAGAAATAAAATATACAATCGTTACATAAAGGAATACAAGCTTTGTGTTCAAAGACAGTAAGAATTACAAACGGAAGAATGGGAAACTTTATGCGTCTGTGCTCAACCACTGTCGAAGCAAGCGTATCACTGTGGTGAAGTTAGAGATATTGGGGTCAAAGTGAAGCTTATTAAAATAAAATGGATTATAAAGCGGTGACTTCTTTTACCGAAATTGGTGAACACACGAGGTAGGATTCCGTTCGCGCGGATTCCGTTCGCACCCTTCGAATTTAATGCGCACGTAGCTTCACCCGACTCCTTTTGCGAGAAAAACTAACAACCGTGTTTTGGTGCAGCTGCCATGCCCATGGTGCTTGTGGTGTTTTTCAATGTACATTTTCACACGCGCAAGCGTTGTATCAAAGCTGCTACTGTTCTGGGGTGGCGTAGAGGTTAATCCAGGCCCCACGGTTTTGGGGGTGGAGCTGCTGAAGCTTGAGTTCTGCTTGTGCACATGGTTAGGACAAAATTCCGCTGGTGGAAGAGGAGAGTCAGAAAATGCTATCCTAAGTAGTGTGCGAAAACGTGGGGAGCCGCAAGGAGCCCACGATGAGGTGCCTCAAGAGAAAAACGCTTCATGCGGCGGAAACCGAGCCTTGGTCGATCGCGTTGTGAACCTGGCGTATATCAAACTCTGCTAAAATTGCATCCGAGACGCTCAGCATTTCGTTTCGCTTCCTATCGCTTCCTGACTGAGTTGAAGTGGACTTTGGCTTTTGGACTTTTGGAAGGTAGATAGTGAACTTTGATATACCTTATATTGTATAGAGAAAGCCCCGATTTTTAATTCTTACTCTTAACACAAGAGCCGATCTAAGAAAAGCCAAAGTGAACCTACTGAAGACCTCCAGCTCCACTGTTTTCCCAGTATTCACATGGCAATTGCGAAGGCTGCCAAGTTCTTAATTTGTGAACCGAATCAACCAAACCACGTCAATCAGCGCGTGAACACTAGTGTGCAGAAAACAGTGATAGAGCTCGGTAGAACCACAAACATAGCCCCTATCCTTTCGGAAAACTCGTTGGCGAAACCAAACAGTGCGCAGAAACTTCCACACACTTATAGCGTCCCCTTGGCTACCCCCAAAAAACGAACGTCTACAATGAGTCAGAACACTAACGGCATCACTCGGTAACACGGGCACCTGAAAAAGAAGTTGTGCTCCCTTCACAGTAACACGAGCGCACATCTCAGAGAGTGCAAGCGCAGACAAAAAAAGACAACACGAACAACCAAATAACACCTTACAGCTGTTAGCACAAGAGAAAATATTCATGCGCTCGAAAGCTATCTAGATTTGCCCTGTCCAGAACGGGCGAGTTTCGCCACAGGTGTTAATCGCCGCCGCTCGTGAGCGTGTGCACTCCGTGTTTCAACAGGGCCTTTTGGAATTATGGGAGGTATGTAAGGCTGGGGCTCCGATGGTGTTCGATATTTTGCAGCAGCAAAGATTTGCGGCGATGTACCACTACCAGCTTCGTCAGTATTAAATCTACATGTGGATGTGCATTAAGATGGGATTTTTGTGGCATTGTCACCCTGTCTGTATGAGATTTTGAATCATGCTTGCAAATATGGTGGATGAGATCCTTTCGCTCCGCATTTAGAGGTAAGTAAGAAGCCTTTTCTACAATAAGGGTCATTGAATATCCCTGGATGAGCGAATGAGAAGAGCACAGAAGAGCCGCTGCTTAGTTCTATGTGCTACAATGTGTTCGCATTGCTCCAATACGCTGGGTGGTCTTCATCAAGACGCATGCATCCAGAGGGTAGAACCAGAGTTAAATCAGCTGGGGTCGGGCATAGTTGTGGCCCTCAATCTTTTCTTCCTCCTCGTCCTCTAATTCTTCTTTTCCTAACAGCACCCTTCATTCCACTCACTAAACTTCGCCACTTACAAAACATTAACACTGTCAGGGACAAATTTATTTAATATCTGTGTTTTCTTACCTTTACAGGTGGGCCTCCCGGTTTCAGTTGACTGCGAGCCACGCATGTTGTTGAGTTCTTGAAGTTATTGAAGTGGTTTCGGCCTAGTAGCAGCACGTTTTGCTGTAGCGGTGTCGGGATTGGCTTTGGGCACTGTATTATCACGATTACCTGACCAGGATAAAAAATTGATGGCAAAGGTGGAACACCTACTGTAAATCAGGCTCATTATGATACATCATACACCAGTGCTGAGAGGGCTCGATATAGCCAAATAGATAGCTTCTTGAAACATAAAACTAGAACAATAAGTGCCGGAAAGTAGAAACCATGTTTTCAACAGTTTCGTATATAACGCTGTGAATCTTAACTATATTCTCGTCATGTTTACCTGAGTGCACTACAGAAAGTATGCACCGTGTGGAACTGAATGCCCACGAATATGAAGCACGAATAAAGCCATAGGAAACTAAAAAGGCTGCGCATGGCATAAATGAATGCAACACACAGCCACAAACAATACCGGACCATATTTCAGAAGGCTGTGGATAGGAAAGGGGGGTGAGGGAGTTTAGTGCAAATTTTAAGGTGTGCACAATCAACTCCTCATTTACTTGAGCGGATAAAAATTTACATTGAAGCCCATGCCGAATTATTAAACACGCACACCAATCACACCTTACTACGCATGAACTAGTCAAGCAAAGCAAAGTACGACATGAAACAAGCGAGTATGTTGTTACCTTGACTTTTGGATTGCGTTCTCTCCTGCTACGAGAAGTGGGCTTTTCGCAAAAGCGTTGGTATCACTCTTAGTTTTAGAGGAACTCGGTGTAAACATAACAAACTTCTACTGCACCGTCGTAATTGTGCTTCTGGTTGCAACCATACATATATCTCGCTCTCCGTACATTTGAGAACGGCACCATGCGTTTCCAGCAATGTACATTTTCGGCAACCCGTAGCGCTTTTCTGTAATACAGTGGTCACATGTACGGTTGACGCTCTAATATTGCCCAACACTAGCATAGAATAGGTATTGTTAGAATTCAAGACAACACCGTAAAACAATATTGAATCGATGATGCGAAAAATGCCTGGTATACATCATACCCAAATTCCCTTGGGTGCTCTGCCTACAGGAAGTCGGTTTTGAATGCGCCCACTGACTTCGCGGTTCCATCTTAAGCAGATTATTTGAGTAGTTATGGCTAGCTTAGCCTGTCCTTCCTTGTCCACCCTGAATTCACCGAAGTCGACCACCCTCAGCGCTCGGGGTCTTTCGCCGTTAGAAAGACAGCTGCTGACTCCCTGCAAGAGCAGTTATGTTTTGTGGATTACTGCGGACGACCGGACAGGTACCCCCTTCTTTCCCGAAGGGTAGGTGTGTTTTATCACAGCTGTGGTTGTGTTGTAGAGTCCTACGCATTAAACGCAGTTCCGCAGTGCTATATCGTCATCTCGGAGTGAATGCCATGTGTGGCGAGGGGCGACGAGACCTTACTGCTTGGCGCGCTCGTACCAGTGGCGGAATTCTGTGCAGCGTGCGCTGTACTTTACTCCGTTTCATACATCAAATGCAACGCTGCGAAGGCTAACGCTTGTTCGCGGTGTGCACTTCCATGTCCAAAACTAGTGTGTTGCTTGCGGTGAGCTAGAAGCAATAACTATTTCGCTAGCAACCTTAAAGGATAAAGGTTTTTTATAAGCTTGAAAACGATGCCCGTATTGCCGGGAAAACAATCGGCTTTTTTCTGATCCATTTTTCAATTTGTGCGCTACCTGGCCGCCGCGTGCTTGTTTTGTCTGTGCCAGTGTTGAAAAAATAACGTCCAGCTTTGTGGCCTCGACGATCTCTACTGTGCACGTTTTTTGAGGGTTCGCACTTTGTTCCTACATTCTTCGAATATTTTACAGTGTGTACACAATGCGTTTTCCGGAGATATCTGTCTGGGAAGTACTGAGTGTTGCGAGAGAGAACACCAGAGTATCTCCCCGTACCATCGAGAAATTGAAGGTGGAGCGCCTGCGTGAGCCTTTGATGTCTCCAGAGAAAAAACTAATGACGTGAATATTTCAAGATCGAAAACACTCATACATGACAGCTCCCTATTGCATGCCATGCATTTGAAAGCGCCAAGTGTGTACGCCAAGAGGCAAATCCTAACCGTGAAGAGCGTGCGAAAGGCTTCCAGCGAAGATACCTTGCCGAACTTTACGAAAACAACCTTGTGGAGGACATCGGCTTCACGATTCAGAAAAGAAAACCGAAAATTACGCTGATCGAGCGCCGTGACATCATTGACTGGCGCCGCAGGTAGCTTCGGGAGATCAAGGAATTCCGAAGACAGGGCAGTTCGGAATTCTTTTGGCATATTTTCTCTGGCAGCACGTTTGGACTGCCTTCACCTAGAGCTTGGTGTTAGCACGCCACTTCATGATCGTAATAAAGAGTATTACATCTGAATCACAAAGACAGAAAAAATTCGCTTCAGCAAAGTGGTTGTTACTGTTGAACGTTTGCACAGACGTCGTATTTCACGACCAGTTGGCGGGGTACCTGCCAATATCAGCCAGGGTTATTTGCTAAATCTCCGTAGTTTGGTGCGATAAGCCAAACCAACAAAAGCGTCAAAACTCTCGTATTATTCCTGGGGATAATGCCTTCTTGTCCCCACTGAAGGAACTAATCAACATCCACTGTATACCACTCGTGTCTCTGAAAGATACAAGCCGGCACCACTGCTGAAAACGTGGTATGTTTTTGTTTGCAGCTGCCATAAACGGTAGGGACTGCCGAGAAATTCTTACAAAATCAGACAATTGGGACATATAAACTTATCATGAAGCAAAACTGACTGCCAGATGCCATTGAGTGCCAAATTTCAGCCCAGATGAGGGAGCAGTAACGCCGAGATGATTTTCTCGGGTTGTATCTCAACAGCTGTTTCTCAAAGAGTAGCAAGGATAGTATTTGTGGACCAGTCATATGAAAGATATTTGCACCTTTTTTGCCTCATGTTCTTCTGTTCAGTATTGCCGATTATGATTATGTTAAGGCTCCTGGTGCTGCAGTGCGTATGTGTACTTGCGTGCGCTAACTCGTGCACTCGTCTGTTTTGCTTTGTGAAGGTGCATTATAGATAAAAAATTGGCCAACGCAAAGCGCACTAAAGATTACGACCGCAGGACAATCCTGCCCAATGAAATCATTATGCTTTCCTCGAAGGTCTGACAACTAGATTGGCTTCGCCCCCAGTCAAAGGAGCCCATTTGATCCCTGTACATGCTGCGAGCAGTCCAAGAGATTTCGTCCAATCAGCTGCTGAATACGTCCGACAGAAAAGGAGAACAACGACCTTAGACGGATGGCAAATACTTTGAGAAGTATTCATCAACAAAATTTTTGCCAAACATCCCGAACAATAGGTGGATGTCATGGACAACGCCCATACCACACCGTTGAAGAAGCACAAATACGCTGTGAAAGTCCCCCCCTGCCACCCATGTGTTTAGTGACCACAGGAGGCCTACGGCACCACACACCCTCAACCTCTGACACCCTCAACTGATTTCAGAACACGGCAATCTCGAGCACACGAGCTTACCCGCCGGGTCCGTCCACAGCATCTCTGCGCGCTACGCGCAAGCAGGCAGTGTTTCCCGGTCCCCAACTTCGCCCTCTCCCGTGAAGCAGCATCTGTGGTCCGGAAAGCACAGACCTCATCTCTTATCACTCCATCCCCTATCCACTACATGCATGGCGTCCTCTCGCGTCCCACTTGACCTACACCCAACTGCCCTTCCTACCCATCAGTACGACACCTTTACTGGGAGTGCCATCCGCCAGACCTACCACCACACCTGCGTTCTCGCATCGCTTCTGGGAGGACTGGTTGAACCCGGGTCCTGGCGTGATGTCAAATCGACGCAAGAACTTTTGGTGGCACACTGCCTTCGTGTTAGTGAGGACGTCTGGGAGTTCTGCGGACCAGCCATCTCCTAATGAAGAGACTGTGGCACGACGGCCCGGACTAGGGCTGTTTAAAGAATAAAGTTTTCTCTCTTTCTCTCTCTACCATGTCGACCGCAAAGCAAATATTCAGCTTTGGCTTAGAAAGTTGTTCTATGGTCGAAGCTCATGGTGAGAGCTTAACTTATGGCACTTTCGCAAAATGTGAACACACCCACCATAGTGTACCGGATCAAAACTCCGGCGGTTGCCCACGGCAATGTAATGTTGCGTGTAACACCATACCAAAGTGAGTTGACCTCAACTGAACTTGTTTGGGGCTAGGTGAAGGGGTACATTGCCAGACGTAACGCGGGTTTCGCTTTAGGTGAAGTCAAAAAGCTTTTGCCGGAAGCACTGGCGTGTGACAGCCAGGTAAACTGGCAAAACAGCTCGCTCACGTAGAGAAAGTTGAGGCTAAAGCATGGGAACGCGGTAATCGTTAACAGTGAAGCTGATCCACTCGTTCTCAGCATTTCTGGTTCGTTCGACTCCTCCTACGATGAGTGGAGTGCTCAGTTCAGTGACGAGGAGTGAACTGGCATTGAAAAACTTGTTTGACTTCCTAGGAGTGTGTGACTTGCTAGTGGAGGCTTTAATCAAGAGGGCTAGCTGGGTGAGCTAAGCAGCGGACACCTTTCTACCAGCCTGTTTGCGCTGCTTTATGGTGAGCCAATTTCCCGAAAAGGCTTTGTTGCCATGACGAACCAAACAGTGTTTCCTTGCTGTGTGGTTTTGTTTGTGAGGTTGAACGTCCCAAAGTGACCCAGGCTACAAGTACAAAGCAAGAGAAGACTTAGAGATTTCTGGCAGCTTTCACAAAGTGGCTAGAGTCAAGCCCGACCGACGTAAAAAGAAGACAATTGACATGTGCGCAAATTCAGGCCTGTCAACACTGGTGTTTTCTTTCCAAAAGAGCAAAGCCTCAAGCCTACAAGTGTTTTCTCATCCCTTGCGCCGTTCTTAAGGCGCCTATTTTTACATCGCTTGACGAGAACTTTTTGGGGACCAGGGGGGCAAGGGCATTCTGAGACGTTTTGTTTTGTCGATGATTACCTACCTAATACTCCTATAGAAAGAACGGTGCGTCGAACCAGTGCAAATGCAGCAACTTCTCAGTGTCTTCTCTTGCGTACTAAACCCGTTCGAACTCCCAACAAAGTCCTGGAGCGTGGAATAATGCTGTTGCTAGATATTAGCAGGATCATTCCTGATGGCTGCGCATGCTAGACGTATGCGCTCATATATCACAAGCGGTTTTCTGCCTTTGCCGTCCGCCCAAATGAAGCTCGTGGAACGAGGCGTTTAGACGGCCCTGAATAATTCAGTGTTCCATTCCTGTCAGTAATCGATGTTAAGTGTATGCACGCACAAGCACATAAGCTTTTTAATGCCGGTTACCCACAGACTTTACTTTTACCTATCGTGGAGGGTGTGGGAAAATGGATGACGTCGATGGCAGCGTCGCAGATGGAGGAGACGAGGCGCGGGCGCATGAATGACATTCCCTGCGTGCGCAAAGCGTGTCATTGACTGAAGAAGATCAGGCAGTAGGCGGGAACAACGACTGTGAATGCTGTGAAACCACCAAGGGAGGCATGCAAGATAAATTATTCCACACCGATCGTTCCCTGCAGAGTCAACGTGGTCTACGAAATCCCGCTAAGATGCGGTGCAGTGTACATTGGACAGGCAGGGAGGTGCCTTCATAAACGCCTACGTGAGCACACATACGACTTACGGGTCGCACCGTCCGCCAACTTGTTTATTAAGGCCTGTGGTTGCACACCACCACTTTTCTAATGCACGAATGTGCTTAAAGGGGCTATGAACACAAAATAAAATTTTGTTTTGTTCAAAAGATTTTGTGTTTTATAGTGCCCCCGTGGCTTGTTCGGCAGCAAACGGTGCTTTGTTCGCTGAGAAAGTAATCACTTATTGTTAAAATTTTGATTTTCCCGCTGTAAACCATAGTGTAAAGATACTGTCAAACCATACAATTCTCTTTAGACGATACTAAAACATCCTAGTGTGTTTATTCTAGAGTCCCATTTATTGAGGTTACTTTAGCCAGCTAAAGAAATATGTATGGCTTTAGATCTATACACTAGACGCGACAAAGCTCTTTTGGCTGGCTATAGACCATTGTTTAGATTCAATTCTACAGACTAGAAACCATTCAACTGTTTTTTGCCAGCTAATGAAAAAAATTTGTCCTCAAGCTGAAGAGAGACAGCCATAGATGCTTCTTTGACTGGCTATAGGCCGTTGTCCAGCTCTAAGTCTACATACTTGGACCCATTCAACTGTCTTTTGGCAGCTATTGGAGCGAATTTGCCCTAAAGCTGAAGAGAGGCAGCCACAAAATCATCTGCAGCTGGCTACAGAGCAATATATAACTGTAAATGTTTAAACGTGTCACAATTAGGCAGCATTTAGCCGTCTTTAAGAAAGTGTTTGGCGCAGGATTTCCAGGCCTGCATCCATGAAAGCTTCCTTAGCTAACTACATAGTGACATAAGGCTCCAAGCCACCAGCCGTAATATAAAAGTGTTAGCCCATAAAGGTATATTTCGAGGGAACCATTAATCCCATTCCCCTAGTTCAGTATGAGTTATTACGCGAAATTTCTATACTAATGATTTACCCAGCTACATCTGCTACACAGATTGGATGACGATGATGAGGTTGATCGGCCGGTTATATGAAAGTGTTTTTTCAATAAGGTTAGTTACTGGTTATACCAAAAACATGGGAAAAGTAATATAAAGGCAGATACTGATTTACGCTCAAACTCAGGTCGTAACTTCGGATCCTACCCGTCAGCAAAGCTTCCAGATGAACGTTGAGCGAAGGAAGTATAAGTTCGGCGAATTCCTCTGCGGCCCTTCGCTGCCGGGGTCAGGTAAAAAAGCGGGCTTCTCTGAAAACTGCCCTCTCAGCGTCTAAGCTTTCGCTCCCAAGGTACGTGTGGACACGGTCAGAAATGTGGTGGCAGCTGCGAACAACCGCTTTGCTTCTACTGCGGAGCCCATTTTGAGATTAGTCATTAAGAAAGAGGCAGAACCACGAGAACAGCGACACACGCAAGACAGAAGGATGCACAGAAAGGAAATTCCGGGAAGTGATAAAAAGGCAGAGGGGAGTCGTGTTTTATTTTTGGTTGTTTGTTTCGCAGACTCGTTTTGGCGACTGGTACCGAAGGAAAGATTTCGTTGAAGGAAAGGGTCAGGCGTTCCGCGCTGTGTTAGTATTTGTGCGCGCAGCGATGGTAGTATCAGAAAATTTTCCCGGAGTGCTGAGAACAAATATAGTTGTTCTGATGATGAAAATAAAACGTTAGTGATTATGTATTTACCGCATAAAAGTAATCACCAGCGAATGTGTGGAGTGGAAGTGGAGAAAACGTTTTTTTTTTTTATTATCTCATGGAGTGCTACCGTAGGTGGTGGGTGGACATCCTAGTCCCGGTAGTCCACGCTGTGCCGCGGCGGCCCGGGCGCGCGTCACCAGACACTCCTGATCCGCGAGCTAGCCACTGCGCAGCAAGCTCTCCCACTTCTCATGGTGTTGTGGTGGGGGGGGGGGGGGGGGTTGGCAGGGCACATCCATACCAAATGTGTTGTTGTATTTGGGGTGCCGTGGCAGTATGGGCAGTTGGGGGGGTATGCTGGTGGGGGAACTCCAATTGAGGACGGTGTGGTTGTGGTAAGTCTCGGTCTGGAGTCATCGCCAAATGTGTGCGTCGGCCACCACACCTAGGCATAGATTTGGGGGCGGTAGAGCCTGATGGATGCTCTGTAGTGATTAAGGAGGTCGGAGTAGTTCTGTGAGAGTGGGTGCTGGACCAGAGGGCGGCTAAGCGGGTCGCCTTTTTCCCCTTCTGGGAATGCCCGGTGGGTAAGGTCGCGGGCAGTGGAATGAGCCACCTTATTCCCAGTTAGGGACGTATGGGCTGGAATCCATACAATGCGGGTCTCTGGCAGTTCCTAGTCGTTGTTTGAGGATGGCAGCTGCAAGGCCGGTGATTTTCCCCGTTGCGAACCGTCGGCAGGCTGTTTGTGAGTCGGTGAGCACGGTAATATTGGACGTCGGGACGTGCACCCACCGCTAATGCGATATGCCGCTTCTTCAGCTGTACTTGTAGAGCCGGTATGAAATGTTACTGTTGCCAGTGTGCTACCATCCGCTCTGACTACCGCAGCCGGAGTACACAAAAGTTACACAAAAAAGAGTGTAACTTTTGCTTGAGGAAAATAAACATTGTAGTAAAGAAATACATCACGCACAAAAATTCACTAACATACATTTAGACAGAATACAGACGACCAAAAAACCTAAAAAATGTTCTATGAGTTCCTTTGGCAGAACCCAGAATACCAAGGTACAGACATCTCTTTTCTCCACTTTCTGATCAATAACAAATGATTCATGACTAGCATCAAGTACTTCGGGCTGCTTCCAATGTGCAGTGCGAAAGTCGGTGCTGCACGGTTTCAGTGAAAACTGAACCCACTGCTGTGTTTGCGACCAAGTAGAAAAAACAACAAGACTAGTGTTTACGATAGGCTCGGGCAGGAGTGAATCGCCTCCGCAACGGGGAAAACGAAACTTGCAGAGAGAACTCCTGTTGTTAACCCGGCCTGGTTTCAGCAGCTGGGCTAACTCACCAAAAAAATCGTAATTTCCTTACATCTTTAGCACGCATCCGCAAGGCAACGCCACAATTCTGAAGAATAGTCAAAATTCGCCATTGCTGGTCAAACATTGGGGCGAGCTCAAGGGGTTTCGGCAACTAACAAATGAACACAGTATGCATCAAATTAACAGATACGTGCCGTGTATTTTTTAATACGCGTAGGGTTTAAGTTCTCGAAACGAAGAAAATATTTTGAATTGAAATCGTGGAAAATCTGAGAAAGAACATTTATTTCGGCTTGCTGATTGCATGGAACCCATACACTTTAAACGTCAATAAACCGGCGCTATACTTGTTTCAGTGTTTTGTTCCTTAATCCAAAAACTCGGTGGGTAGAGAGCATAGGCAACGAAAGGCGGTATTGGAGGGAGGAATAGGGATTCACCGCCCTGAAAAGTTTGGGTGTGTTTTGGAACTGAACCTGTCCACCACTTTTTACTCGGACAGCTTGGGCTATACGTCAGAACATGTCCACCGCTGCGTGGCCTTGCATGACGGTAACGAATGTAGGTGAAACGCGTAAAGCTGTTGAGGGCACCCCGATCTGTTTCAGTGCGACAACAGTTCGAGTAGACTCTTGTTCCCCGTGACAGAGAAGCCGAGTAGAGTTCAAAACGCCGTGACCCCATTCGCGAAAGTTAAAGGAGTGCCATAAGAATCAGACGGGGTTAACTTCTATACGACATGTTCGCATTCAGGATGTCGAGTGCACGTTTGTGCCTTTCAACCGGTCATTACTGTAATACGACACTTTCCTTATACCTTGCGTTTCAAGAGTCAGTAGGTGGGACCCCTTTCCGCGTGCTGAGGCACCCCGAGAATTCATTGCTCTCAGTGCTACGGCGGCTCTCAATATTTCGTCACGGCGGAACGGATTCTGTGTTGTAAATGAGCCAGTGATACAACAGTGAACCGTGCGGGAATTGACCACGCACTGCTAAATTTTCATCGACCAATAAACGCCGTTGAGTTGTTGAATGTTGCGCTGAACATGCATTGTAGTCCAGGTTTCGGTATTAACAAAACACTATCGTCTATTGCAAACCATATTATAGGCACGCCATTAGCGCAGCCTAGCTTACCTCTCAGCACGGACAAAAAATATCCTTTCACAGAAGCAGACGACCGGAAATAACACACCCAGACGACAACTGCGACAGGACCGGAGTGAGGAGGCGGGAAAGCTGTAACGCACCGATCGAGAGAGAGAGAGGATGATATGCACTGGTGCTCCGACGATAACACGTTCCCTCTTATCTAGAGTGTACTGGAATATTCAAGAGGTATTGTCATCGCCACCGATTATCGGGCGCGTATTATTCGCGCGCTTTACTGTTCGGCGGCGACTTGGCCTGTCTGTCTGCGTACCACATGACCGTCGCTTTCATTGCTTCCTCTTATGGCTCGAATCACTCAGCAAGCAGGCTGGCACTCGCTCCAGCTTCCCTACAATCAGGGTTTCGCATGGCTTCTGTTCACCTGTTCTACTCACGTTCCAACACTGTGAAATATAATGGGGCGCGGGCTATTTTGCAATTTTTTTGTAGAATAGCGTGTGAAATTTACAATTTTTGTAGAATTTCGAAGATAGAAATGTTTTGAATGTTTTGTGAAGCGGGCGCATCACTGCCCAAGCTCCTTAATCGTGGCCCACACACAAAGTGGGTAGTCTCAGGGAACAACGACACATACTTTTGCCCTTTAGCTGAAAAAATCACGAAAGCTCCGACTAACGCGCAAGACTTGAAGGTAGCGATGCGGTGCGAAACCTTGACTACCCATTAGGAAGGTTTAAGCCACGATTGCAGCCGATTTTCCACTTTTTGGCGGCCGCAAGGACCTTTACTCAATTATTGTTGGTACAAGTGTGAGCTTTCATTTTTTTGGAGGTGCTAATTATTGGACGTAGCCTTGGAGGGGCGTACACTATGACGGGTCGTTCTCGCTATCAGAAAGTGCTGCCACGATTACGGCGAACGCTGGAGTTTTTTTTTTTTTTTTTTGTCCAATCTTGGCCAATCTCCCCAAGTGGGTATGCTTGGCTTAGCAAACGTGCGTCGCACTGCGCGGTTACCACGAAGCACGCACGCACGAGCACTAGGCATTTTCTTGATTTTGTTAACTGTCGGGCGGTAGCCGCGAGGCCCCGGCTGACGTGCCCGCGCTCGGCAATTTCTTGGTATTTTGATACGCGAACACGCCAAATTACGATTTGCTACACAGCTTCGCTGTTATTAACTTAGCGCTAGCGCATTGGGCTAGTAGTGTCAAGACCAGAATTGAAATGCATGACTCTTGTTTGTTCAGGCAGAAGCCCTAGATGCCCCCTTCTGCGAAATAGCGATGTCGTTGTAGTTGTAAAGAAATACGGTGCTGCAGAAAACAGTATATAAATAAAAAATTATGCGGGATTCTATGGGATTGAACACTGAACAAGTTTTACGGATCCACAAAGGTGGTCCCAATAAAAAAGCTCTTATTTAGAAACCAATTACGGCTAATTGAATTGCCTTCAAAGCACTTGCAAAGCAATGGTTTTATACAAAGAAATAATGCGACACTTCATACAAAAAAAATGCCACATCGAAAATCATCACGGATACCTCCGAGGACTGCCCTGCCCCACAAAGCAAAGTAAATTTTATCCCGATTTTTATTATCTAGTACTGACGAAGGTTGGCAGATTGACTGTATTTTTTTATTTTTGAAACGCTTTCGATTCGCATTCGCGTGTGCTTCTTCTGAAAACCTAAAGCTAGTAAGTTTAATTTGAAATGTGATAATGGGGAGAAAAAATTTGTGGAGCGTGCATTAGTGGCGGAGAGCTAGGGAAGCACTAAGAACTGGCGGTCCCTCTCCCTTCGTTGTAGACCCGGCTTTTGCACCTCACATGGGTATTCGAACTTTCTGCTGATAGTTCTCCATGACTGGCCTCCACAGGCAGGCCCGCATTGTTTTATCCGCACGCTTTCACATCTCTCTCAAAGTGCAGCCCGTTAGCAGGAGGTATTACCCTTGGCAACAGGCTTCGCAAACTCGTCTGTAACACCGACTAGGCGCCTGTGCTCACCAATTAGGCGCGAATGCACCAGAAATGGCGAAGAGAAAAGCACGCGAGAGATCCCACAACGAACGCTGGGGAGAGTGTTCTTGAAGGTCGAGGGGGCCAACGTCGGGCGCTCCTCACGAGGCGCAAGCTCGTGTGCGCTGGGTATTTTTCTTAGTATTTTTTGCGAGCGTCTCTCGTGGCGCAAGCGTGGACAACGGCCCTGTACACGAGCCTTTATGCCATGTGTTGCGTAGTGACGTCACGAGTTGTTGGGTAGCGGTGAGGCTCGGTGGAGCCATGCCTAGGCTAGTGAAGCGAGCGCGAAGCTATGCACAGCAGCGCGGGCAGTTTCACGGCAACGTGAGCTGTCGTCATCACTTGGCGAAATTTCTTATGGCCATGGACGGATAAAGCATGGCTTAAACATCTCTGCATTAAATCTTTATATGGGCATCACGTGGATGTTGTTTTGGAGAAAAAAAAAAACATTCGATTATTACGTTGCCATTACACCAGGTGTGCGGCGGGCTCTCTTTTCCGCCAGTTGTTTTTACTTAAATACCAATGATATTTTTATTAGTCGATCCTCTATTCGGCTTCTTGCTTATAATTTTGTAGTCAATGGAAAAATTAGTAGTGAGCATGAAATTTTTTTAGGTGCCGGCCTTTTTTTAAAATAAAGTCAAATTTACCTATAATATACATAGTGTTCAAGTTACCGCGAAAAAGACCTAATTCTACGTTGGTAATTTGTGTTCTTCTGGCAGTTCATTGACTGTACACGAGGATTACGTTTTCGCAAAAGATGGAAGAGAGTTAAATTTTATCCAGTTTAAGTTAAGGCGTTTGTACTGGCGACACAAATATTGCACGTGTTTGACGTGCGTTGTACCAGTTTTACAATACGGTTAAGCCATCCTGGATCCTACCCGGGTAAACCTGAGTGAAAATTTAGAAATATAGAAAGCAGAACAACAGGGTCCGTCCTCGGACTACACTGATTTCTGGAGGGTTGTACTACTATGAAAAAAATGACCACGTATCTGCTCTTTTCGTTGCAAATGTAGACGGAAGACGATAGTCAACTGGCTCCCTGGCAACTAAATGCATCCTTTCTCTTTGCCTATCCCATCTCATGCTGTTCCTTTCCCGTCGCGTTCCTCCCAAGATAACACGCTAGAGGTTTGCTCAAGTCAATTTAAATTTACCGCGTTCTACTGCTCGAAGTCGGGTGTCTCGATGCCAGGGCTGCCGTACGGCGGAGACGCGCGTGAATTGAGGCACCCTACTACAACATTTATAGAACCACGGTTCCCTACTGCACGAGCGGTCTAAGCGGAACGTGGATCACATCTAGTGGAACCATTCGTTGTTATTGCCATATGATTTCTTAAATTCCACCAGGAGTTAGCGCTGGTAACAGCAGGTGAAGTTTTCTGGCGTTGATGTAGTATTTTATTTGCAATCGCAAAAACCAAGAGTTCATGAATTTTTAGTAGAGGAACACTGCAAATATCATCAAATTTATTGATTTTCCGCCTTATACTTGCGTAATCTCTTGTTCTTGTTCACTGTCACTGGACTAGACTTTTAGATTGGGCTGTGAGTACATAAGACTATCGCGACGATTTTATTTCACTTTGGCCGGGTGGCTGAATCGAGTCACAGACAGATAGACAGACAGACAGGCAGACAGACAATATAAAAGTTTTGCGTTTAAGCAGCCAAAGAGAAACTATCGTCATTAAAAGAATTGAATTGGTAACAGCTTTCCCGCGAGAGAAAAAAATGAATTTACGTGCTTTATGTTATTCGTAACATTAACACTGGAATTGATTATGGGGTGTAATGTGCCCAAGCTACACCTAGGCTACAAGGCGCTGCGTAGTGGAGGGCTCCGAATGAATTTTGACCACCTGGAGACCTTTACTAAATACTTGAATTGAGAAAGACGCTGACTTGAAGACATGGCATTATGTGTCACTTTACATCGATCATTCCTTCAAGCTCACGGAAATACCGTACCAGCACTGGAATCTTTGGCAAATGCTTTTTGAACAAATATATGGCTAATATATCGCCTCAAAAGCGTACAGATATGCTCTATGAAGGAGAATTTGTTGTCTTTAACCTGCAACCCCTCGCGCTATAACGCCTTTGCGCGCTGCAGCATTCGTTGTATAAGAAACAGAAAATTTCTCACCAGGATGTCCGTGAGTTATTAATAGATTGCCAATCCTGTAGCAACCACTTCCCCTTCAGGTTTACTTCTTCATCTTGCGCTGCATCGCACATAAGTACTTCTCTGCCGTAGATAAACAGAGCAAACCAGCCCTGACCAGAGGGGAGCCAACTTATCATCTTCATCAACGGATTAATTAACGAGTCATAGGACGAAGAGGACTGCTCCAGGGACTTGCCGCAGACGTACAGCTTACACTGGTATTGTGGGCGTGTGCTTTGGTGAGAAACCCCGGGAAGGGTATTTATAGGCATTTTATTCTCTTGCGAGTCCAAAGAACGTTGATCGTGGCCTTTAGGTTTTTTTGCTGGACTCATGCCTTGGTTGCACAGCGATCTCACCCTTTTTCATTGTTTATCTGCTAGTGTCTTCGCGCCCCCATTGCCTGATCCAGAAGGAAAATTGGCGCTTGGGCCTGCGTCTTTCTTCGAACTCATAGCTCTGCCCGCGTTTTGATGTGCTCTCGATTTACTTTTGTTGCTTTTACGTTGGCGTGCGTGAAAAAAAACTTGGTAGGTTCTTCCTCTTCACCACGCCACTTCTGTGCTACGTCTTGACGTGATGTTTGCGATGTCGATATCTCCTGGTGTCATCTGTGACGCACTCCACCTGCGCAAACGTAAAAGACATTTTGCAGTAGAAAGAAAAACTGACATACTTGAACAAAACATGCCATAGCGTTGACAAGCTGTAGTAGGATGCGACGACACTACAAACAGAGCATGATTTTTTACGAATTCTTCATGACGGCTTAGGGAAGTAACAAGCGTGCTCATTCCGGCCTCAACACCTGAACATGCGCGCGGCGAACCGTGATCAGTTCAAAAAAGAGTTTATGAATGCGCTAGAATCAGTGCATAGCATGAAGAAAAGTTTAATACGGATGTTATGTTTCGCAACAAGGCTAAAGCTTATAAAACGATGGCTCTATCGCCACATACAGAGCTTTTATTAAGTCAAAATATAACCTATAACAGCTTCTGTGGTCAAGAGATCACTTGTGCCTCTAACCCGCAACACAAACAGCTCCAGCGTGAGACGCCGTTACGATGTCCAAGGAAAACCTGAACGATTGTTCTGTTCAAGCCCTAACAAAACTCTGCAACGAGAGCTGGGTATCTGGCACTTTTCCGAATATTGGAATCATTCCACATAGTGCTTATCTCGAAGTCCCGTAAACATTTGACCCAAGAAAATTTCAGACCCATAGTACTCATGTGCTGCTTCGGAAAATTCGTTGAGCGCATAATTCTGAACCGTCTACAGCCATTCTAGGAAGCCCTCAACCGGATTCTTTAAATCATGTTTGGTTCCCCACAGCTACTGTCCGCACAATATAATCCGCCAAGAATAAAAGAAAACAATCAAGCAAGCCTCCCCGCATGGCGCCCAAACAAACTCGTCATCGCATTTGCAAAAGGCGTTGTCAGGTAGCCCATTCCGCTATTTTTGCAAGTCTGGTGGAAACAAATTGCGGAATGTGAACGAATAAGTATATCCTCATAATCTCACAAACAAACAGCGCAATAAAAATTTAACATCGTCGCAAACACCCCATAAGTACTTCTTACATACGCACGCTCTACGGGGACCGGCTCTCTCCGACCCTAGTTAATACAGAATGGTGAAGCTCCGATCCACACTGCGCAGGATTGACGTCTTACAACAAATGGCGACGATATAGCAATTTCTACCAACCAGGCGATCGCATGGCAAGATGCAGGAGAACCTGCAGAGTGTCACATACAGCCCAACAATACGCACGAGCGAGGGGTCTACAATGCGCGTCAGAGAACCTGGAACTGCTTCTGGTTATACTCCATCATCACGGGATCGCATATGAGCCAAACCACAAGATGCTCAGTTTGGAAGAGAAAGAAATTCCCATCATCAAGCGAATCGGCATCCTTGGCCTGCACATGCAATAAGGCGGGGAGATCGCGTACACACACGAGCAGCTCACACCATCCTTAGGCCTGATACTGAGAATGATCAGCTCAATAACGAATCAATACTTAGGGCACACGTGACACACGCTCATTCAGGCAATGATTATCAACCGAATCATCTGTGCCACTTCATACCTCCACCTCAAGAACTACGAGAAGGAGAAGCTCGACACCGTTCTATGCAGGGCTTACAAGCAGACTGTAGGCCTTCCACCCACTGCAGCAACTGGTAATATCCTGGTAATAACAATAACGCCAGGCCTTTCAAAACACAGAGAATTCATGGATTATATCCAGAAAGAAACCACAATGTGTCTCAATAAGAAATCAAACCGAGTATATGGCGCCTAGTTACACAAATTCTAAAATCGCCTTCCAAATTTTTTGCAGCACTGTCGAGCTAAGTATGAATGGCGCTACGTGCCCAATTAAAAAACCCCATACAATAGGTCAGCATTCCATCCCAGAAACCAGTCACGTATACGTGGGTTTGGCATGGCCCTATAGAAAAGCGGCGGGAGAGCGGATCCCACAATCTCTAAAATGCCGGAAATCATTCAACCATTTGAACCACATTGTAACACGCCGGTAACGGGAAGAGCAGGAATCAAAGCAAGGGCAAATCTTACGTACGCACTCATCATTCGCCAGATATCTTACAGCCTGCTGTACCTGAAGCCTACGCGCACTAAGGAAGGCAGCATATCAGAACGGTCTCAACCTCCCAATTTTTGCGATAACCTCGAGAGTCCTTAAATGCTATCATAAATTACCTTTGAAGAAATCAGGGAGTTCCTCCCCAATACCAAACGTAACGCCAGAGAAAGTAATATTAGGACCGGTCGTCACATGGGATACCGGCTAAACTTCAGAAAAAAGAAAAACTAGACACGACGATGGATATGTTGCCGATTCATAGCCTTTCCATAAAAGCCCTCCGCCTACAGAAAAGCATAGATCCAAATCCACGCAGGGACAGGCGACAGGCCAGTCTCAAATTTCTTTGGGGCAAGTTCGGAAACAATATAGATACATTGAATACGCCGAAGCCCGGACGTTCAAACGTACGAACGTAACAATGTTGTAGTAGACGACTGTGACAATCGGTGTGGAGTCATTGTCCTGCCACGCACAACACCAAAAAAAAATCTGACGCATAGTAGTGGCGATCCGCCTAGCCGAACTATCAAATAGTTGCTTAACCATCAACGTTCCAAATGCCACAAAGCGTTTTGGCTGCTGGCAGAATACTTCAACACACGAGGGAGATTCTGCTAACCACAATGACGAAAAGGCATTACATTACACCTGGACACAAGGGTCTGGAAAAAACGACGCAGCTGACCAAGATATGCGTGAACTGGCATACCGTGCTCCATGTTGACCACGATACCAAAGTCCCCTCCCCGAAGAAAAACTAAAATGTCTCCTCATATTACGCTTTAAGGAACACGGTCTGCCCTTGTGCCACACATAGATCTGAACGCCGAAGAATCGACGCTCTGCTCAGGATATAATCCCAAGACATATATCCACAAATCTAGATAACGGAAGATGTTTAGTATTAAATGTACGACGCTAACATAAAGTTCTGCTGAATTCGGAGAAACACCCACTATCTTCTACGCAACCTCGTCTTGTCAAGGATATACCTCAGAAGTGAACATTTCAAAAAAAAATATATTTTCTATTTATATCGATCCATGTCAGGCTGCCGTGTCCAGCACGTCAACTGAAGATGCGCGTGAGCTAATTCTCGGGCATTGGACATCCGGGTGAACACTTCGAAGCTACCATCTTTTTATCCCCCTCTCTGGAAATCTTCACTCAATCGAACCCCACAAAACACTCCCTCGACGCCGAAGTAACCCTATCACGTAAGACATCTTAAGGCCTGAACGTAGAGGTCACAACTTTTTTTCTGTGTCCTTACGCCGTCTTTATGAACATTCTTCTTTAATCATGTATTGGACGCCGTAACAACATTGCCGTCGGGCTAATCTTAGATTTTTAGATATAAATTAATAAAAAAATAATAAATAAGTAAATAAATAATAAAAATAATAAATAAATAAATAAATAAATAAATAAATAAATACTTGGCCGCGTATCTCCTCCTTTCGTTGCAAATGGCGTTCAAAGACAATAGTCTTTGTAGACATTTGCCACGGAAATGCCCCCCTTTGCTTTCCCGCTCACCTCTCATGCTGTTCCTGTTTCGTCGCGCTCATCCCAAGGTTAACACACTGAAGGTTTGCTCAAGGCGATTTGAAGTTACCGCGTTCCACTGCGAGGTCCCTCGATGCAAGCGCTGCAGTACGGCGGAGACGCGCCTGAATCGAGGAGGCCAGTTTCAAGATTTATAGAACAGCGTTGCCGTGCTCCACGCGCGTTCCAAGCAGAACGGGAAACCAAGGTAGTGGATCCTTTCGTTGCTTTGCCGCGTGATTTCTCATATGCCCGCCAGGAGGTGGCGCGGGCAACACCATGCGGCGGTTTTCTGCAGTAGATGTAGAACATTATTTTCTATCATTTTCGAAAAACTAAGCCTGCTGAAATTTTTTAATACAGGAACACTGGACATGTCCTTGTGTATTGATTTCCTGTCTTATAATTGCATAATATCTTGTTCTTGTTCAACAAGTTTGCAAGGATGAACATATAAACCCGGGCTTAGACGTTTACATTTGGCTATGAGTATATAAGACTATAGCGCAGAAATCATTTTACTTTGGCCGGTTGGCTGAATCGAGTTACAGATAGACAGACGGACAGACAGACAGACATACAGACAGACCAAAATTTCTGGGTTTAAGCAGCCGAAGAAAGACTATCGTCTTTCTAAATGCGACGATGTATCCATTCCATAGCAGCCATATCCGCACGCCGATCACACGGGGGGATCAGAACTTCTCCTATCAACACAGACGGAGAGAGTATGGAGTATGGAAGTAGGCAGCAAGCCTTCCGTAGGAGAGGGAGCGCCAGCGAGAGAAAAGCCCATTTTATGCAGGCGAATCGACGGCAATCTTCCACTTCTCTGTTTGGAAATTAAAATAAATCCTGAAATACCCAAAGTGGCCGCTCAACCACCGAAAAACTGATGAAAATTTTGTTCGGTTTCACTGGTGAACAAAATAATCAATAACGTTGCGTTTTCTTTTTCTTTTTTTTAACAGCAGAGCTGTTGTCACTGGCCGTAACTTCGGTGTTGCAGGAAAAAATACCAAAAGAATTCCCAGAGCTCGTGATCGCCAGCCTCGCGGTGACCGCAGGTGGCGCAGTGGCTTTAGCAAAAAAATAAAACTCTATCGTTTGTCGTAATCGTGGATACACTTACTCGGAACGAGAAGGACACGCCGTCACGCAATCCCCTCGTTCGTTCGTCCTCGTGTCGTCGTGCGCATACGCTCGGTACCGTAGAAGAGCCATCGCGCGCGGCATCGTTTAAAAGACACCTTGCTTGGTTAGGGGTCACCGCTACAGCCGCATTCTCTAGAAGCCATTATGGATAATTGGAGACATGGCTACGGGTGCCCAATCTTTCGCGAGACGGCCGGCAGATTCCGCCACCGCTGCCTCTAGTCGATGACGAAAAGCTGGTGGGAGTCTAGAATGCCGAGAACCACTTTGCATCCACCATTCGCCGCGAAGACGACGACCTCTGCGATGCATTTGTGGGTACGTGCCAAAATCTTTGAGGACATCATCATCATCATCACCATTATCATCAAAACGATTACTAGCACCGCAAACATGCGAATAAACAGTCATGCTGAAACTTCGCAATGGGTCCGGTACTCCTCACCAAAAACATATTAGTCAGCCAAGCCTAGAGCTTGAGTGCTAGCTTTCCTGATTTTTTTTTTGTTGCGGCCAAACATATCGTTTTTGTTTTTGTTTTCAGTTCCGAGTTTGCTTTCGTTACGACACAATGGTTGCGAAAGCGTGAGATCTCACTCCGACTGCATTACGTTATTCTAGCCTCGTCAGGAGCAGTTGTATGCACAACCCGCCGCGGTGGCTAAGGCGTTGCGCTGCTGAGCACGAGGTCGCGGGTTCGATTCCCGGCCGCGGCGGCCGCTTTTCTGATGGAGGCGAAAAGCAAAAACGCCCGTGTGTACGAGATTTCGGCGCACGTTAGAGATCCCCAGTGGTCAAAATTAATCCGGAGCCCTCCACTACGGCGCGCCTCATCGCCTCCGTTGCGTCGGCGCGTTAAACCTTACAAACAACAAACAAGTTGTATGCACAGCGGGGGTTCTTTCCGCGTCAGCCCTTGGGTTTTTCGGTAATACTCGACGTCTTTGTTTATAACTCGCAACAGCGCGCGGGGCGACCGAGGCCCGGCCGTCTGAGGTGGTCTACCAAGGATGGCTTGCAGGGGCTTAGCCAGGGTAGGGGGCTCAAGGAGGTTCGGTGTCAGAACACATGCCAAAATTTTCTGAGGGCTGCCTTCATCCCTCCCTTTCCCTTTCTCTTTCTTATACGATATGCTATTTACACACCGAGTCAATACTTTATAATTTTAAAACAAAAATAAGAAGGGTATAACTTTATTAAAGCCGGAGAGTGAATAAATTTTGTTTGGACACAGGATCTTTTTCTCTTTTTTTGTTGCGGCGTATAATACCCCTGATGACGTGTCATTGTAACGAATTCGTGAGGGGGCCTAGTGCGGCCCCTGATGGTCAACGTTTGCTGAACTGTTCCGATCATTGTTCAAAATAAAATCTCGCCCGAAGCCGGCGACTCTAACAGGCAGTTTTGTGGCGCATTCCAAGCTCTTCACTATAGACCAGAATTTTGCCGGGTCGGCAATTTTCCAACGATCGAGGTGCCACCTGGCGGGCGTTTCTTGGGGACTGCGGGGCGAGCAGACGACGCCGCAGTCCGACGCTGTTGCTCCGTGCCGCGCGTGAATACCAGACGTCCAGGCGCCACCGAAAATTGGTGTCATTTTTTATATATATCAGCAGCCACGAGTGAAACAGTGCTTTAAGGATAATGTTCAGTATCCGAGAGCTGTCAGGTCGGTTCATAAATACTGTTGTTAAGCGGTGGGCCACCCCACACGCCCTTTGTCCTGACGGGGGTTGCCTGTGAGGCTACGTTTCACATTGCCAGCAGGTCTACCGACTTTTAATCTCCAATTGTTGCTTATTTCCTGAATTGTGGGCAGGTTGGCGTCATTGCCTTCACTTGGCGATGTACAGAAGCTACTCGTCCGGGCGTGAGTACGCAGCTGTTGTTTGCACGAAGAATCAGCGTAAGCGCAAAGTACTCATGCAAGAAACGTGTGAAGTGCACCACGACAAAATAAGTGTCAGCATGTCGGGAGGCTATTCGCTGAACAAATTTCTCTGAGTCCCTTGAGTGCCGCCGCGAGTGGTTCGTCCTGCTTAATCGGAAAGACTTCTAACCTAGCAAATGTGCTAGAGTAAGTACGGTCGTACGTTGCTTTTGGAAGAGCTGTTTGTTCACCCTCATGGTCAATACCTATCGCACGTTTCTGTTTTCTGGAGGTATGTTCTACTCATGTCATCGACGGGAAGCCTACAAAATCAACCGGACACCTGTGCTGCTGCTGTGGTACGCAAAAAAGTTGAGGTGAAAGCGAAATAAAAGCGTCGCGGTGGCGGAGAACGCCCGATCGTTTCGGGAAATAGGTGTTCGCGGATGGCACCCCCCGCTGAAACGCAAAAGAAACGTAAGTATTTGTGTTTGGTTTCCCAAACAAAGCAAAATACGAGTGTTGCTTGTCTCCATTTAAACTTTTTTTTTATAATGTAGTCACTGACATGGTGTAATTTTTCTAAATAACAATAAAGAAGCCGATAAACATTGCAATAGCCAAGCCAAGGCTGTCTTTCTCGGAGCTGCATAGAAGCAGCCCCGCGGTTCGGTCGTCGTTTTTCGCTTCCGTTCTAAAGATCTATGAGGTCTGTGGCACCATTGCCTATTCGAAAGCGCTTTCTCGGCTGCGTCGCTCGTGTTTCAACTGAAGAAACTGAGTTCGCCGTAGCGCGCTTGCATCGCGGGGGCTGCCATGCTAAAATTCCGCACGGTAGCGTAAGCTGCGGCGACGGTCCGCTAAGAGGCCCCGGTTAGCGGAGCGGGGTCCCGTTTCTGTGTCGCCGGTAGCGCGCGAGTCGCGCCACGCATGCGCAATGGCGCTCCCGCTTGCTAGCGGAGCGTCAGAAACGGTCAGCTAAAACTCTCTAATATGTCCAGATACCCGTCACTGCGTGGCTGCGACAAAAGCGCAGCGAAGATGCGGGTGCCATCCCGGCCGCTCTTCAGATGGAGGCGAGAAGGAACAACGTCCCTGTGTCGAGATTTCGCAGAACGATCTGCAGGTGGTTGTAATTCATCCGGAGCCCCCCACTATCGCGCGCTTATATCCCAGGTTGTGGCTGCAGCGTGTTACAGTCCCAACATTTGAAATGATTTAAAGCGCACCGAGCGCAGTGCAGGCCGCGTTGACCTCATGCCCGTACACGGTACACCACGTTCTGAAGTCGCCATCTAGTCACAGCGTCAGCAGGCGCATATTCCTTATCTCGCCGCTGCCTCAGCTGGCTGCGACGCGCGTCTGTCGCAGCCACGTTTACGCTGCGACTATACGCTGGGTCAAGTAGTCTCGGACAATGAGTGAGACTGCCTAGTTCGCGTTATCTGTTACAGTAAACGGTCTATTTTTTTCTTTAAAAACGTTGTTAATGGAACGTTGAAAGGTAGTTTCAGGAAGTGACAGAAATCTTGCTTTCATGGCAGGCATTCAATTAATCTGCATGGATCTTTACATGGTTCGAAAGAAAGCAAGAGCGCATCAGACAGGACGGAGAGAGAAGTATAAAAAACACTTGCGCTAGTGTTTGCCAAGTTCTCTTCGTTTTCCGCCTGATGCGCTGGTTTCTTTCAAACTTATGTATTGATCAGCCACACTTTTCACTCTTGTTTTTGGCGTCATTTTCTTGTAATTACTGGGGTCATTGCTGCAGGTTAATTTTTGCCAATTGCTTTAAACGTTTTTCGGACGTGTCGATTTCGAATAGTGCACAATTGAGTATTCATTGTATTTTACGTTGTCTGTACATATTAACATTCAAGCTTTTCTTTCGCACCACAAAAAGTGCCCAAAACTATTCATAAATGATCACACATTCGGGCAGAATCTTATTTGTTAGCTAAATTTTTCCGTTTTCTGGAATTTTTGGTTTATTTAGGAAGACGGCTACGTTCACGGCCGCCAAGGCGTGCAACCACGCACTATTTTATTTATTTATTTGAAGCGCTCACCAACGATGGTGTGCCTTCACGGGTGAGGCACTAGGTATATGAGGAATATAAGGACTACAGAGCGACAACATATAAGTAAGGGTAGTAAATCAAAAATGTGTAAAAGAAATGTGTGGGTATACAGGTGTGTGGGTTTCATCGTGACTACCTAATTATTTTTTTTAAAAATGGATTTTGGAAGTAAAGCTAATTTTTCTGCGCTAAGTGATCAGGGTCCGTGGCAGGTGCCAAGTGCTATTTACGGGGAATAAGTAACTTGGCTTGGTAAATCAGCATTTCAATTATCATTTGTTAGGGTGTTGATTGTAATGATTAAATTGTAGAGGATCATGAGCCCATCTCATATCGATTATTACATTTCCGAAATTGTAACTGCGTGCAGAGGTACTGCGCAAGAAACTAAGCTCACCAGATGTGCATAACGAGCTCCGGGCGGAAGCTGAGCGCCGCGAAGCTGCGCCCTCAGGCTCATGTCACTCGGAGCTGTACATGCCACACGCACGCCGGGCTTTATCCTCGGCCCGAAAAGAGGCAAGGGGCACCAGAACAGCCGAAAAGAATCTGATAGCCGGATTTCTAGGTTACAAAGTTCCCAGTGAGGGAGTTATTACGTCAAAACAATCTTCGGTCGGCCCATGTGGCCACCGAAAACAATAATGATAAAAAAAGCGCGCCGACATTGGGAATGAGCGTCTTGGGTTACTGCGTTACCGAGGGGGAGGGGGGGGAGGGGGGGGGGGGGGAGGGGGGAAGGGGGGAGGGAGACGTGAGGGGATATACCACTGAAAGTGAACTAAGGGCATGTTATGGCCCGAACGGATAACCGTTGGACCACCGTGGTAACGGAATGACTACCCTGAAATGAGAATAGAAAGAGCAGAAGACCGCTAGCGCTATGAAAGAATGAAATGAAGAAATTAAGCATAAATGAGTTATTTGGACAGAGAAATATAAAAGCAGTTGGACTTCCACGGGCAAGGCCCTTGATAGGCTGATCATTCATTTATACATACATGCATACATACATACATACATACATACATACATACATACATAAATACATACATACATACATACATACATACATACATACATACATACATAAATACCTGCGTATGCACATACGTACGTACGTACACTCCTCAATTTACGCAGTGTGGACGTATTATGAAAAATTGAGAAAAAAAATGTGCGATAATTTAAGTAAACCGGCATCACATTTCGTTGGTCACATTTAGCTCAATCTATAACATATGACTTTAGCGTTACAGTAACGTTTACCTAAGCTGTGACCTACGCATTGCACTTGTTACATGCGCTTTCGTCGTTCCGTAATATTGATGGTCACAATAATTTGTTATATTTCTTTACAAAAATAAACAATACAACAAAACGCCTCAAATAAGTGCGCTCCGTAGGATTTAAAGCCGTCTTAATAGAACATATTGGTACACCAAACACATTTCCCGGAAAAGAACAAAAACAACGAGCTAAGAGAGAAATCACCATTGTTACGTAGAGCAAGAAAAGGTCATAAAAGAGCGTTCTAAGCAGAGCCATGGCTGGATCCCATCCGCAACATCCCGTTTCCCGTTTCGCTTCTCATGCTCACCGGGCCGCTAGCCAAATTGAATTGTCCAAGAACTCACAAGTCGTCGCAGCAAGGGCCACAATTACTACCGTACTAACAACTATGTGCGTTGCTTAGATTGGGCTTAACCGCTTGCGTAATAGTGTGATCGGGAAAGTGATAGTTCTTGTTTGGTGATTTTTTATGACGAAATGTTGTATCGTCAATACTACGTACAATCGTGTACTTTTACTTCAAATCCCAGGTCGCATTGTACGAAACGTTTCAAAAGCAATACAGCGGTAATAAATTCCAACTAAGCTGTTTCACTATTCGAGAAATGTTATAAATGATGTTATCTCGACTGCGGAAAAAATTAAGGAAGGAATTTGCTCAGAGTACAAATACGTTTGCATGCTAAAAGCGAAGCGGGTGACAACTTTAGGCACCCTTCTTCAACTAGAAGGGCTGATAAAGCTGTAGTTATCGCCAGCACAACGCCGCCCAGCGTGATTTGCTCGGCCGCAAGAGATGTGTTTTCAGTTGCTGCTCTGACAATGGTGCGATTTTCTTCATGCGTAACACTGGCAATCGTCGCTGCAGTAATTGAACACGCATAAGTGGGATAAAATTCTCCTTGAAGAAGTCACGTTTCGTGGCTTCCACAGAAGCGCAGCGAACCAAGCTTCTATCCCGCAAACGGCAGGATTGACAACGAATGCTGAGGGAAGCCTGCAGCCCAGTAGGTCCACACGCACCCCTTGCCTCTTCCGTAGCTCGCTGCAGTGCTCTTCTGTCGGTCGGAGCTATGTAACCACCGCTGTTTCTGCTGGCGGAGAAGGGAATTGTGTATACGCGCTGTCGTATTTCTGTGTTCTTACCTGTGCGCGTAAATTGATACCAAAGGTTTAGAAAACCTGTAAATACATTTTCTGTCGCCTTCGTATACGCAGTGGCCTTATCTGGGGGTCGCAGGAAATGAATGTACCACGAGAAGCACCCTCCTCGCCCTCTTTGCAAGTCCCCGACTTCGTGTTCTCCAGAAAAAAAACAAGCATGCAAAAACGCAAAAAGAAACATCTGGGCCAAGTCATGCCGGTATTCATTCCGTACTGATATCTGATATTTTGGCCACGACCTTCGGTCGTATCAGGGAACGCTCGCGTCATCGCACGACCGATGCATGCCGTCATCGGAGCTATATTTCCTTCCGTGCGGCGGAATAAAGCGTGCTTCGGTGTCCTGGTTGTTTTTACACTGCTAGATTGCAACTACCTGAGCAGCTTTTTGAGGGCGGTACGTGATGCCATCTATGAAGCGAAAAAATGCGAATCTGAGTTGGCGCCGAACTGCTGAACCACGCTTTATTCCGCCGCACGGAAGGAAATATAGCTCCGATGACGGCATGCATCGGTCGTGCGATGACGCGAGCGTTCCCTGATACGACCGAAGGTCGTGGCCAAAATATCAGATATCAGAACGGAATGAATACCGGCATGACTTGGCCCAGATGTTTCTTTTTGCGTTTTTGCATGCTGTTGTTTTTTTCTGGAGAACACGAAGTCGGGGACTTGCAAAGAGGGCGAGGAGGGTGCTTCTCGTGGTACATTCATTTCCTGCGACCCCCAGATAAGGCCACTGCGTATACGGATTGATTGATTGATTGATTGATTGTAGGGTTTAACGCGCTGACGCAACGCAGGCGATGAGGCGCGCCGTAGTGGCGGGCTCCGGATTAATTTTGACCACCTGGGGATCTTTAACGTGCGCCGAAATCTCGTACACACCGGCGTTTTTGCTTTCGCCTCCATCAGAAAAGCGGCCGCCACGGCCAGGAATCGAACCCGCGACCTCGTGCTCAGCAGCGCAACGTGCGTATACGAAGGCGACAGAAAATGTATTTACAGGTTTTCTAAACCTTTGGTATCAATCTACGCGCACAGGTAAGAACACAGAAATACGACAGCGCGTATACACAATTCCCTTTTCCGCCAGCATAAACAGCGGTGGTTACATGGCTCCAACCGACAGAAGAGCACTGCAGCGAGATACGGAAGAGGCAAGGGGTGCGTGTGGACCTACTGGGCTGCAGGCTTCCCTCAGCATTCGTTGTCAATCCTGCCGTTTGCGGTATAGAAGCTTGGTTCGCTGCGCTTCTGTGGAAGCCACGAAACGTGACTTCTTCAAGGAGAATTTTATCCCACTTATGCGTTTTCAATTACTGCAGCGACGATTGCGAGTGTTACGCATGAAGAAAATCGCACCATTGTCAGAGCAGCAACTGAAAACACATCTCTTGCGGCCGAGCAAATCACGCTGGGCGGCGTTGTGCCGGCGATAACTACAGCTTTATCAGCCCTTCTAGTTGAAGAAGGGTGCCTAAAGTTGTCACCCGCTTCGCTTTTAGCATGCAAACGTATTTGTACTCTGAGCAAATTTCTTCCTTAATTTTTTCCGCAGTCGAGATAACATCATTTATAACATTTCTCGAATAGTGAAACAGCTTAGTTGGAATTTATTACCGCTGTATTGCTTTTGAAACGTTTCGTACAATGCGACCTGGGATTTGAAGTAAAAGTACACGATTGTACGTAGTATCGACGAGATAACATTTCTTCATAAAAAATCACAAACAAGAACTATCACTTTCCCAATCACACTATTATGCAAGCGGTTAAGCCCAATCTATGCTACGCACATAGTTGTTCGAACGGTAGTAATTGTGGACCTTGCTGCGACGACTTGTGAGTTCTCGGACAATTCAATTTGGCTAGCTTCCCGGTGAGCATGAGAAGCGAAACGGGAAACGGGGTGTAGCGGATGGGATCCAGCAATGGCTCTGCTTAGAACGCTCTTTTATGACCTTTTCTTGCTCTGCGTAACAATGGTGATTTCTCTCTTAGCTCGTTGTTTTTGTTCTTTTCCGCGAAATGTGTTTGGTGTACCAAGATGTTCTATTTTAACGGCTTTAAATCCTACGGAGCGCACTTATTTGAGGCGTTTTGTTGTATTGTTTATTTTTGTAAAGAAATATAACAAATTATTGTGACCATCAATATTACGGAACGACGAAAGCGCATGTAACAAGTGCAATGCGTAGGTCACAGCTTAGGTAAACGTTACTGTAACGCTAAAGTCATATGTTATAGATTGAGCTAAATGTGACCAACGAAATGTGATGCCGGTTTACTTAAATTATCGCACGTTTTTTTCTCAATTTTTCATAATACGTCCACACTGCGTAAATTGAGTAGTGTACGTACGTACGTATGTGCATACGCAGGTATTTATGTATGTATGTATGATTTATGTATGTATGTATGTATGTATGTATGTATGTATGTATGTATGTATGTATGTATGTATGTATGTATGTATGTATGTATGTATGAATGAATGATCAGCCTATCAAGGGCGTTGCCCGTGGAAGTCCAACTGCTTTTATATTTCTCTGTCCGAATAACTCATTTACGCTTAATTTCATTGTTTCATTCTTTCATAGCGCTAGCGGTCTTCTGCTCTTTCTATTCTCATTTCAGGGTAGTCATTCCGTTACCACCGTGGTCCAACGGTTATCCGTTCGGGCCATAGCATGCCCTTTCTTAGTTCACTTTCAGTGGTATATCCCCTCCCCTCCTCTTCCCCCTTCCCCTCCCCCCTCCCCCCCCCCTTCCCCACGGTAACGCAGTAACCCAAGACGCTCATTCCCAATGTCGGCGCGCTTTTTTTAACATTATTGTTTCGGTGGCCACATGGGCCGACCGAAGATTATTTTGACTTAATAACTCCCTCACTGGGAACTTTGTAATCTAGAAATCCGGCTATCAGATTCTTTTCGGCTGTTCTGGTGCCCCTTGCCTCTTTTCGGGCCGAGGATAAAGCCCGGCGTGCGTGTGGCATGTACAGCTCCGAGTGACATGAGCCTGAGGGCGCAGCTTCGCGGCGCTCAGCTTCCGCCCGGAGCCCTTTATGCACATCTGGTGAGCTTAGGTTCTGGGCACTGTACCTCTGCACGCAGTTACAATTTCGGAAATGTAATAATCGATATGAGATGGGCTCATGATCCTCTACAAGTTAATCATTACAATCAACACCCTAACAAATGATAATTGAAATGCTGATTAACCAATAGTTGTTATTGCATAAATAGCACTTGGAACCTGCCACGGTCCCTGATCACTTAGCGCAAGCAAAAAAATCACCCGGGCAATCCCCGAGGGGGATTGTGAATGCAGAAATGCGAACGTCGAACGCAACGTCCCTGTCCTCTTACGAGCAATTGAAAAAACCGCCAGGTCCGGGCCACCCGCCACTAAGGGCGATTTCGCATACGACGTGCACCCGCAAGGGATGGGTACCATGCGAGGAAGGCACCGCCATAACCTTCGATACGTCGATGGGCACGTTCACCGCCTGTCCCTTGATTCCAAACTGCCCGTTGCCTCGAGTCAGCCGCCTGATGCTCATGAAGGGGAGTCGAGGCGCGATGTGAGCTCTTCGGCCGGGTTCAGATCGGGAAAATGCGCCGGCGGAGGAGGATAACGGTAGCCAAAACTCACGCAGCCTCCTCTTCGCAGCTTTGTCTTCTTCTCCTTCTTTTTCTTCAGCGGTTCCCCCGGGAAGATGACGATGGTGGTGAACGCGAAGCTATCTCGTGATGGATTGTTTGGGTGGCCAATCCCTAGGGGCATCATGCCACAATCATCATCTCACGCAGCCCTCCTTTCGCAGCTTTGTCTTCTTCCCTTCTTCTTCTTCAGCGGTTCCCCTACGGGAAGATGACGATGGTGGTTGAACGCGAAGCTATCTCATGATGGATTGTTTGGTTGGCCAATCCATAGGGGCATCATGCCACAATCATCATCAGACGCGCTGCGGACGCCGGCCAAGGGACGCACGACAACCCCCGACTATAATGCATTTCTGCATAACAGCTTTACTTCCAAAATCCATTTTTTTTAAGTTAATTAGGTAGTCACGATGAAACCCACACACCCGTATACCCACACATTTCTTTTACCCATTTTTGATTTACTACCCTTGCTTATGTTGTCTCTCTGTATTTCTTATATTCCTCATTTACCCAGTGCCTCACCCGAGAAGGCACACCACTGTTGGTGAGCGCTTCAAATAAATAAATAAAATAGTGCGTGGTTGCACGCCTTGGCGGCCGTGAACGTAGCCGTCTTCCTAAATAAACCAAACATTCCAGAAAACGGAAAAATTTAGCTAACAAAGGAGATTTTGCCCGTATGTGTGGTTATTTATGAATAGTTTTGGGCACTTTTTTGTGCTGCGAAAGACAAGCTTGAATGTTAATATGTACAGACAACGTAAAAAACAATGAATACTCAATTGTGCACTATTCGAAATCGACACATCCGAAAAACGTTTAAAGCAATTGGTAAAAATTAACCTCCAGCAATGACCCCAGTAATTACCAGAAAATAACGCCAAAAGCAAGAGTGAAAAGTTGGGCTGATCAATACATAAGTTTGAAAGAAACCAGCGCATCAGGCGGAACACGAAGAGAACTTGGCAAACACAAGCGCAAGTGTTTTTTATACTTCTCTTTCCGTCCTGTCTGATGCGCTCTTGCTTTCTTTCGAACCATGTAAAGACCCATGCAGATTAATTGGATGCCTGCCATGAACGCAAGATTTCCGTCACTTCCTCAAACTACCTTTCAACGTTCCATTAACAACGTTTAAAGAAAAAAATAGACCGTTTTCTGTAACAGATAACGTGTACTGGGCAGTCTCACTCATTAGAGAGTTTTAGCTGACCGTTTCTGACGCTCCGCTCCGCTGTGATAGCTAGCGGGAGCGCCATTGCGCATGCATAGGGCGTTAGGGCGCTAGCGGCGATACCGGAGCGGGGCTGCGCTCCGCTAACATGGGCGTCTTAGCGGACCGTCGCGGAAGCTTACGCTGCCTCGCGGAATTTCCAACATGGCTGCCCCCGCGATGCGAGCGCGCTCCCTCGAACTGCGTTTCTTCATTTGAAACACGAGCGAAGAAATCGCGAAAGCGCTTCCGAATAGGCAAACGTGCCGCACTCCTCAACGAGCTTTAGAACGGAAGCGAAAAACGTCGACCGGAGCGCGGGGCTGCTTCCATGCAGCGCCGAGAAAGACAGCCTTGTCTTGGCTATTCCGACGTTTACCGGCTTCTTTACAATTATTAAGAACCATTACACCGTGTAAGCGACTACATCATTTTAAAAAGGTGAGGCACTAGAAACGGTATTTGAAATTCATTTAGCGACCAAATTCCAATCCGCATCTTTACTTTGGCTTCACGTTTTGGTTTGCACACGCACAGGGTGCGACCAGTGACGTGAACCATTCCCCGTCGAGGGAGATACGGTTATCGCTTAGCTAAAAGCCTTTCTGCCGCTGACGCTGCGGTTCTGCTAAGCGGGCCCTTGGGAGCATAGCGGAGCGTCAAAAACGGTCAGCGAAAACTCTGTTTTCCGAGACTACTTGACCCAGCGTAATAGTCGCAGCGTAAACGTGGCTGCGACAGACGCGCGTCGCAGCCAGCTGGGGCAGCGGCAGCGGCGAGATAAGGAATATGCGCCTGCTGACGCTGTGTCTAGACGGCGACTTCCGAACGTATTGTACCATGTACGGGCATGGGGTCAACGCTGCCTGCACTGCGCTCTGTGCCCTTTAAATAATTTCAAATTTGGGACTGTAACGCGCTGCAGCCACACCTGGGATATAAGCGCGCGATAGTGGAGGGCTCCGGATGATCTACAACCACCTGCAGATCGTTCTGCGAAATCTCGACAGGGACGTTGTTCCTTCTCGCCTCCATCTGAAGAGCGGCCGGGATGGCACCCGCATTTTCGCTGCGCTTTTGTCGCAGCCACGCAGTGACGGGTATCTTGACATATTAGAGGTGTTTCTAGCTGACCGTTTCTGCCGCTCCGCTCCGCTCCTCTAGCAAGCGGGAGCGCCATTGCGCATGCGTGGCGCGCTCGCGCGCTACCGGCGACACAGAGAAGCGGGACCCCGCTCCGCTAACCGGGGGCCTCTTAGCGGACCATCGCCGCAGCTTACGCTACCGTGCGGAATTTTAGCATGGCAGCCCCGCGATGCGAGCGCGCTACGGCGAACTCAGTTTCTTCAGTTGAAACACGAGCGACGCAGCCGCGAAAGCGCTTCCGAACGGCAATGGTGCCACAGACCACAGAGATCTTTAGAACGGAAGCGAAAAACGACGACCGAGCGCGGGGCTGCTTCTATGCAGCGCCGAGAAATACAGCCTTGGCTTGGCTATTGCAATGTTTATCCGCTTCTTTATTGTTATTTAGAAAAATTACACCATGTCAGTGACTACATTATACAAAAAAAGTTTAAATGAGGACAAGCAACACGGTATTTTGCTTTGTTTGGGAGACCAAATACAAATTCTTACGTTTCGTTTAGGATTAAGTTTTGGTTTCCACGCGCACGCGAAACGACCAGCCACACGAATTATTCCCCGTCGAGGGAGATACGGTTATCGCTTAGCTAAAAGCCTTTCGGGTGCTGACGCTGCTTGCGCTATGCGCGCCGCCGATACGGGAGCGGACCGTCGAAAACGGTTGGCTAAAACTCTCTATTGGTTTAGGCTGTCCGGTTGTGCACGGGTACTGCAGGGTTGCTATGGGAACCTTCCCGAGTGCTTGCTTTTCGCGTTTTTAAATCGGTAAACTTTGATCGATTGTAGGGTTTTATCGCGCCGACGCAACGCAGGCGATGAGGCGCGCAGTAGTTGAGGGCTCCGAATTAATTTTGACCACCTGGAGATCTTTAACGTGTGCCGAAATCTCGTACACACGGGCGTTTTTGCTTTTCGCCTCTATCAGAAAAGCGGCCGCCGCGGCCGCCGCGTCCGGGAATCGAATCCGCGACCTCGTGGTGAGCAGCGCAAACAACGCCTTAACCACTCAGCCACCGCGGCGGGTAAATTGCTAAATTTTTCGTTGCCCCTGTGTGTGGACTGTAGCCTGGGTAGTTGTGTTTTTGCTGCCCGCAACCCTGAAATCACGGCGGTGTTCCACTGAGCAAGGGACGTCGCTATTCCTGTACACGCGGGTGGTGCGCCTTAGCCACCCTGTATTCGTATAGTTCCCCGACGTGGGACGGGCGTGCTGCGTATCTTTCTATGAAGTATTTCAAGGTACAGGCAAGGCGCGGAATTAGCTATCGAATTGATCAAAAATCTTTGAGTAGCACTCTGATTTATTCCGAACAGCAATGTTTATTCGTGAGTTATATGGACGTGGTAAACTGATTTCGCATTTCTAAAAGAAAAGTATGAAGAATCTGCAGAAAATACAATGCAAGATAATTAATTGCATGGAATCGCGATGCTGCTTTGGCGTCAAATTATCCTGCCATGCTTGCACCCCGAGGTACTTTGTATCAAAGTAACTCAGAGAACATCAAGTAACATCAAAGAGCTCTGGCTTGCACCTACGTGTGCCTTCGTGTTCACGTGTTTGCGTGTGAGCGAGTGTATGTGTACGTGTGTGCATGTCCGTGCCTGCGTGTGTTTGTGGGTGCGTCTGTGCATGTGCGTGGGTGCGTGCATGTGTGTGTGTGTGCGTGCGGGCGCGTTGCACGTGTGTGCGCGTGCGTGTGTGTGTGTGTGTGTGTGTGTGTGCGCGCGTGTTGTATGTTCGTGTTGTGTGCGTGTGCGCATGTGCGCGTGCGTGCGTGCGTTCGTGTGTGTGTGTGTTTGTGTGTGTGTGTGTGTGTGTGTGTGTGTGTGTGTGCCTGGGTGCGCGGTTCTGTGCGTTCGCATGCGTGCGTGCATGCGTGTGCGTGCGTGTGTGCGCGCATGTTCGTGGGTGCGCGTTTCTTCGTGTGTGTGCGCGTGCGTGTGGTGTCTCTGTGTGTGTGCGTATGTGTGCGTTGCGTGTGCGTGCGTGTGTGTGAGAGCGATAATTGGTGAGAGCGTGAGAGCGATAATTGTGAAGCGTGCCACCGGAATCTAGATGCGTCATCGTAGCATTATCAAGTACAGGGCCGCGCTGTAGACTGGGTGTTGTCAGATTCACGTGTGTGGTACAAATGTATTTAGAAATGTATCTGTGGGCGGAGTTATTGAAATGGGCTAAAAAATCTGAATGATTACGGGCACTTAATCTCGCCGTCCCAAGTGCGAATGAAATACGGAGAGTAAGCGACAAAAAACTACAACATCTAAGAGCTGTGCATGGGGACATACACAAAATCAGAAGCAATGTGTGATATGTCGAAAAGAAACAAACAAGTACACTTATTTTACGTGAAGGCGAAATCATCTCTCTGAGCAGGACATGCCTGGCTTCCCAAATACCTAGGTTAACATACAGCGTAAATTACACATCCATGTGTGGGACCAGAAATCAATTGAAAAAAAAGGAAAAAAAAGGGAAGTATAATATGGAATAGCTCCAACCTGTTTCATCCAAAATACAATTTTTGGATTTTTCTGATAAAAGTGTGTTAGGACTACGATGGTATCATTTATGTAGCTGTAAAAGCACAGAACCTCGCTGAGTTATTAGAAGCCATGGCGCCAGCATGATGGAGGGAATAAGATCAAGCAAGTCACCGTCGTTTTCTGCCGATGGTCGGTCTAGATCGGTCGTCTGTAACAAAAATGCGCCGAGCATGCTCCAATGGAATATAAATGAAAGAAAATGAACCAAGTACCCACCAAAGAGCATTTTAACAAATGCGAATCACTCAAATCTTTATTTCAGCATCAACAACTGCAATTCTGGATGTTGGTGGGGGGGGGGGGGCAGTTAAAATCATAATGCCGTTGATAGGTTTGACGACAAAAGTGCCGCATGAACAAGGCAAGTGCTGTTGTAGCCAACCCACTAGACACATGAATGCATACGAGTTACAGCAGAGTAGTGGTTTTGACGAGTTGGTACATAACGACGTGTGGAAGTGCAGCACAAGACGAGGGAAAAGAACGCATGAGAAGACACACTATTCGATGTGCGTCTTCTGCGTTTTTTGTCCCTCGTCTTGTGCTGCGCTTCAACAGGTTGATACAAGTTATTATTACATTCAAGTGGCCCCATCGCTTTAAAATATGTATTATGCGCTGATACTAGAAAACACATTGTAACGTTCGTGTCTCATTTGTACGCAAAGTGACCAGACTGCAAGAATAAATAAAAGATTACGAGTGAAAAAAACAGCGCTAAAAAGACGGGACAAGAAAGGACAAAGGACCAACCAGCCCAAATGCGCACCTTATTGCAAATAAAAGATATATGTGCGTGGACTGACACAAAAAATGAAGAAAAATAAAGGAAGGCGAACACCCGGTGAACGGTCATTGACGACCAATCGTTTATCCATGCTTTAAATGGTTCAAAGTGAGCGATGAACCCTAAACGTAATAAAAAGAAAGGAAATAAAAACAGTCACTATTAAACAAAGACCGCGCTAGTAGGGATGAAAAAGAAGATGAAAGATAAACAAACACGGAAAAATAAAAAAAAACAGAAAAATCAAATTTCGTTCTTTCAAAGACTAGGCTAAACTTCCGAGCGTGGCTTTCTTACCTCTACGCTGTATCAATGCATCTTACAGCACACCGTGCATTTCTTTGCCTTGGGGGCTGAAAATCAAACGGTGTGAAGGAGGCTTTTTGAAGGAATTTTGGAAGGGCACATTTCAACTGCAGAAAAGTTAACTTTCATACCGACAGTAAAAGTAACTCATTGGTCAGCCTGAAGAATTTCCATTAATTGCAGAACAATAAGAGTGACACTTTTGATTTAATATAATTAATTTCAAGTAAGGTGAACATTCTGTGCGCTCGCACAGTTACCTCCCTCTGCAACTTTCAGCAATTTCCGCCTTGAATGGCTATAAACAACGAATCAAGTAATAAAAACGTTGCACTTTAGGGTTTCTATAAATGCGCCCTGACATTTAGGAAGATTGCTACGCTAATTCAACAATACAATAATGTGGTACACCTGCTGCATATTAGTGCACGAGTCAGTGGGTTTACGCATTACTCCGCTAACGCACGCGTACGCAGCAAGTGGCTGCATAAGCTAGTCTCCGTTCGCGGGAATGCCGAGTTGAAGATAAAGAAAAGAAAGCTGTCCCTATCTAATCTGAAAAAACGGGTGCTCCTAGATGTCTGCTTGCTCATTCTACGCGAAGAGGGGAGAGAAAGAAGAAGAGAGAGAAGAGAGAAGAGGAGAAGAGGAGAGGAGAAGGAGGAGCGAGGAAAAGGAGAAAACAGGAGAGGCAAAACGTCTTAATGAGCAAACAGAAAAATAAAGAAGTCAGGGGCGTTTTCCGTTCAGGAAGCCCCACTAAGTTTTTTTAGCCGCTCAAGTGCGAAAACCACCTTGCCCTCTTCCCCATCCGAGCCTACAAGAAAAATATTTTCCTGCATTTTTGCACCGTGACACCGCCATTATACAATGGACACAAGCAACAGTTTACCTGCAAGATTTGAGGACACGTCACTTCGAGCAAGCGCCGTCTTTGCTACGGCTCAGAGTTGAATAATAAAAAAAACTAAACAGCATTTACTGCGGAATCAAGCCGTCGTTCGGTGGTGAAAAAAGCAAAATATTCACCGCTTCGACCAACGCCATCGGTTTAACCTTGCTCTTCCCCGCGACGCTGATAAGCGTGGAACCCGGCTCGCAAGAGATGACGCTGCAATGCATAGTTGCAATCAAAGTGGTGGTGCCACTCGCATGAGTGACGGCAAACTTTTCTTGGCTCTGTTCCGCGCGCATGCCGCATAAGCCCCAAAGTCCGGCTATCCGCGCAGTAACATAGCAAGAAGCAGCGTGTACGCGGTGAGTGGTAGAGCCTAATAATGTTTCTCCTGATTACGAAAGACGGAGCCACCAACAAGAGTGGGAAATTTGATTGCGAGCCTTCTCGAGCTGGGAACTTTCAGAATGCCTAGCGCTAAAACTATTCGCTCAGAAGAATTCTACGGCATGTGTATGCAATCAGAAGAGCCAAAGGGAGGGAATGTTGCGAACAGAATTCGATATTGGAGATTTTTTTCAATGCGGCGTGCAGAAACACAGGCACCTCAAAAACATGTTTTCGCTCATATTCTTACTCGTTT